>JAFFSR010000336.1:1287500-1887500 GCA_017163975.1 Anastatus disparis | reverse complement strand
CAAAGTATCTGCGATTTATCGGCGATGGTTCGCCGAAAGTATTTGCGATATTTCGCACAAAGTATCTGCGATTTATCGGTGATGGTTCGCCGAAAGTATTTGCGATATTTCGCACAAAGTATCTGTGATGTATCGGCGATAGTTCGGCTAAAGTATCGGCGATAGTTTGGCTAAAGCATCAGCGATGCTTCGGCGAAAGTATTTGCGATGCCTCGGCGATGGTAATTTTTTTTGCGCGGGTAGTAATAAAAATGCCAAATAAATGGCCAATAAATGTTAAAAAAAGCGTTTCCATTTCTACTGGCCAAAAAATGTTAAAAAAAACGTTTCAATTTCCACCAGGGGAATAATGAAATAATTATTATATTTAATATGTGTTATGAAAGCGGTTGGCACAAGTTTTGTAATCATCAACGTAGAAAGTATTTGACAAAACAAAGGTATTCGTTAAAAAATGGGCCTTGTAACATTAATTGTTAATATATCTCAGGAACAAATGAACCAATTTAAACTTTATTTTTTTTTTAAAGAAGCGTCTTCTATCGTGTTCTAATTTATGCCATTTTATTTTCGTGATAACTCGAAATTTTTCCAGACAAATTTTCAAAAGCTTGTAATAATTTCTTCATTTCTCTACAAGTAATTTCCCAAAAGGTAATTTTTTGAAAATTTTTCTCACAAATTTTCATTCTTATGGTGCGGAAAATTTTTTTTTCACCAATCGAAAAAACATATTTTATTAGGGAATTTTATTGCGAATAAATTTACTCTCACACATTTTCAACGTAGATATGATACGTATCGAGATATTCGGGCTTAAAAGAAAAAGAAACGTTAAAATAACGTAATTTTTCAATGGAACATTTTTACTGAATTTAGCTGACGCCCTAGTGGAAATCAGTTTCGCTAATAACTGCAAATAATAAGTAACTGCTAATAAATAGTTGGGTTTGAGACAGTAGTAACGGTTATTTGCCGATATTAGCAGTTACTAGCAGTTATTTAAAGTTATTACCACTTATTAGCAAGTATTATTAGATATTTGTAAAATAAAATCTTTAAAAATAAAAAAATAATAACAGTTATTAACTCATAATAATTTTTATCAGTTACTTACAGTTATTTGCAATTATTTATTTTGATTTGCCGTTATTTAAAGTTATTTGCAGATTTTTGCAGTTATTTATAGTTGTTTGCAGAATCTTGCCGTTATTTGTAATAAATAATAATTATTTATAAAAGTTCATTGTCTTAGATAATTTTTCTTATATATAAAAAATTAGAAAATTTTTTTAAGAGTGAATAATTACTAATAACTGTAAATAATTGTGATAAACTGCAAACAACTGCTAATAACTGTTATTGGTAATTATATTTTGATTATAAATTAACGAAATTTTGAGTAACTGCTTACAAATGCTTATAACTGCTAATAACTGCTTATAACTGCTAATAATTGTTATCGACAGCAAATAACCGTTACTACTGTCTCGAACCCAACTATTTATAACATTTTTTAGCAGTTATAAGTACTTATTAGCAAGAGTTAGCAGTTATAACAAAGAAGATACAAGCTTATAGAAGGATTCTTCTAAGTTACATTTTTCGTCCGAAAGCCTGGGTAACACTTAAACATTGTTTGTATATCTATGCATATGAAAAATGTGCTGTAATTGGGAAATTTGATCTCTATCCCCCAGTTACTATTATTTTTAACTCTACAGTATCACCTCTGATTAACTACCAATTTAGTTATTTTTTTCTTAAATTTTACTCGGAATATAACCTCTGAATTTAATAACAATCAACTCTCTCGGGTGGATTCTGATCGGGTCTTCGTAGGGAACAATGACGAAACCACCGATGTAAACCAGCAACAAATCATTTATATATATTTTATAACAAAACAATGTTAACAAACACTTAAATAACACTGTTAAATAAAATACAAAAAGAAGTAATTTTCACTCTATATTTATTGAAGTAAATTTAACATACTTTTTACCCGACAATTTCTCGAAAATTGTGTAAGTGTAAAATAGTTATGTGATTGAACTCTGACTCGACTTAATAACTTTCCGATTAATTATAATTACATAAAATCAAATTAAACCCGTGAAATTAATATTGAGTTCAATAATGGCGGCTAAAACCGACGTTAATTACAACAAGCAAAACAGTGACGCGCACTGACTCTAAATTTTTGAGTATTTAATATTTAAGATGGAGGACTCACCTTAATGCACAAAGCGTTACTCTCCAAAAATACAAAAACTCCAATGATTTATCCTCCAATTCAAAATCTCCTTTTCTTGTTCTAAATGAACTCCTCAGCTCTCTCGAAAATATCAAAATTGGCAAAATATCAAAAATAGCAAGGTAGCAAAATGGCCAAATGGCAGCGTAAATCCTCTATGAACTTTTATCCTACCAAAATGGAGTCAAGACTCAAGAAAATGGCTCAACGAGCAGCAACAGAAAAACCAACAAGTGTAATTACCAAGATCCAATAGAGAAGTGTGTTAATGGCGTGTCTTTTCTCGAGCTCCTTCCTCTTCATCCCTTCTTTTATCAATTACGTCATAAATAGGATAATGGTTGATTGGTTATTAATCCTTTCCGTAATTGTTATTTGTTAATCACAAAGGATGTTATCTTTTAACCAATCAACACCTTTCCTTTAGGCGACTTCTTTTATGTTAGCGGCCTCTATTTCTCGCGCGCTCCATTTAAATTTCTATTTAGAAGACTCCATATACTCAGTCTTAATAATTCTGCCTATAATTTACCACTATTTCTCTATAGCGCTCGATTTCTCTTATCTTCTGTCACTCTTGCTCTCGATCTCACATATCTTCATATAAAATACTGACACAGATTGATATTTTTACAATTGCCCATGTATATACTCCTTCTACCCTTATTTTTACATTTACTCATGTATATACTCCTTCTACCGTTATTTTTACATTTACCCATGTATATACGAGCCTGCTATATAAGCTATAGCTGGCTCCCCTTTTTCGCTGATCTCTTACTTTTTATGCGCATGACTCGATTTCTGCCGCGAGTCGGTCACTTACCGACACTTCCCCTTTACTCTCGAGCACGTGTTACAAATGTTCTGCGTCGTTTCCCGGTTTTGCTCGTCATCGCGTACCGCGAGTGTATTGTGCGCATGTAGCTATACACTGAGTGTGTGTGTGTGTCAGTGTACAGGTGACAGTGCTGCGGCGTGCACGTCGTCATCAAGAACATAAGATGGCGACGCACAAGAGCACAGTCACAGGTTATTTTTTTTTCCTAAACATGTGTTCTTTTCTTTGATCTGTTATGTGCACTAGTGTTAAGATGTTACAGCCATCACCGTAGCTTCAACTCCTAGTGCACAATAAGAAAACTGATAGTGACTGTAATTTTTTCCTTCACCACGTGTTCGGATGTGAGGTTAGGTTCCTTTTTCTCTCTTTCTCTCTCTAGAGGTAAGTCGTCTGCTCATCGCTAAGCTTCTTGTTTACCTTGAAAAAAACAAAATGCAACTGATTAATTCATTTAATTATATTAATTAATAATCAATTCAGTCAGTGCATTTCGGCTAATTTTTCTCGTTTATTCTTTTTAATAAATAGATTATTGTGATGAAATAAATGCATCACAGTGCTATATATATATGATATATATATATATATATAGATATAAAAATACATGGGATTTGGTAGCGCCCACAAGTAGCTGGGTAACAAAACTAACTCATTTTTGGCGAAAATTTCTCATTTAATAGTACGCTTATATAAGCGTCTATATTCCCGGGCGGAAAAAAAAATAAATTCAGACAACAGTAAATAACTGAAAATATCAAGAGAATACTGAAGAAAATAGATAAAAACTGAAGAAAACGGAAATTAACTGTTGAAAAATGTCGGAATTGAGACAAAGACAACAGTTATCTTCTGATTTCTTCAGATTTCTCCAGTTTTTATCAGTTTTCTACAGTTCTATACAATTATCTGCAATTATCAACAATTATATTCATTTTTGAACATTTTTTTTCAAATATAAAAGCCATTGAAAAAGTGAAGAAATCTGAAGAAAACTGCAGAAAACAGTTATATTCCGAACACACCTGTTGGTAAGTGAAGAAAACTGTAGACAACAGTTATATTCTGAAGACAACTGTTGAAAAGTGAAGAAATCTGAAGAAAATTGCAGAAAACAGTAACATTCAGAACATAACTGTTAAAAAGTGAAGAAATCTGGAGTGAACTGTAGAAAACAGTTATATTCTGAACACAACTGTTGAAAAGTGAAGAAATCTAGAGAAAACTAAAGACAACAGTTACATAGCGTTTTAAAACGAAGAAAAATTGAGAAAGTTAAACAAAAATTGTTTCTTTTCGCGTACAAAGTAAACAAAACAGAACATTACTAGAGAAGACTGATAATATTAGCAGGTAATTGGCAGATAACTGAAGAAAACAGTTATTAAGAGCAGGCTGGATTCGCTGTCCTTGTCTAATTGAGATTTTTTTTATTCACTCAAGTATTAATCGGTGTATCTGCAAATTGAAGCTTAAGCGCAATAGATATTATTATTACAAATATTTATGCACAAGAAAAAAAAATCTAACGCTTTGTTTTTGAGAAAAGTAAGGAACGCGAAAGTATTATAAACATAAACTTTTATTTCGGCGTTCCTTACTTTTCTGAAAAACAAAGCGGTAGAATTTTTTTTCTTGTGCTTAGATGTTTATAATAATAATATTTATTGCGCTCAACCTTTAATTTGAAGGTACACCGATTAATACTTGAGTAAATAACAAAAAACTTAATTGTTACTCGGTCGGTATCAGATTCTACTCCAGCCTGATCTTAATTGTTTTAAACCGAAAAAAAGTCAAGAAAGTTGAAAAAACATTTTTTTCTTGCACGTAAAAAGTGAAGAAAACGGAACATAACTGTAGAAAATTGATAATATTGGCAAATAACTGAAAAAAACAGTTATTGAGGGGATGTAAAACGGACACTACACTAGTATTCATAAATATTGCCTATCTCTTCATTTTATTGCAAGATTTCAGGAAAATAAATACATTAGCTTGTAGTATGTATCGTGAACATTATTTAGTTAAATTTTAAAATAAATTCATTCATTAGTTTTTAATAACTTTGGGTTTCTGGTACAAAATCGAAAAATTTTAATATATGATATTGGAACCTAAAGCTATTAAAAACTAATGAATAAATTTATTTCAAAATTTAACTGAATAATGTTCCCGATACATACTACAAGCTTATGTATTTATTTTCCTGAAATCTTGCAATAAAATAAAAAGATAGGTAATATTTATGAATACTAGTGTAGTGTCTGTTTTACATCCCCTTAACTGTTGTTTTTGTCTCAATTCCAACATTTTTCTGCTATTACCTGCTGTTATAAATTGTTTTCTTCACTTTTCTTCATTTTTTTCCCGCTAGGGTTCGTTGGTTATAATCAGATAGCAAAACCAATTCCCACTAGGATGGATATCAAAATTCTCATTTGTAACAATATTCCGTAGACTATCCAATAAAAATCTAGGCTTCGACTCGTAGTGTCTAATTTGATCATTATTTTACAGATCGCGACTGGACTAACAGGAAAAAAAATGGTTTGTTGTCTATGATGAAGAAAATTATAAAGAATTTTAGGTCCTAATATTATATGTTAAAATTCTAGGGATCTAAAATTCTTAAAAACATATAAATATATTTAAAAATCAAACTTATTTGATAACATATCTTTATTAGCACACGTATTAGGCAGTTTTCTATGCGAGCTCAGAGTAGGTGGCGTTCTGAGCTCTAGCGCTGTCATGGCGGCACACTCCACGTATGTGTGCATGGATGAGCATATGCGTGTAGCTGTATGCGTGCACCGACGCGCAACGCGCTGCTATTAAGGAAGGGGCTTCCCCCACTACTTTCGATGTGACGTCATTGAATATACACAGATAGACTCATGAATACACTCACACATGTTAACATCGCAAGATTGACGTAGTGTGACCACCATGACAGCGGTAATATTTTTAGCTAATTTTTTTAGATAATTTTTTCAGATAATTTGATGATGGGATTCCAATTGAAATTTTTTGTGATTTTATAAATTCAACGTAAATTTATGGATATTTTTAGGAGATTCAAATAATATTGTTTTCAAATTGAATTTATTTGATTTTCATTGCGATCTGTAACAATATCTCTATTCATTGAACGTGAGAAAGCAGCCTGCTTTCTCACGTTCTATTCCGTTCAGTAAACAGAGATATTTTTATACGTTGCAATACATAAGTAAATTTAATTTTATAGTCCTCGGTACGCCGACGTTCTTTTCACCTAATTACCTACAGGCTGATATTTTGCAAATACGTTCTTCTTGACGAGTCCTACAACTTTTCTATCTACGAAAATTCTTGATTAGGCAGCATTTTTTACTACAAAGTCTCGAAACATGTAAATTAAATAGTGTAAGTATTTTTTATTACCTACACTTTTTAGTCAAGTTTTATCTTAAGATTATTATACTACAAACACGAAAAAAAGTTGTCTTACAAATATTTTGAGCCGTTTAGAGCGTCCGACACCCTTAATATGTCGTTATTTCAGAGTGTTGTTTTTTTATTACCTTCAAGCTGAATTTTTCAGTATTGTTTCATAAAATTATTCTAAACTATGTGGTAATTGTGTCCTACAAAATTCACGCCTCACTTTTGGAGTCCGACGCGAAGAATATGTCGATTTCTTGGAAGTCATTTATTTATCACCTACAATCCAAAACCAATTTTTTTTTATTCTTTATGAAGTATTGAATACATTTATAGATGTGTCCGATATAATAATGGCAGCGTTTTCAATAAAATGTTGCTTAAAAAATATAATTTCATGTATGAAAATTCAATTTTATGGGATCCATTTGTTCATTATCTACGAAGTAATATTATTTTTTTCTGCATTTTCTATGAAGTGTAAAATACATTAATATGTCTGTTCAACGTAGTAATAGCTATGATTAAAAAAACTTAAAAAAAAAACATTTCAAAACACGTTTCTATAATGGGAAAAATACACTAAAAAGTATTAAATAAACTAATTTACGTCCTTGAAACTTCTTTTATACAGTTCATTGCAATTAAAAAATCAAAAATTTTCCGATTTTTCCGAATTTTCTTCGGTTCTAATAAGCCGATCGGGTCGTTAGACCTCTCGTTTTGTTGATAATTTAATTCTCTTCAACTTTCCTATCAACATCATAATGATTTGTCAAATAGTTTTCGTTTTATTAGCAAAAAACAAAATAAACGCGTTTTTTTGCACTCATTTGTTAACCCTTTCAGAACCAATGTACATTACAATGTACATTGACATTTTTTGGTTTTTTTGAAATTGTGCAAAAGTGGCTTCAAATTTTGTAAAAAAATATGTGTATTAGATTGAAGTGGACTATTAGTCCGCAGTACAGAACCCTTTTTAAAAAATGATTACCACATACTTAGAATTTTGTAAGCGGCTTCATTTTGTCGAGTCTACCAAACTTTTCATCTACGAAAACTCTCGAAACCGCTGCGTTTTTTAATAATTAATTATTAAACATGTCGATTTGACGATGTATTGTTATGCAATGACCACATACTTTTTTTTACATGGAACTAAAAGATATTTTTATAACAAAAATCAAATAATGTATGGCCGACAAAAATAATTCTGCGTTAGATGGGTCTACCATTTGAATTATGTCGATAGGACGGGGTTATGTTATGCGATGACCACATAGCCAATTTTTATGGGATTACTTGATAATTAATTATGAAACCATAAGATCATAATGTCCGACAAATTTTCTGCAGATTTTTTTCAGTCCGACAATCGGAACATGTCATTGTTACGAGGTATGGTTTTGTGATTACCATATGTCGGACAAGGGTATGACGTGTTACATAATATTATTTTATGTATTAAAAAGACAATGACCGACAAAAATATTGTATCTTTACGTCAGACCGACAAAAAAAAAATCATACCACATAGTCCGTCAACCCGTCACCTATGTATGTGTCATATAAAGAACACGTAGTTCAAAATTATCTAATAAAATTTGAATTTATATTTTGAAAAAATGAAACTAGTTAGTATGATCAAGTAGACATAGAAAAATACATTCACATTTTTTAATTTTAGAAATTAATTTTTTTTTTCTAATTTTTACAGATATTTTTATAAGTACGAAAATGAAAAAAATTAAATTCTTAGAATAATCTAATTTTGCAGCTATGTTTGTTATTTTCATAACGTCAAAAATTATACGTCATTTTTGTGTCATCTTAATAAAAGATTTTCATAGAAGGATCAAAATACTATTAATAAAACATGCGTCTTATTTTTTAATATAATTATCTGATTAATGAGGCATTTAGAGAGTAAGATATGTGCTATACGCGGTACATGCGTAGACAATGACATGAAATTTATTATTTGTTATTAACTATTTATTATTCATTATAGATAATAAAATTCTTAACAAAATAAATCGTTAATCCCTGATGTGTCGTATACGACACATTACAGAAAATGGGCTTATGGATGCTTTAGGTCTCTTAAACTTGCGAAGCGCACCTAGAGGAACTCAAAATAAGTCAAACATATGAAAAAATATTTACTTTTTAACTGGGAAAGGGGTCTCGGACTCAACAGGTTAAAATAAAAAATGAAATTTCTAAAAATTTCATTCTTTGAAAAAGTAAATTTGCAGTTCTAAAAATAATTCATGTTTATTTGAAATCATTTTTTTTTCAATTTTTATTCAAACTCGTTGAAATCATTATCGTCAATTTCTTCGCATTCAGCATATTCATCTTCAGAACTATTATTTTCATCATCACTAATCTCTGCTTCTATAAAAAAGAAAAATGTTCAAATCAGGTGTATGTTATTTATTAATTCGATGTAAAATATCAATGAAATATATACCTGTAATATCACATGATAATTCTTTGAATGAGGGACTTTGAGGTCCGTCAAACCAATAATATTCATATTGGTTATCTATTAATGTCCAGCCGCAGTCTTTAGGTCGCTTTTCAGTAGGTGTTCTCATATGTGCATTGCACCATATACTACTAATATATAGTGTTCTTTTTATCTGTTGCAATAATTCCTGTTTGGTAGGAGGTAAGCACGAAGCATCGTATCTAACAATTTTTGTCTTAAAGATAGTTTCATTCTCACTATTCGATTTGTATCCTTTTACGAATAATTCATACCGACCCTTGTTAACATCAATTGATTTAAGTGAATACATTTTACATACAAACTCTTCAATAGATTTAAAAATTTCACTTGATGTATTGATTTGAAGTGGAGAAATCTGAATTAGACTAATGAAAGCTTCTTGAAACTTGGGGTTATTTTTTAAAAGATTGAAAGATTTTTTTTTGCCCTTACGATAAAACGATGGATTAAAATCGTTCCCTGTAAAAATATGACATACTGCTAGTGACCGTGATAATTGTTCTCCCATATTTTTATGAATGGTGTTTATATCAAGGTATAATTTTTTTGTACTTGTACTAAGATTTATGATAATTTCTGTATCACCTTTGCGATATTTAAAATTTGAGAGCATTATTGCTGGTATGTCAGAGTCGGTGCAGTGTACCTGTACACGATAATTAGTATTTAATTGACAAATGTGAAACACTATTTTAGTATCTGCTTCCTCATGATGGCATGATAAATCATAATCTATGGTTCTCTTCATTTTATTGCCACTTGTTTCATAAACGTAGCATTTATCATAATTTAATTTAATTTTTTTGTTTTGACAAAAAATTGCGAATTCATCATTAGCCCAATCATCTATTAAAAATTCAACAAATTTTTCTTTAAAGGTCGAGTTTTTTAACAATGTACTAAATTCAGCAGTCCGTTTATTTTCTTTTTTTATATCAAAATAAATCTCTTCTTCACCTCTCAATCGATGTACGTAATCTTTAATACTTGGTTTCTTGTACTTATCAAAAATAATATGGATTTCTTTTCTATTAAATATAAGAATTTTAAAAATATGCTTTGAAATTTTATCATAACTGGTCGGAAGGTTTTTTATGGTATGTAATAAATAAAAGCCGTCAAATATATCAATATCTGGTTGAGGAATATTATAATCTGCTGATAGATATTCTTTTAATTCTTGAATAATTACAGATTTTGGGGTCTTAAAAATAGTCCCATCGATATGACATAGCGAAAAAGGTATAGGTGCTAGAGGGTACGTTAGTGCTTTTTCAATATCAATTTCATTTTGTAGTGAAGCGTATAGCAACCTACCGAAAATGTCTCTTTGAATTTTTATTTCTTTGACTTGTCCTGCAATTTTAATTTTTTTAGTTTGTTTATAACTAAAATTTATTATACGATTTCTATAAATAGCCAGATCAAATCTATTCGGATCATTTATACTTTCGGAAATGAATTTTTTTCGCTGTTTTTCACCTTCAACTTCAACAGATGATAAAAATTCATAAATTTCATTTGATACTGACTGCCCAGATGAAATATTGTAGAGACGATTATCTGATAGATCTGACGAAAAGGGATTAGTACATTGCCTGATAAAATCTAATAATACGTTTAATTTGTTATTCCAAAGGTTGATCGATGATTTTTTCAAATCTTTAGTGATATCGTCAGTATTTCTTAAATCACAAAACTCCATCAATTTTGATGTAACGCTGGTGCGCAAAGAATGCGTAATCGACCATTTTTGTCTAGCTGAAAATGAATTTGTAATGTTAATAATCCCTGACGCTCTAGAAGCAGCATCTGCATTTATGGTTTGTTCCAATGTTAAATCAATTGGTATTCTTGAAAACGGTTTCGAAGTTCTACGAATACCTATGAAACATTCTTTATAATCATTTAGTAGTCCAGGATGAGTTTTATCTATATTTTCTAATTTATCAGTGTAAATAGTTAAGTATCTTGCATAATTCTGATGGTTCATAGTAAAAAATATGTTAGTAATTTTGGGCAATATATACTTGAACATATCAAAATCACCCGTTCGAATACTGTACTCCATTGTCAAATAATAATCAACTAATTGTATATAGATTAAATAAATTTGGGGTGTTTTGCCGTGTTTACCATCTAAGGCGTCTTTTTTAAAACTTTCATATTTATTGAGTCAACTTTTCAAAGAATCGTGGTTGATGAGCGGATGAATGTTATTTTGCGCGTTGTATTCTAATAAGTAGGTTTTTATATTTTCTAAATTCAATGAACTATAATCTTTATTAATTTGTAAAAACCTTTCAAAATGCAGAATTTGCAGAGCGAGAGAGAGCAAAGGATGGATTTTTCTGCATCTATTAAAGTGCTTTCCTGTCAAAAACGTATTGACCGAACCATTTGCTAAAATTCCACTATCAATTAGCATATTCATTAAGCCTGAACCATGTATGAATTTTCCAATAGCTTTGTGGAAAGACATCATTATATGAAAAGCACCTATAAAATAACTCAATATAATCATTTATTATAATAAAAATTAAGATATTAATATCCAAACTTTTATTTTATTTATTGTATTCATTATTAATATTATAAATACAAAAATTACCTAAGTGAATAAATAGATTTGAAAATTCATTCTCGGCACTCTGAATTCTTATTGCAATTTTAGCCATGGCCAAATCATAAGTCACATTATAATATATTTTTCCACATTCTTCTGCTATCTTCAGACTCCTTCGAAATGTTTCCTTAACTACTGCAGGGTCTGTTGGAGAGTTATTAATTTGAGTCAAATACTCGATTTTTTGTATAGTACTGTCATCCTTCAAAATTTTAGCATGATACCCAACCCACATAGGTGTATCTTCGATTTTCAGCAGATAAGATATTAGCCATGAAAATTGCATATGTTTGTACTTAATCAAATTTCCAGGATCAAGATTTTTTGGTGTCTCGATACTGCTTTGCCAAAATTGTGGGCAGTGTTGTTTGGCACGAGATAAATTTTCAAATTCTTCTGGCTCAAAAGACCTCTTTTGATGTTTCTAATTCGACGATACTTGAGTAACTAAGACAATAACCTTGTCTGCTCAATATATTCACTATCTTTTCACTTCCAGTAATACTTTTTATACCAATCCCTAATAAAATTTGTTTCTTAGGCTTTATATTACCCTTTGTTATGCTATAAATGGAATCCTGTGAATAACATGAAGCCAATCTTTGTATGCGATTATTAACGTTGTTGTCGACACCGCTTAACGCTGTAATCCAGAACATACGTAGCCAATCAGGAATTTCACATTCACCTTTTTCCAATGATTTACTATCAATATGTTCTGGTAAAGGACTTTTCTTAATTTTCAAAATATGTGCTCTATATTTAATAGCGAATTCCGCAGCTTCTTGCTCGAAAATTATATTTTGTATTTCTTCATCGTTGATAGATTCAATATCTACTTCTGCTGATGTGACATACACTTTTTTACCTAAATTCACAATTTTAATTTTTTTTTGTAATTGTTTTTCTAAAAAATCTCTTACTGCAGAAGTATTAAACATTGTATCATCACATTCAATTTTTTGGATTTCATACAATTCTTTTTAGTTGAAATTGAATTTTCTATGAGTATTTTTTTTAAAAGCTTGTATGTAAGTGTAATTTTTAGGTGAAAATTACACTAACATTAAAAATAGTCTAACAGCTTCCTAAAGAGAGGCACATGTACCAGGGTAGGCTTAAACTGTTCTTTTTACCATATTCATTATGCTCAAAAAATTTGAGAATGATCAAAAGCATGTTACTTTTTTTATAGCTCAAGAAACACACGTAGAAAAATATGAAAAAAGTATCATTTTTGATGTATAAAATTATATACCGTGAACAACGTTTGTTCAATCGATACCAAAATTTAATTACATATTCTACTTACAGAAACAAGTAATTTAAGCCATTATTGAAGTGTGTGCCACTCCAGAAACTTGTATTATAGACTTTGTAATTCTTGTGAAGACAATTTCTCAAAATTAAAAAGTTCCAGATATATCCCTATATGAATGATGTATATAATGATATTAAATTATTGAATTATGCGTTGATTTTGTTGAATTAATACCTGGATGCTGTATAGTATAAGTTTCGTATCTTCGAAACTAAATAAGTCAATGAAACTAATTAATTTACGGTGCTATTTAATTTTTGACCGACTTCAAAAAGAAGGAGGTTCTCAATTCGACTGAATTTTTTTTTTTTTTTTTTTTTTTTTATGTCTGTTACCTCATAACTTCGTCATTTCTTAACCGATTCGAAAAAACTTTTTCTTATCTGATAGAGAATGTCTGCAGGGTCCCATACGTGTCCCATAATTATTGGGCCAATATTCGGTTTGTATGACCCAATTATCAAATTAAGAAAAAAACCGGGTGTTTTGTTTTCTCATTTACCTCCCTTATACTTCGCCTTCTCTCTCTCTCTCTCTCTCTCTCTCTCTCTCTCTCTCTCTCTCTCTCTCTCTCTCTCTCTCTCTCTCTCTCTCTCTCTCTCTCTCTCTCTCTCTCTCTCTCTCTCTCTCTCTCTCTCTCTCTCTCTCTCTCTCTCTCTCTCTCTCTCCCTCTCCCCCCCCCCCTCTCTCTCTCCTCCCCCCCCCCTCCCCCTACCTGAGCTTGAATATGTATACATGCACGACACTGTGCTGTTGAGCCTTTTTCTTTCCTGCTATATATTGCTTAGTGGTGTACTAATGCATGCGTTATGAATTAATAATGAAAGTTTAATGTAATTAGTGGGTCTACCTATATTTGCGTTTTTAGTAAGGGGATTCACTAGAAGATAGAAAATAAAAATTTTTTAACAAAAACAAATAATTTAAAAAATTTTTAATAAATGAAAACCGACTTTAAAAGTATCGAATAAAAACAAAATTTTTTACAAAAAATAAGATTTTAAAAACATTGCACAAAAAAATGACAAATAAAAAATTTTAACAAAAAAAAACCGACTTCAAAAATGCACTGAAAAGTAACAAATAATTTATTATCTTTAGAAATCATACAAATAATTGGTAAAATACAATTTTAGAAGTCGGCGTCTAATTCTAAATCTGTGGTGCGTAAGCAGAACGACTTAGTCCATTTTTTCAAAAATAACGTTCACATTCATTGTTCAAAAATAACGTTTACATTTATTGTTAAAAAATAACGTTTACATTCATTGAGGAATTAGACGCCGACTTCTAAAATTGTATTTTACCAATTATTTGTATGATTTCTAAAGATAATAAATTATTTGTTACTTCTCAGTGCATTTTTTGAAGTCGGTTTTTTTTTGTTAAAAATTTTTTATTGAATTTATACTTGTTAAAAAGTCATCAAGCATTATTTATTCGCTTATTAATATGGATATATTATGGAATATTATAATTAATATAAAAAGCATTGACGTTACACAGATTAGTTAAAAATAATTGAATGAAGAGTAAAATTCTTTCAGAATAAGCTTCTTAATCATTGATCAGTATTTGCAATAGCAAATTATATCGTACGTTACTATTTAATTGTTTGTACATATTTGTTAAAAAGGATTTAACGTTGAATTTGCCATACAGTCTTTGTTAAAAGTTCATTTTTCCGATGATCGTTATTGTTTTTCTTTAGAAAGTTCATTCAATTTTTATCTTGAAGCTCTAATTTATTGGATAAGATTAAAACAATCATTTTAAACTTTGATTCAAATATAATGAATTATTTAGAAGTTGTATCGTTTTAAAGTCTCATTTTAGAGAAATCTAACGTAATCATAAAAAATTATGTCAAAGTTTGAAAAATGATTTTATTAGATAGCAACTATTTTTGATATGATGTTCAGTTTAACATTTAGAATCTATTGACGAGAATAGAATTTCAATATTTATTTTTCATTCACATTCATTGTCAATTTTTTACGATAAAACAGTGAGTACTGTCTGAGGCATACATTTTTTCATAGACGATTGGCAATAAATTATGAATGAAAAATTAAAATTCTATCCTCGTCAATAGATTATAAATTTTTAGCTAAATAAAATGAATTTTGTTGCTGTCTAATAAAATAATTTTTGTAACTTTGGTATTATTTTTTATGATTGTGTTAGATTGTAAAAGTTATAAACTGTAAAATGATATAACTTATTAATAATTCATTATATTTAAACTGCATTTAAACTGCTTTTCTGACCCATTGTAAACGAATCATTTCAATAATAAAATAAAAAAAGAAAATTTTAGAGCGTGTATGTACGCTAGTACCATATGTTAAAATAATAACTATTTTCGCCACAAAGTAATAAATACTGATTAAAAAATAAATACTTTATTATTCATATTACACGTTGGCAATGTATTCGCACAAACTGCAGTGAACGAAGTATACGAGTAATTTTAATTTTAATTAATCTCACATTTTAAAGATAAAAAAATTGTTACAAATGGACAAGGACTGTGTAAAATAAATACGTTTTATTTAAGTGAGAAAAAATTATATAAATTAAGTTTTATTAATTTACACTTTAGCTTAAACTTATACAGCAAAAATACAATAAATATATCATTCACTTTTAAAAATGCAGAGACAAGAAATAACTTTACAGTATCACGCTCAGTCGCGGCTAGGCTCTTTTACACTCAACGGCTTGCAGGCAAGTGCTTTCTTTTCACGATCGATAATCGAATACATAAGTTTTTAAAACTCTCCGCTAGAGCGCAACGATCGACTTTCAATTTATAACATTCTCCCACCTTGAATAACGAAGAATTTAAAACACAGTTATTCAAAAGTTTAAGTGTAAATCAAAATCACAAGAAATTGCATGAGAAATTACAAATTAACTAGTAAAATAAATTAGGAACTTTTACGATACGTCCGCTACGCGTTCGCGTTTCTTTTACATCAAAATTTTTCTTATTGTCTTTTTCTTTCACTACACGCGTAGAATCTTGACTGTTAACAGCTTGGTCTTGTTGATCTTGAACAATCTCTTGCTCGTCTTGTAAGAGGTGGCTTGATGAATCCAGCGTATTATTAGATGAATATTCAGAGCTGCTTTCCTTTTGTACTGTAACTTCAACACCTTTTTCTTGTATTGATTCATTATCCAGTGTTTGATCATCTCCTGAAACTTTTGGTGGACTTTCTAGGATAATCAAACGTTGAAGCGGGCGTGTGAGCTCCCCGTTGGAAGTTTTTAATTTCGCAACGCGTGGCACATTGTCTTTTCCTTTGATTACTTGAATCACGCGCGCTAATGGCCAATCCAGGCGTTTCAAATTATCATTTGCTATCAATACAATGTCGCCTTCTTTAACTGTAGTATAAGAACGACTGGCCTTGGTGTATCTAGATAACTGTCCTAAGTACTCTGACCGAAAACGTACTCTCAGTTCCTTACGTAAATGCTGGCGATATTTTAAACGTCGATTGAGAGATACATTTTCCAACTGATCCAAGTCAGGTACTCCATCTATTTGAACTTCCTTCAAAAACATGTCTGGTGTAATCGCCATTAAATCCTGTTGCTCTTCTGATACATAGGATATTGGCCTTGCTTGGGGTCCATTACAATAGGATACCTAAGACCAAAATCATCCATGCGATTTGACAGGAGCGTTTTCGTTCTGATTATTCCAACGTCATCCAAGAAAACGTTTAATCCTATTAATCGTTTATCCTTTACTCCTTCAAATGAATCATCTTGAGAAAATTTCATAAGCATCCTTTCAGCAAAATCAAATTCATTGGCGTCGATTTCCTTTTCTTGGTTACGCAGATGCTTGGCTTTGCGAACGTTTTTCGTAAATCTTATTATCCAAGCAAGCATCTTTACTATCTTGACATAGTTGGAGAATTTAACTAAATACCATGGTATATTTTTTACTTCTTGAACTACGTTCTCATACGTCATTACTTCACAGAGCTGGGTTCTGCACGTTTTACTTTTGCTGACCTCAGAATTTACCAGTACTTCTTCAATAGTGTAGCTATCTACTGGCCATTCAGCGCTTGAACGTTTTAGCCAGCTCGGTCCCTTCCACCATTTCGACTGTACAAGATGCAACACTGAGCACCCTCTGGATGGAAGGTCTGCTGGGTTCATATTTCCAGGTACGTCTCTCCAGCTATTGACATTTGTCAGTTTCTTTATTTCCTCGACTCGATTCCACACAAAGCGAGTCCATTGACGCCCTTGACGTAGCCATGACAATACAGTTGAGGAATCGGACCAAAAAATTATGTTGACTTGAGAAAGTTGCATCGCTCGTTGAACTAAATAGGCCAATCTAGCACCTAATGTAGCTGCAAGAAGCTCCATTCTAGGGATTGATATCTCAGTAAGAGGCCCAGTTCTCGATTTAGCTTGTACTAGCTGTACATCAACTTTATTAGCTCGTTCTAACCTTACAAATAACGCAGCAGCATAGGCACTTTTACTTGCATCTACGAACATATGAAGCGATATTGTATCTCCTAATCCTCCAAATATCCAACGAGGTATTTTTATTTGTTGTAACAATGGGACTTGTTCAAACCAACGCTTAAATTCATTTTCTACTTCCACAGGCACACTGGAGTCCCAACCTGTCTTCTGACTCCACAGTTTTTGCAGCAGAAGCTTAGGAAGTAGTAATGTTGGACAAGCCCATCCAAGCGGGTCAAAGATCTTGTGTGCTACAGATAGAATTTTTCTCTTCGTAATCTGCTTTTCAAATCTATCTGTAAAATTCAAATTTAAAAATAAAAGATCTTTATTTTTATCCCAGGAGATACCTAAAATTGAGGTGACATCGTCTTCGCCACTCATGCCTGTGTGTTCCCATCCTCGTAGCGTAAAGCCAGCCTTGTACATTATTTCAGAAGATTTTTGTTGGAACAGCACTTTTTCTTCCTCTGAATTCACACTGGTTACGCAGTTGTCGACGTAGAATGATTTTTTCAACTTGCATAGAAGCTGTGCGTCATCTCCTTCAGTCTTGTTTATGCATGACTCCAAATGATAGTCGATGGTAGCACCAAGAAGAAACGAACTGCTGTTTACTCCTAAAATGACTTTGCGATGACGGTATACAATCATTTTTCAAGGTTCCGTTTTGCTCCACCATAAAAACTGTAAAAATTTCCTATCTTCTGGAGACACGCTTATCTGCAAAAAAGCTTTCATTATATCGGCAGTGATGCCAATTTTATTTTCTCTAAACCTGAGTAAAATGCTTGGTATTAGTTCTATAAGGTTGGGCCCTGTTTCCAAGTACTGGTTAAGTGAGGGACCATCTTTCGCACCAGCTGATGCGTCGAAAACTGGTCTGATGCGAGTGGTGCTATTATTCTTGACCACGTGTCTATGCGGCAAAAAATAACCATTCTCATCAGCGACTGTACTTGAGATTTCTTCAATAATACCCTCTTGCAGCCAGCTGTCAAAAACTTGCTCGTAGCCTACATATCATTTCTCTTGATTTAATTTCCTTGTGAGTCCTTGTAGACGTTTTACAGCTGCTGCATAATTATTACATACAGGTGGATGGTTATCTTTCCATGGTAGGTTGACCTCGTACCGACCCTCGCTATTAAACTTGAGTGCGTCTCTAAAACGTTGCTTGACTTCCATTAAATGTGTCTTCTTTGAGGAGGTAGTGGCTGGATCCGTGATACCTAAAACATCAAGTTCCCATAGGACAGATATTTTTGATTCATGAGTAAACATAGAGAGCACGGTCAAAGTGGCATCTTCTCTCGTATCTTGTTTTTTAACGCCGTTTCTACCCATGAGCGTCCAGCCCAATTTAGTTTGCAACGCGGTTGGTCCTTTACTTATTTGAAAGATTTTACCTGTATACAATCTGCCTGCTATATCAGCACTAATGAGAAGTGAAATTGGCTCTGTATTACCTCCAGTGTCTGTTAAAATCCCGCCTGAGTTTTAAAGGTTATGTATCCACTCTTCCGCGGCAACAACAGGTAAATCTTGACAAATGACGTCTTCATGAAATGCGGTAATATGACACTCATATTGATCATCCATGCTTCCGAGATAAAATTCGTACTCCTCGTGACACTTAGATTCTGTTTTGACGCCTCCGAATAATAAATGCGACATGGCTTATCGACCGACGACTCGTAAATTCATTTTTTCAGCGACGCTCTTGAGTACGTACGTTTTATGCGACCCCGGATCCATCAATGCTCGCACTATACATATGTTATGCGGACCTTTTAGTTTCACGCGTAATGTCTGTAGATATACGTCCGCAATGCATAAAGCGTTATTACATGTAACTACCGTAGTTAAATTTTCAGTCTTTTTAGTCGCGTCATCTGCTTTAGTATCCGTAGATTCCTTTTTCGAAAATTCTTTACACATTAACAATACGTGCTTACGACCGCACCATGCACATTTATTTTTATTTCTACACCACGCAGCACTGTGATTTGGTTTAAGACACGCGAAACATACTCTTTTTTCTTTTGCAATAGCTTGTCTTGACTCGAGAGACATTTGTTTCGCCTTTTCACAGCTAGCACTATCGTGTGATTCTTTACAGAATATACATATGATGACACTCGCGTGTTTAGCGGTTAGAAGGCCTGCAGCCGTAGCGACACCCGTGTTTAGTTCAGAACTAACTTTATCTTTCTTGAACGACTTACTGACGGATGCGTGCTCTATCGATGGTTCAAAACTTTTTTTCGCCATTGCGATTCTCTCTTCGTTTTAAACTTCGGCTTCCAAGAAATTCATAAGATTTTTTAACCGCTCTTTCGTATCAACACCATATGTATTTTTTCGTTGCCACGCTCTAAGAATTTCTTCCGGCAAAGATGATTCAACGAGGGGAAAAAGCATCACTGCGCACATATCACTCGTAACACCAAGCGATTCAAGAGCCCGTAAATGCGTTTCTAATCTATCATATATGCTCGTTAAAGTACCTTTAGATTTGTTTAATACAAGTTTTAGTAGCTCGCGCACATAAACTTCCACGAGCAGATCATCGCGGCCGAAACGATTTTTTAGACTGTCTATTACTTTATGATAATTTTCGATAGACGGCGGGTAGCTATTTACTAAATCACTGGCTCTTGAATTATCAACCATCGCTTGGATGAGATATTGAAATTTTTCCTCATTTTTAATCGCCGTATCCTCATGTATTTGTTTAAATATGCTCCAGAATTGTAGCCATTCTTTAGGATCGCCGTTAAACTTTTTTAATTCAATTTTTGGTAATTTAAATTTCCGAGCGTTGTCAACGGGCACATGCACAACGCTTTCATTAGAAATTGTTCCGTTTCCTAGAATCACAGGCGCGGCAGCGTCACGTGTATAATCGGCTACGGTTATTTTTATTGCTTCAAATTTACATTTATATTCGTCCGCCGATTCTAAATCTTTATTCACTTCCTCTTCTGGAACGCTGTCCTCAATCATTTTATCAATACATTTGCGATCAAGTATGTCTAATTCTATTGACTTTTGCGAGAGCATACTAAACAAAGCTTGAAGAGCCTTTTTATCTGGATTCGTGTTACTGAGCTCTGCATTTAATGATCCTAAATTCCTTGTGAATGCTGTACGCAGTGCTGCTCTTGTCTTTTTAAGCTTATCCATCTTTTCACTGTTCACTTAAAAACACTATAAAACGATTTATCTCTTATCCGCGTAACTTTCAAACAAAATGTCCTGTCAACCGGTCGCCAGAATGTTACAAATGGACAAGGACTGTGTAAAATAAATACGTTTTATTTTAAGTGAGAAAAGATTATATAAATTAAGTTTTATCAATTTACACTTTAGCTTAAACTTATACGGCAAAAATACAATAAATATATCATTCACTTTTAAAAATGCAGAGACAGAAAAATAACTTTATAGTATCACGCTCAGCCGCGGCTAGGCTCTTTTACGCTCAACGGCTTGCAGGCAAGTGCTTTCTTTTCATGATCGATAATCGAATACATAAGTTTTTAAAATTATCCGCTAGAGCGCGACGATCGACTTTAAATTTATAACAAAAATAGTATAACTTAAATAATACATTTTAATAAATGACATAGATTTAAAAGAAATTATTCTTACATTTAGCGTTTTAATACCGTCAAATTTTGTCAACAAAATTGCGCGAATATCTGGAATATACATAAAACATTGTACATTAGCTTAATAATTATCATTTTTCTTATTTCAAAGATTTTTAAGCCGTCAAACTTTAATTTATTTACGATTTATAAAAATGTCTTAATTTCTAATTATCATTTTTAAACAAATTAAGTATTTTTATAAGAAAGTTCAGATTCTTTATCATATATTACTTGAAAATTAAACATCAGCAATTATCAAGTATATTTTTTTTTATTACCTGCAAATCGCTTACAGTGACATGTTATCATTTGCATTTTATATTATTTTATCTATCTTTTCGATAAGACATTGCATGTAACAAACTGCAGAAGACTACTTACAGCTGACTTTCGATTAAACATACTTGGATGCTTTTTGACGCGTGTACAAACAATTAAATAGTAACATATAATATAATTTGCTATTGCAAATACTAATCAATGATTAAGAAGCTTAGTCTGAAAGAATTTTACTCTTCATTCAATTATTTTTAGCTAATCTATGCAACACCATAAGCTCAAACCATTAAGAGGATAGGTAAAAATTCATTAATTTTAAATAGAAATTTACATATTTCTGTTTTTGTTTCAACATTTTTCAACAATGCTTTTTATATTAATTATAATATTATTCAATATTTAATGCCATTATATACATCATTCATATATTATAATTTTCTTGTTATTGTTTTTTCCTTATTATTATTTTGACCACTCAGCTATTTCTTCAAGTTCAATAATTTTTCTTATAATATGAAAATTAATTTTAGATAATGTTTAAAATTTTAGTAAGTTACGAAAATTCTACTAGTGTAAGTTTATCTTATACTGACTGACTAAAAAAGAATCACCCTTAAGATACCTTGTTGAAAATAATGACGTCTTTCCAGTACGTCTTTGAAAGATGTCTTTAAAGACGTCTTTGGTCGTGTCTTAGATTGGAACAAAATAAGACGTCATTTTTCCAATGTTTAGAAAATTTATTCAATAAATGACGTCATCTTATTATTTCAAAAACTCATTTTTTTTAATAAAAATGACGTCTTTTCTTACGAATTTTTATTTAAAAAATACGTCTTTGAAAATGTAAAAAAACGTTATTTGTTAAATAGCTTTTCTAAACATTGGAAAAATGACGTCTTTTTTGTTCCAATTTAAGACACAACCAAAGACGTCTTCAAAAACGTCATTTTCTCCAAATTTAGGAGAAAAAAAACGTCATTTTTCATGAATTATGTCATTGAAAAATGACTTTACATGAAAATCACTTTCCATTTAGAGGAAAAAACAAAAACGAGGTTAACCTCGTAGTTCCAACTCTTCGAAAAACGAAGAGCATTTGCGATTGAACTGAGAGCGTTCTAGCCTTATATATCTGCGTCTTTGAAATTTGTATGAGGGATCGCAAAACTTAAAAATCGCCACCTAGTGACTTACAGTCGAATTGATGGTTGATTGCGTCAATTTAATTTTAACTCACCAGGTGGCGATTTTCAAGTTTTGCGATCCCTTATACAAATTTCAAAGACGCAGATATATAAGGCCAGAATGATCTTAGCTTAATCGCAAAAGCTCTTCGTTTTTCGAAGAGTTGAAACTACGAGGTTTACCTCGTTTTTGTTTTTTCCTTTAAATGGAAAATGATTATCATGTAAAGTCATTTTTCAATGACATAATTCATGAAAAATGACGTTTATTTTCCTCAATTCGGAGAAAATGACGTCTTTGAAAGACCTCTTTGGTTGTGTCTGAAATTGGAACAAAAAAGACGTCATTTTTCCAATGTTTAGAAAAGCTATTTAACAAATAACGTCTTTTTACTTTTTCAAAGACGTATTTTTTTAATAAAAATACGTCTTTTTATAATTTCAAAGACTTATTTTTTAAATAAAAATTCGTAAGAAAAGACGCCATTTTTATTAAAAAAAATACGTCTTTGAAATAATAAGACGTCATTTATTGAATAACTTTTCTAAACATTGGAAAAATGACGTCTTTTTTGGTTCCAATCTAAAACACGACCAAAGACGTCTTCAAAGACGTCTTTCGAAGATGTTTTTCAAAGACGTCTTAGAAGGACGTCATTATTTTCAACAGGAAAGACGTCATTCGTTTTAAAAAAAAATTTTTTTTTGAAAATTTACATCTTTTACTATGAGTATTTATTGGAAAAATATGTCTTTGAAATTATTTTACTTATAAAAAAGACGTAATTTGGTTACTATATTTCCGGAACATTAAAAAAATGACGTCTTATTTTGATCCAATCTAAGACACGACCAAAGACGTCTTCAAAGACATATTTCAAAGACGTACTGGAAAGACGTCATTATTTTCAACAGGGTACATAAACTACAAGTTAAGGTTTTCAAAATAAAATTTAAAAAATTTTAACTTTAATAAAAATTTTAGTAAAAGAAATTAATTTTAAAATAATACTCAATACCTGTACATTGAAATTACAGAAATCTCTAATAAATGTGATCTGCATCTTTTCTTTTACATAATAGTACTCCTAGAATTTAAGGCAACAGAAGAAAAACAATAGCGTCTTCGCTTTCTAGAGACAAAAATGATTTTTTAATATTCACATGAATATTAAATTAGATGTTTAGTAAAGAATCATAAAATATTTTAAATACTATATCTCAACAAAATATACTTGCTTCAGTTCACGTATGAAAGCTTATTATTCACTATCTTAGTAAATGTATACTAATTGTTTTAGTTAAAATTTATTGATTGATATTTAATAAACAAGTTATTTTAGACATTGTGCCAGTGTGAAAAAAGGATATTAATAAATGTCAAGTCTTGTCATTTAGGATTATGAAGAAAAAAAAGCTTTTATTTTGTTGCTATTGTTAAGTATTTTGTATGTATTTTTTATCAGTCACGCTGACACAACAACAAATGTAAATTAGGTTAAGGAATAATAAAGAGATTATAATATAATAATATACCTGCTTCAATTAATTTATAATATAAGCTAATTAGCTTCTTCTTTTCTTAGAGAAATTAAAAATCAATTATGTCACTGCGTTTTGAGTATTTATCAGATTTTCACATGATAGCACTAGAATTATAATAAGTAAATATTTTAATTTTTTAAATTCTAATTTTATGAACTCAAAAGCTCTTCTTTTTAAGATTATTGTTTATTATTACCTTACTCATAATAGTTTTTATAGCACTGTGGGACCTAAATCCGCACTTAGGTAACACTTTTCTGTTACCTAGGTGGCACTTTTTTACACGGTACAATAATGAATTTACTTAGGTAACGTACGTATATAATAAGAAATAATTTTATAGCACTGCGGGACCTAAATCCGCACTTAGGTAACACTTTTCTGTTACCTAGGTGGCACTTTTTTACACGGTACAATAATGAATTTACTTAGGTAACGTTACGTATATAATAAGAAATAATTTTATATGTAAATTATTTTTTAAAGTATTTTCATAAATAACAATAAGCTGTAGTATATTGAAACTATTTTACATTAACATTCTTCAAATTAAATAACAATTATAAGCAAGTAAGATACGAGTAAAACTAAAATTGATAGTAGCGTAACATGTAGAGCGAAGAGGTATAGTCATTTCAGCGTTGTATTATAAAATGCTACGGGGAACCCCCTATTACTACACACGATTGCTATTGCTATACTAAACATGTTACCTCCTCACCGCTCCTACGACGCTAATTCATACGTGAAACAAAATTTCAATTTATGACTTCATAGAAGATGATTTCAACAAACAATTTCACATAATATCAATAATATTGATAAAAATTAATTATTATTACACATTTTGAGTATATTTTTGAAATTATATTCTTTTTTTCTTTTCGATCTATTATTCATGGAGTGTTTAGTTTTAGTTTATTTATAGTTTTCTTTTCTTTTTTTCGATTTATCATTCACAGGATGCGTAGTGTTTGGTTTTTTATAGTTTTCGCTTTTATTTTTTGAATTATAATTCGTGGAGTGCATAGTTTTTGTTTATTACTGATTTCGAAGAGTACAGATTTAATTTGGCGGATTTATGTCCCACGTGCTACAAAATAGTATACGATACTCGTGACCTTAGTGGAACTTTATTACACGGCACTACGTTATCGCCCTCGCTGCGCTCGGGCGATAACTCCGGCCGTGTAATAAAGTGCCACTTAGGTCACTTGTATCGTAATGTACTATTTCTATGATTAAAATAATTATATTTTATTTTAATATTTCTAAAATAAACTAAATTTAAATTTTTTACACTTACATATGATTCTTGCTTCTTCTGAATCTTATTATTTGTTTACATTTAAATCCACGTGCGAGTTTACATGTTACCTCGCAATTTTGATCTAGTTATTTCAAATTTAAAAATTGCGCTATTCGAACTTAGCTATATCATCGACTTCTTGATCTGGTACACTCTGAATATAGCATAGTGGTACAAAAAAATAATCGAACCCCAACGCTGAAATGTGTATATTTATATTTGATGATTAGCCGTCAGGGGGCTACAACGCTTTCTATCTATTGACTTTCTTATGGCAAGCAAATGCGCACAAAAAAAATAAAAGAGTTTAGAATTTATAAGCTGGTAGTTTTATTTGGTCTAAAACGACGATCATTCGGCCTGCTTTCTCATGATCTATTTTTCTCAATGAACAGAGATATTTTTATAAGTCGCAATGAAAATATAAATAAAATTTCATATAAAAAAATATTTCAATCGCTTAAAAATGTCGTTGGATTTCTAAAATTCTCATTGGAATTCCATTATGAATTTCCAATTGGAATTTCCAATTGGATTTTTTCAATGGGGTTATTTTATTATCTTGAACTTGTAATATTTTTGTAATGTTGCATTCAAGTTTCGACTTACATAAAAATTCTTTGATTGATCAGTAACTGTGTATGTTTGAATTAATAAATATAAGAGTAAATATAATTAATTTTCGTACAGTTATTGATCAATTTACATAAATATCTTAAAATCTATTTAAATACGGTATTAATTATAATTTTTATTCGAATGTCTTCATACAATTATTCGATGTGTTTGTAGTATTTTCTTTTAAAAATATATTTAAAGATACATAATATTTTTTAGGAAATTCGTGCAGCTTGTATTAAATAATGTGTAAATTTTTGTATAGAAAAATGAAAATTCTAAATTATATAGTTATTATAAACTCATAATATTTTTGAATATAATATAGTTTTTTTTCTTTTCTTTCGTCTTAAGAATTCATCTTAAATTATTCATGATTTCGCTTCTAAATATTTTTTAATTAATTTAATTTTTACATTTCAAAATTTCTTTACAAGTAAAGTTTTGTGTTATAGCTCATGAGAGCAAAAATAACAAGTAACATGCTTTGTAAAAATTATTATTAAAATAGTATAAAATAATATTAGAGAAATAAGAAATTTTTGTTCTCTTGTTTCTCTCTTTTTTTTAATCTTAGAATAATAATCTAATATGGATTATAGATTCTTAAAGTGAATATGTAAGTGAATATTCATTCACTTCCCTCCCGGCTCAAGATGATTGTATGGGCGAATATGCAATCTGAAGGACAATAAATGTAGTAAACATAAGTTTTAACTGAATACACTAAATATAACAATATAATTAAAATTATGATTTGCATAGCTTAAATAGTTTCCTAAATTCTTTTGTTGATTAAATAAAGTAAACCCCTTTTTTGTTCTTTTAAAAACCTTTTTTTTTTAAATATTTTAAAAATAATAATAAAAATTTGTAACAATAATAATTATTGGAAAATAGTAAAACAACATTTTAATTAATCCATGCAAGAGCAGAAGAGTTGTAATTCTCTGGGCTCTTTTTGAATAAGTTTGGGAGAAAGTGTAGGCATTGGTGGTTTGGTGTATGGTGCTTTTAAAGGTAAAGGTGGAGGTGTGGGTTTCGCTATGCATGATTGTGTTACTTCTTTTAATGATATAGGTTTTGATATAGAAGGTTTTTCTATCCTTATTTCTTTCAGTTGGATCTCTTCGTAGTTTGTTTTTCTTTTTTCTTGATTGTTATTTAATGTAATCATTAAATGTGTTAGAGAGCTGAAAATTGCTCCTAACAAATGTATAGACCAACCATAAATAGTGTGAAGGGTATACCCTATTGAAAATAAGTACGTACTTTGAGTACGTACTTCAAGTATGTACTACAAGTATATACTTTACTTAAGTACGTACTATTTTGGAACATTTTAGTAGATACTTTTTTTGAAAAGTATATACTTTTATTGAAAGTATGTACTTTTTAAGTATATTTTGATAAATAATATTTTTTTAAATATGAACTTTATTAAACAATACCTAATATTTTAAAAGTATGTACTTTTTAAAAATATTTTTATGCGTGCTTTTATTTTAAAAATGAGTACTTTCTTCAAAATTATGTACCCTATTTTCGCAAAAGTACTTACTTACATATAGAAGTATATACCTTTTAGAAAATTTTCATACATACATTTTTATACGATGTATGTACCTTTATATAAAAGTATATACTGTAGCTACGTGAAAAATTTTTTTTTACTTTATTATGTACTTTTTGAAAAGTGCATACTTTTCTAAAAAAGTATGTACTAAAATGTTCCAAAAAAGTACCTTCTAAAATGTTCCAAAAAAGTACCTTCTAAAATGTTCCAAAAAATTACGTACTTGATCTAAAGTGTATATACTTGAAGTACATACTCGAAGTATGTTATTAAAGTATGTACTGATTTTCAACTGTAAATAAATACGGAATATTATAGCCTTATATGCCTGCATCTCTGAAATTCAGATAAAGGATTGCAAAGTTAAGAAAAACGCCACCTAACAGCTAAAAACGTAAGTACTGAAAAAATGATTCGAATCGATTATTAATTCTGTCTTTGACTGTTAGGTGGCGTTTTTGTTAATTTTGCGATCCTCTACCTGAATTTCAGTGACGTGGGAATATAAAGTTATAACATTTCGAGTTTGTTCGCTCAAGCTTTTTGATCTGCGGAGAGTCGATGCTTACCTTATTTTTATATCTTCCTTTAGGAAGAAAACACTTACCAAGTTACTAACTTGAGGAATTATTGAAAATAAAAATAATCTCAAACTTTTACCGACTTTTTTGTAAAATTTGATTTGTTATCTTTAAAGGTATATACTCTATTTTAACAAAAGTTCGTACTTGTATAGAAGTATATACTTTTTAGAACATTTTCATACATATTCTTTTATACGAAGTATGAACCTTCATACTCAAGTATGTACTGTAGCTAAAGTAATTTTTTTTTTGGTCATTTTAGTATGTACTTTTTTAAAAATATATACTTTTAAAAAAAGTACCTACCAAAATGTTTTTAATAAGTACATACTTTAAAAAAATACGTATTTTCTAATAAAGTACGTACTTTAAGAAATATTATTTATCAAAATATACTTTAAAAATACATATTTTCAATAAAAGTATATACTTTTCAAAACAGTACCTACTAAAATGTTCCAAAATAGTACGTACTTAAGTAAAGTATATACTTGAAGTACATACTTGAAGTACATACTTGAAGTATGTACTTATTTTCAACAGGGTATTCCCTTATGATTGTGTCTATAGTCAATTTCATTATTTGGATAATAATTAATATTATTATTATGGCTGAGCTTATGAATCCAAAAGTTGTGAGTTTATTTATTTTCTGTTAGTAGATTATTCAATAAGTTTACTTGTGTGTTTTGTTCTCTCTGTATCCCTCTTGCTATAGCGTTGAGTAGAGCTGTTTTTTCAAAAGGAAACATGATGTGTTGCTGTAATTCTTGTAAATCCTCTTGAGAGTAAATTCCACTTGTTGCTAGAGTAGATGTTTTTTCTGGTACCCACGACTTTTTAGTGTTTGCTTTTGTGACTGTTATTATATTTTTTGTTGGTCGTGGTTTCGGTAGGAAATTTATCCAATTTTCTCCAATTTTATAATATTAAGGAATTATCAAATTATAGTTCATTTCCGATCATGATTTTAATGTGTTTTTAGTGTTAAGAACCATGTTTGATTTTTTGTGAATACTGGTGATTGATATGACATTTCCCATACAGCATGAAAGGACTTTGAAAGGATTCTCAAAGGATTCATGAAAGGACTACAATCTTTCAGAAATATTCCACTGAAAGGATTCTGAAATAATTCTATGTCCGAGGTATTATTCTTTTAAAAATAATACAAGAAAATATTTCATAAAGAATTCACAAGACATTTCAAAATCCTTTCAATGAAATAATTCTGTAAGGATCCATGAATTCTTTTGGTAATAATTCGTAAATCTTTTCATACATCTTCCATTGAAAGGATTCTGTAAGAATGATAAGAAATATTTTTAGAATATTTCATTGTATTATTTCTAAAAGGAATGTACCCCGGACATAGAATCATTACAGAATCCTTTCAATGAAAGAATTCTGCAAGGATCCATGAATTCTTTTGGTAATAATTCGTAAATCTTTTCATACATCTTCCATTGAAAGGATTCTGTAAGAATGATATGAAATATTTTTAAAATATTTCATTGTATTATTTCTAAAAGGAATGTACCCCGGACATAGAATCATTACAGAATCCTTTCAATGAAAGAATTCTGTAAGGATCCATGAATTCTTTTAGTAATAACGCATTAATCTTTTTATATATCATTAGTTGAGAGACGTGTAAAGTTGTAGAAACTTTATTCTTTCCTGTATTATTTGAGAATCAATTTAGAATTAATACATACACACACACACACACACACACATATATATATAACGGATATGATGATATAATTATTTATAGGATTACGAATAGTTTCACAGCAGTTAAAATCGAAGTTATCATAACACAGACATCGCACGCATAACAATTTATAGTTTCCTTTTTAGATTCTTATTTTCCTTATATATGAAACGGGAAGCACTCTTACCGCTTGCGAGAGTAAGAGATACCGCCATCAAGCGAATAAATAATAAACTAATCCCGAAAATATTTCTAAACGATTCTGTTATATTTCACGTTTTCTTTCAAAAAGTCCTTTCAAAGTCCATTCAGTAAGGATTCATGTAATAACTTTTATTCTCGTCATGATAAGTTCTTTCATGAATTATTTCAAGAAGATTTCAAAATTATTCCATGTATGATTTCTTAAGACTTTACCAAAATATTGCATGAATTATTACATGAATGCTTTTTGAAAGAATCTCGAAATGATTCGGTGAAAGAATACCTTAGATCATTCCGAAAATCTTTCTGAATTATTTTACGACTGGAACCTTCGAAAGAGTTCTAAGTTCTTTCTTGTTTCCTTTCAAGAAGTCTTTTCAAAGTCCTTTCAGTAAGGATTTATGTAATAACTTTTATTCTCATCATAAGTTATTTCATGAAATATTTTAAAAAGATTTCAAAATTATTTCATGTATGATTTCTTAAGACTTTACCAAAATATTGCATAAATTATTTCAAGAAAGCTTTTTGAATGAATCTTGAAATGATTCGGTGAAAAAATACCTTGAATCATTCCGAAAATCTTTCTAAATTATTTTACGACTGGAACCTTCGAAAGATTTCTGAGTTCTTTCTTGTTTTCTTTCAAGAAGTCTTTTCAAAGTACTTTCTGTAAGGATTCATGTAATAACTTTTTCGTCATGATAAGTTCTTTCATGAATTATTTCAAAAAGATTTTAAAATTATTTCATGTAAGGATTCGTGAGATTTTACGAAAATCTTACATGGAATTATCACTTTAAAGCTTTTTGGGAGAATCTTGAAATTATTCGGTGAAAGAATAACTTAGATTAATTCGAAAATCTTTCTGAATTATTTTATAACTAGAACTTTCGAAAGGTTTCTGAGTTCTTTCTTGTTTCCTTTCAAGAAATCTTTTCAAAGTCCTTTTAGTAAGGATTTATGTAATAACTTTTATTCTCATCATAAGTTATTTTATGAAATATTACAAAAAGATTTCAAAATTATTTCATGTAAGATTTCGTGCGACATTACCAAAACATTGCATGAATTATTACATGAATGCTTTTTGAATAAATCTTGAAATGATTCGGTGAAAGAATACCTTAGATCATTCTGAAAATCTTTCTAAATTGAAGGCCCGGATGCAATAAGGGCATTTACGCTCGGAGCACGCAAAACTGAAGTCACTTGGTAGTAAAAATTTCATTTTCTTCAAATAAATTTAAAAAAATTTGACGTTGTAAAACTCATCATGCCGCATATTTTTTATATTAACAGTTTTTTTATAAAATTTTTATTTTTCAAGAAAAAAATTAAAAACAAGAAAATTTTTTACATTAAATTTCAATACTTTTTTAAACATAAATCGTTGTAATTCGAGTAAATATTAACCGATTTCGCTGAAATTTGAAATATATTTTCTAAATATCATAGCGAAACTTATGATAATTATAAGAAATGTTAATTCTCAAATTGTTTGTCGCAATTGTTTATTAATTAATACAAATTACAAATTGTTCGTTTATAATGTACTCGAGAAAAAAGTATCGAAGGAACTTTCAAGTACAAGAAACTTGTAGCGAGAAAGTTTTTAGTTTTTGCATAAAAAAGATTTGTGAAAAGTTTCAAATCGATTGATAAATAATTAAAAAAGATATGACAACATTTACAAGTAGCGTGCATGCGGTCGAGCGCTGCAGTTTTCTTATAAGTTAGATTCTCAGTGAATATTACGGTAATATTATTTGGAAAAAGCAATAATACAAATATAACAATATGATATTTATTAAAAGTAAATAAACATATAAATAAACAAACAAATAAATAAATAAACAAAAATCTGTAATGTAATTATTTAATAATTAAATAATTACATTACAGATTTTTGTTTAATACTGATTTTTTGGTTGTTTCAAAGGATTTTTTTTTTATTTTGTCTCTTAAAATCTTTTTTCCTTTCGCATTAGTAATATGAGTTTTCTAAAAACATAAAGTGTAATATTTTTAAACAATATAATGTTGGGATTTATATTGATAAAAGTAAACATATATGCGTGTGTACGTTCACTCTTCTTCTATATAAACATTATTATGAATTTTGTTCGTATATATATATATATATATATATATATATATATATATATATATATATATATATATAGGACGTTTCATGTAAACTCGACTGACAAATAGAATTTGCTGAAAATCCGTGAAGAGGTTCCATTTGATACCCAAAATATACAAAAAAATTTTTAGAGACATAGGTCAAAGGGATTACGAGTAATAAGTAATAGAATATTGTGATTTTTCAAATTTTTTTGTTGAATTACCAACTTAATTATTTTTTTCCTCAGAAACTAAGGATTTTAGAGATTTACTTATAAATATATTTATTGTTGCAAATGATGAGTAGAATCTACACAAATTTTTTTAAATCTTAGAATTGCTGTATTCTGATTGGTTCATTTTGTACTTTCATGTAGTTTTGAATTTCTGGTGTTCGACCAGGTTGATTTCACTCAGGTTGCACTATGTTATGTCTTTTTATAATATCTTGAAGTGAGCTTTGTCTCATCTTAGGCATAGAACTGAGAGAAGAGCTATAGAACTTTGAATATTAAAAAATAAAATAGAATTTTCAATTTAAAACATATATACTGTGGATTTGGTTCTTCGATTATAGATAATGCAATATACGAAGAAATTATTTTTAAATATCTTTAAAGAGATCTATTTTTTAATAATTTAAGTATTAATTTAGAATCTGAATTGAAATATCAACTGTTCATTATTTAGACATCCTCAAAATACACTCACAACCAAAACATATTTATGTACTTCAATAAATTGTTAGTATGATTTTAAATATTTAAAATAAGATGAGTTCATAAATATATAATACATATGTATTGAAAAATTATTTAAATACGTATTATACATTTAGGAATGATTATTTATATAATAGTTTTATGTAATCCAATAAATTAAGATTTTTATAAATATTAGATATTAAAATATTCAGATCCTTTTTCTTATTTGATTTCGATAACTATAAATTCCAATAATTGATTAAAATAATATTATAGAATTATATTGCCGTAAAATTGAAAATTAGAAACGTGTTATAAGTAGAAAATGATTTTAATACTTACATGTTATGTCCCATTATATCTGTAATGTTACATAAAATGAAAGTTTATATGTACATATGTTATATACAAATTTCTTAACTTTAAACATTGACATAAAATATTTACCCATGGGCCTGGCAAGTAATTTTGTAAATATTTAATAAAATTTAAAAAATTTCAGAACATTTTTAAATAAATGATAAAAAAAAGATAACAAGAAATAATACAATTTTGTTACTGAAATTCAATGTTAATTCATAAAGAAAAAAAATTGAAAAATCCTTTGTTAAAAATTATGGTAAGATCTCATAGTTTTATTACCTTTATTATATACTTGACATTTATTTCAAGTATATAATAAAGGTAATAAAATTTGGAAAAAAATTTTTCAACACATATTTAAAATCATTATAATAACAATTTATTGAAACACATATATATGTTTTGGTTACGAGTGTATTTTGAGGATGTCTAAATAATGAACAGTTGATATTTCAATTCAGATTCTAAATTAATAATTAAATTATTAAGAAATAGATCTGTTTCAAGACATTTAAAAATCATTTGTTCGTATATTGCATTATCTGTAAGCGAAGAACCAAATCCACAGTATATATGTTTCAACTTGAAAATTCTATTTTATTTTTTAATATTCAAAGTTCTATAGCTCTTCTCTCACAAGGAGAGTGTTTCACCTTCGGGTCACCGATTCTGCTCAAATTTTGGGAATGTTTTCTAGATGCAGAAATATGAAGAAAGCCAAAATTTTAGAGGCCAACGCTCAATATTTCCCTAGTTAAAGACCATCGAAGAAAATCACTAAAAAAGTTACTAGATTTTCAAACGCTTATAGTTCCTCAGCATTATTAGCTAGAAGCTTAAACCTGTTTTTAAATGAAAGCTGAGCTCAAATCCTTTCGAAATAGCACCTATACGATCTCAAAATATTATTTTTTTCCAAAGTTATAGCATAATAAAGATTGAACCCAATTTTAACTTTTATTATTAATTAATGTTTTAAACAAAAAATTCAAGTTCAATCTTTATTACGCTCTAACTTTGGAAAAAAATAATATTTTGAGATCGTATAGGTGCTATTTCGAATTAAAAATATTACACTTTATGTTTTTAGAAAACTCATATTACTAATGCGAAAGGAAAAAAGATTTTAAGAGACAAAATAAAAAAAAAATCCTTCGAAACAACCAAAAAATCAGTATTAAACAAAAATCTGTAATGTAATTATTTAATTATTAAATAATTACATTACAGATTTTTGTTTATTTATTTATTTGTTTGTTTATTTATATGTTTATTTACTTTTAATAAATATCATATTGTTATATTTGTATTATTGCTTTTTCCAAATAATATTACCGTAATATTCACTGAGAATCTAACTTATAAGAAAACTGCAGCGCTCGACCGCATGCACGCTACTTGTAAATGTTGTCATATCTTTTTTAATTATTTATCAATCGATTTGAAACTTTTCACAAATCTTCTTTATACAAAAACCAAAAACTTTCTCGCTACAAGTTTCTTGTACTTGAAAGTTCCCTCGATACTTTTTTCTCGAGTACATTATAAACGAACAATTTGTAATTTGTATTAATTAATAAACAATTGCGACTAACAATTTGAGAATTAACATTTCTTATAATTATCATAAGTTTTGCTATGATATTTAGAAAATATATTTCAAATTTCAGCGAAATCGGTTAATATTTACTCGAATTACAACGATTTAAGTTTAAAAAAGTATTGAAATTTAATGTAAAAAATTATCTTGTTTTTAATTTTTTTCTTGAAAAATAAAAATTTTATAAAAAAACTGTTAATATAAAAAATATGCGGCATAATGAGTTTTACAACGTCAAATTTTTTAAAATTTATTTGAAGAAAATGAAATTTTTACTACCTAGTGACTTCAGTTTTGCGTGCTCCGAGCGTAAATGCCCTTATTGCATCCGGGCCTTCAATTATCTTATGACTTGAATCGTTGGAAGATTTCTGAGTTCTTTCTGGTTTCCTTTTAAGAAGTCCTCTCAAAGTCCTTTCAGTAAGGATTCGTGTAATATTTCATGTCTTAACTTTCATTTCCTTTTTGGTATTATTTTTGTAAAGATTTTGTAATCTTTCTGTGTATTATTTCATAAATTCTTTTCAAAAGAATATAGTTATCTTTTGAAGTTCTTTTTAAATGCTTTCAACGTATTATTACTTGTAATATTTCATGAAATTATTTCAAAATTCTTTCATGCTGTGTGGGTTGTTTGTATGCAGCAGCTGTGTCTCTACTGGTGTACATTTAATAACATGTACTACTTTGCCTGCAAGTTTAGCTATATAGCCTGGCGAATTCATCGGGAACTATGGATGCAAGGAATAAGATTTCGCGAATTACCTTCTTTTCTATCTCGCATTTTTCTTTTAAAATATTAAAATATAAATCTGTAAGATCAGCCCTAAAATGTTTCTCAATACATACGAATTTTGAGTTTATATATGTAAACAAATCTAATTTTTTTATCGTATTATCGTCAAATAATATTTTATCATAAGATATATCTAAAATAAATAGTTTAGGGTGTTCCGTTTTTGTGAATATTCTATCGCAAATTTTCTCATTATTTAAGCGGACAAAGAAAATCTTATTCTTCCTGTGTTTACAGTATATATGGGATTTTAATTAGGTTGATTAATTATAATTGCAGGGCCTCTATATAAAGTCTCATATTCTGTTTTAAAACCCTCTTCTGTAGGTGAGTATGCCAAAAAATTATATCCTAATTGTGTATCAATGAAATGTTGAGCCGAAAATTGACATATTGTTCCCAAATTTAATCTAAACCTATCGGTTTTTAGACTTACTTGAGCATATTCCTCTGAATATGTAACTTTTATAAGTCCCTGCACCAATACGTTTTCCCAGGATCTGAAGTTGTCTGCGTACGATGCTCCTGTGCATGTTTTATCTTTTACTGAGCCTGCAAGATCTATTCCTATTGATTTTGTAGAATTTATTTTCAGATCAGCTATTGTATGAATATTGTCGAATTTAAATATTCCTGTGTCGTGAATAAATTTGCATTTTCATGGCTAATTTCTTACAAATATTCTTGCAAGGCATGTGCAGTGGATCCAAAGTGACTGAACATTCCGCAATGAAAAACCGTTCTTTGAATTTCTATTTTACATTGTATAACCTTCATTTTTTTTAATATCGCTATTTGTAATAATTATACTGCAGAATTGGCCAAAATAATATTTTCTTGTTGAAAATCACACACTCCTGTGTCTAGTAGAGAATATGTAGTGATGATTAGGTCCGTAGATTTACAATTGAATCCAATTATTGCAACATTTTCTCCAATAATAGATAATAATATAAATAAAATGAATAGCATTTTTTTCTTTTTTCCTTTTTCTTTCTGAAACATAAAATAATATTAATTTTTTCGTTCATGTAAAATTAATTTATTTGCATTGAACTAACATTGAGCCACCCTTAAAATCTATAGAGATATTGCTATTTCCGTGGACTTTTAATACTTCGAAAGGTCCCAGGTTTTGATTTTTTTCTAATTAACCTGGTTTTGGCTCTTTTATAAGCCATAGTTTATCTCCTATTTTAAATTGTACAGGATTTATGAATTCATCGTGATAAAATTTAGATTTTTCCTTTGACGGTATTAAATTTCGTAGCTAAATTAAAATCGAGCTATTTTTGCAATATCTTTCATATTTATTAATTATTTTTCTATATAATCATTAAAAGTTTTATCATTAAAACTAATAGTTTATTATTTTATTAAACTATTAGTTTTATCTGCTAATTTAAAAGATAGCAATAGTTTATGATCCGTTACTGCAATAAATTTATTTCTGAAAATATAAATTCTTTCTCGTATATACACTGAGAGAAATCCTATAATAAATATAACTATAGATTGTATTAAAAATTACTATATTATATAGAACGAGTGGGACATTTCTGCGTTATAATAAAAATTACTATATTACATAGTAAAATTTATGAAAACAGATATGTAGAAAAAAAATTTTTTTTTGTACCCGAAACTTGTCATTGAAATTTTTTAAATTCGTTTAATCTATTAATTTAAATTTTATTACTCAATTTTTTTAAAATTAAATTACCTAATAAAAAAACGGACCTGAAGTGGAGTCGAACCCGGGACCTCGAGACTGGAAAGCGTGAACGTTACCGACTGCGCCATTACGACATGTTACTTATAAAATTTCGAATCGTCTACATATGTTACACAACTATACTTTCAATTTGGTAGAAAATTTTGAGGTTAGAAATGAATTTACAGATCATCGACTCGACATTACTATTTAAAATAGTAAAATTTATTATGTTCATAATCAAATTTATTATATGCATAATGAAATTTATTATATGCATAATAAAATTTATTATTTTTATAACATTAATTCCAACATAAGATATCAAATATTTTTACTCTGTCATAACAAATTTTACTATAGCATAATTTTTACTATGTAATATAGCAATTTTTCTAATAAGATATAGTTTCATTTCTTAAACGATTGTTGCCAACCTTATCAAATTTATAGTAATATTTGTTATAAATGTAATAAAAATTGTTATAATGCAGAAATGTCCCAGCTCTCCTATAAAATATAGTAATTTTTATTACTATCTATAACTAAAGTTATAATCTATTTTTCTCAGTGTATGATAATTAAGTTCTGGGCCTTTTAAAACTCTTGAGGCATTTGCTATAGGTTTATCCTCTCCAATCACTTCCTGAGATAATATGGCTCCTAATGCATATCCTAATGTATCAGTTGTGATTATGAAAGGCTTACCTAGTTGTGGAAATTGTTAAGGAGCAGCGCATAATGTTTCTTTAAGTTTATCGAATGCTTGCTGCTGTTCCAAATCCCATGAAAATTTTATATCTTTTTGTAACAAACATGTTAATAGTTTTGCTATTTTAGCTAAATCATTTATAAATCTTTTATAGTATCCTGCTAGTCCCAAGAATTCTCTAATATTTTTAAATTTCTTTGGATCTGCTTTTATTCCATTTTCGCTTATAATATGTCCTAAAAACGTTACTTCTTCCTTCATAAATTCACATTTTTTTGGTTCTAGTTTTAATCCAGCTTCGCTAACTATTAATGCTACTAAATTAAATTTAATATACTGTTCTTTTTGTGATTTTGCAGCTATAATTATGTTATCAATATATACATGACATATTTTTTTGTTAATAAGTTCATCCAGAGCAGTGATAAAACCATGAATTCAAATCTTCCTAATGGATGAACACTAAAAGCTGTCTTATGAATATCCGATTCTCTCATAGGTATCCAATGGAAGGCTGATACCATATCTACAGTCGTGAAATATTTATTTCCTCCTAAGTCATCAAAAATGTCTGTTATGGATGGTATTAAAAATGGGTCAAGTATTGTTTTTTATCCAATTTTCTATAATCTATAGCTAATCGTCATCTTTCTTTCCCATCGTTACCTAATTTTTTCTTTACTACAAATGCTAGTGCATTATAAGCACTTTTAGATGGTCTCACTAAATTATTTTCAATTAATTTTTTTGTTTCTTCTATAGTGATTTCTTTTGACTTATATGGCAATGGAAATTGTTTAACATATATTGGTTTATTATCTGTTGAATTTATTTCATGATATTCTAAATTACATTTTCCAATTTCTTCTCCTTCTAGCCAAAATATATCTTCATTTTTCAAGATTAAATTTTTTATAATCTGTTTATTTTCTTCGTTTAAGTGATTTAAAATTATTTCAATTAATGATTTTTCATTACGTTCGAAATTTTCTTCTTTAATATGATTTATGTTTCCATACACTAAACTTTCCTCAAATTTACTAGATTTTTCTTCTTGCATATCTGTCATAATATTTATTTCAGTATTTTCTATTATAAAATATGTAAGAAATTCTTCATCTTTTTTTCAATATTAATATTCGTATTTTCTTTAAGTTTTAAAAGAAATTGTTGATATTCAAAATCTTTATCATTTGATATTTTAGAATGATCTTTGTCCAGTGTGTTATTAATAAAAAAATATTCTATATTTTTATTTTTGTTTTTAAGAAAATCTAAGACTGAGTAATTTTCACTGTCTTGTATTTTCGAAGTATGATTTAATATTTGAAATGTGTTAATAGTTATTAAATCTGTATTTTCCATATTTTGTATATGTAAATTTGAAATTACCTTCTCGTTATGTTTGCAATCTGTTTGAATATAGAATTTTTCCCTATTTATTTCTAAATAGCCTTTATCTAATTTTAAATTATTTTCCTTCAATATATTTATACCTAAAATTCCATCGTAAGGTATTGAAAAGTTTTTCGATACTACATAAAAGTCTGTATGTAAATCATTAATCGAAAAATTTATCAAATCACATGTTTTAATAGGGGCGTTGGTAATTCCAGACAAATATATTTTAACACTATGATCAACAAAATTTAGTGGTACTAAGCTTTCCTTTATAATATTAAGCTGAGCACCTGTATCTAATTATCATTTGCATAATTTGTTAGTAAATGGGTTTTCTATTTGAATAAATTGTAGTGTATTGCCTAATTTAAATATGTAAATTGGTATATCAATTTCCATACTATTTTGATTTGTAACCATTTCATTATTAATACCTTTTTTAATTTGTTCATCACATATATGATTTACTTCAAAAGTTTTGTTGCATGTATTTATTGTTGTTAAGTCATCTCTTTTTCTTCTTTAAATTATGTTATTTTGTATAACGGTGTATTTTGTTCAATAATGTTTGCATGAATAGGCTCAATGTTGTAGTCATTATTTGAATTACTACAAGTTTAAAACTCATAATTAATCATCTGTTCCTTTGCAAAATATCGTATATCTATATGATTTTTGAGCGACTTAATTTGTGTAACTGCTCTTATGCGCTCTCTCCAAGATGAGTTTAAGCGTTGACCTGCATATTTGTTGATTCAGGTGTTTTTAGTCGACAATATTCGTTAGTATGATTTGTCTTTTTGCAAAGTGTACAAAATCTATTCTGAGTGTTTTCTAAATTTTTCATTATAAAATATATTGATTATTATTTTGGAATTTTTTATTATTGTTTTTTAAAGTCCTACATTCGTCTACACAGTGTGGCCTTTATTTTTGCAGTATCTGCAAAATTTCAATTGAAAATTCGGTCTATAAAAATTAGTGTTGACTTTATTGTTTCTTCTGAAACTCGTGTTTTGAGCTTCATGATTTTTATACTCTTTGCCTGAGTGACCCCATTTGTTACACAATTGACATTTAATTTGATTGTTTGCCTTAGCTTGATTTATAAATGTTTCTATTTTTTCGCAATCATTTTTCATGTGATTTTCATCGTTACAAAGCTCACATACTTGTGTGGGTTTTGTTTTAATACGATTGGTGCAAAAATTTGGGTTATGTCCATTTTTATTACATTTTTCACAAATCTAATATTTTTGTATTATTGGGCAATGATTAATTTTATGAATACTTTCTTGACAGTACTGCCAATAATGTTCGTAGCCATTTAATAAATCACACATTCTTCTTGAATGACCCAGTTGATTGCAAAATTTACATATTTATTTTATTTTATTTTTTGTACTGAAGCATTTAAATGATGAATGATTTGTTTCTTTACAGTATACACAACCTGCTATATTGCAATATAATACTTCGTGGCCAATATTTTTGCATACTTGACAACACTGTATTTGTTTGGTTTCTTCTTGAAAAATATTATTTAACATGATTTTCTGTTTATTTGGATTCCCTCTGATAGCGTTTTGTTTTTTAGCTGTTTTTATATTTTAAGTGCTTCTATAGTTGCATCAGAGAAATTATCTGCTACTTTCATTTCATATCTTATTCCGTGAACTAGCTTCTATTTAAAATATTTAAATTTATCTTGGTTTAATTGATTTATGAATCGTTCTAAGGCTGCTCTTTCTATCCCAGTCTCGTTTTTTTATCTCTGATTTTCTCTGTTAATTCTTTTATTATTGTTATATATGTGTGGGTTAGAGTAGGAGTGGCATAAGTCACATACTTCTAATTTTGAGATTTTCGATATTAAAGTTTTTATACAAAAAAGCCACTCTATTTTGAAAAATAAGTTGTTTTAATGTTAAAGAAATGAAATATACCACTAACTAAATTTTTTTTTTAATGTGACTTATGCCACTCTCATTCTCACCCACACATATTCTTCTATTGGTTCATTAAGTCCTTGTTGAATTTGTTCTAATTTTACAAAGTATATAAATTATCAATTTCAGGATATATTTTTTTTACAATTTTATTAAATTCATCAATTGTATTAATTGTAGTATTTTTCACTGCAGAAGTAATTGTCCCTGATAATTTAAATCTCTGATAGTTCATAAACGACTTCTGTTGATCAGCATCTAGTAATTTTTTTGGCAAATTTTAATTTTTCAATATATTTGTCTACAGATATATTTTTACCATCAAAATCAGGAACCAAACTCGTGATTTCATATAATGAATATCCTGGTTGCGCCATGTTGATATTGTCAATGAGATTTAATAAATCGTTTATCGTATTATTATTATGATTATTTTTACTATTATTATTGTTATTGTTATTATTAGGATTATTTATAATGATATTTTCTCCGTTTTCAATACCTTCAATCTCTTGGAAACTTTCTTTTTAATAGAGAAATCTAAGTCGTCGTTTAATGTTTCGTTGGCGTCTGATATTGTTGTAACGTTTGTTGCTAAAGTATATCTGTCTGCAAAGCTATTATCTTGGTTTGTCACTTCGGTTCTGTTTTGAATAATTTTTCGAATTGTCCCTGTACTTTCATCAATTATATTTTCTATTCTATTTGAATTATTGTTTATAGCTCTACTATCTATATTTTTGTATATGTTTTGTTGATCCTATGTTGTATTCAGATTTTGCTGATTTTGTGTTGTGTTTAAATTTCGCTGTTCTTGCGTTTTATTTAATGTATTTTTAACAGGAGAGTGTAGAAGACTTGTACTTTTTCTAAACGCACTAGCGTCTTCTTGACTAATAGCTTATTTTTTAACGCTCTTAATATATTACGAACATCATAATATTGTGATTTTCATTAACGGGTACTTTGAGTTTACTGCAAATTTCAAATAATTGTATTTTTGTACAATTTGATATTCAAGCAGTTTTCTGTGATTGACAATTTTTTTTTATCCGTCGAATTAATTTCATTCATTCAATTTGAGATATTATAAGGTTTTTTATGTTTCATAAAAATCTTACTGATCTCAGTATACTTGATGATGTAAACGTAATACCTGTTATCCAATACAAATTGTTATGATATTGCTGAGTCAAAAATTTAGATTGACCTAATTTTGTTTCATAAAATCAGAGAATGTCGTACAATTGCTGACTTATGTTTTGATACATTGACTTTTTGCTGTTGTTGATATATAAAACCGTATCGTAACAGAAAGATTTTTCGCTGAGTTTGTACTTTTACAAGTTTGATACACTTTGTAATATTTTGATAATCAATATTAACTTTTTAATGCAGTTTGTTTATTTTATACTTTATTAAAATGTTATACTGATATTGTTAATGTATCGAGTTCGAATTTAGAAATATAGATTGGATTATTCAATAACGAATATTCATTATAATTTCCTCACCTAATTTTGCTTATTAACCGTGAATTTTAATATTTCTTATATGTGTATCACTTTTGTTGATGTAGTTGATTTCACTTATGCTGCACTTTTAACTTTTTTTATTCCTGTATTGATTTATAGATTTTATTTGTGTAACAATTTTTTTTATTTACTTCAATATTTGTATTTATATTGTGTTTTATATTTTGTATTATTTGCTTCTTTATTGAGTAAATTTATTCATTTTCAATATATTTCAATTAAATTTTTCTTTTCTTTTTTGCTTTCTCATAGAGAAAGCATTGTATCGGTAAAAAAAATTTTTTTCTATTTTTTTATTAATTTGTACATATTTAGACTCAGGGAGTCGAAAAAAGTGGTTTCCAGAAAATGTCTGTATGTATGTGTGTGTGTGTGTATGTATGTATGTATGTATTTAGTATGCCAATAAGATCTCGAGAACTACTCGATGGATTAACTTTAAATTTTGCATGCAATTTATTTTTTTGTCTAACTGGGGGGGGAAGCTATTGGAAATTGATCTTCTTAGTTCAGTTTTTTTTAGAGCCATTTTAAGAATTTTAAAAAAATTTTAATTTTTCATTTTTTTTATATTTTACGTAAACTACTCGAAGAATTTTCTTGGAAATTTGTATGAACATTATTTGCGACTGCCAAAAGAAGAAAAACTTTTACCAACTGATTTTCTTAGCGCACTTTTAACTTTAGAGCATTTTGAAAATTTTGAAAAAAAATTTTTTTTTTCATTTATTTTTTATTTTACGACAACCATTCGATAGATTTGCTTCCAAATTTGGATGCAAGTTATTCGCTATTGTCTAACGAAAACAAGCTTTGGAACACTTATTTTCTTAGCGTAGTTTTAATTTTAGAGCATTTTGAAAATTTTGGAAAAAATTTCTATTTTTCATTTTTTTTCTATTACACAAAAACCATTCGATAGATTTGCTCGAAAATTTTTATGGAAATCATTTGCAATGGCCTCAAAAAAACAAGCTTTAAAAAACTTATTTTCTCAATACAGTTTTAATTTTAGAGCATTTTGAAAATTTTGAATAAAATTTTTCTAATTTTTTTTATATTTTACGTAAACTACTCGATGAAGGAGCTTCAAATTATGTATGGGAATTATTTATGATTGTCAAAATAAAATGAACTTTTGAAAACTAATTTTCTTCAATTTTCTTAGCGCACATTTAATTTAAGAGCATTTTGAAAATTTTGAAAAAATTTTTTATTTTTAATTTCTTTTCAATTGCACAAAAATCACTCGATAAACTTGCTCAAAAATTTTCATGCAAATTATTCACTATTATCTGAATAAATCAAGATTTGGAAAACTTATTTTCTTAGTGCAGTTTTAATTTTAGAGCATTTTGAAAATTTTGGAAAAAATGTTCAGATTTCATTTTTTTTCTATTACACAAAAGCCATTCGATAGATTTGCTCAAAAATTTTCATACAAATTATTTGTTATTGCCTAATTAAAGCAAGCTTGGAAAAACTTATTCTCTTAGCGCAGTTTTAATTTTAGAGCGTTTTGTAAATTTTGAATAGAATTTCACTTATTTTTTGGTATTTTACGTAAACTACTCGATGAAGTAGTTTAAAATTATGTATAGAAATTATTTACGATTGCCTAAATAAAATGAACTTTCGAAAACTGGTTTTCTTAGCGTAGTTGTAACGTTAAAGCGTTTTGAAAATTTTAAAACAATGTTTATTTTTCAATCATTTGGTATTTTTTGTAAACTATTCGATGAAAATGTTCCAAAATTTGTATGCAAGATATTGGTTATAGTGTTAAGAAGACAAGCTTGGGAAAATTAATTTTATAAACGCATTTTTAATTTTAGAGCATCATAAAATCACATTATGCAAATGGCAAAAGTAAGAAAGAGTAAAATTCATATAGTTTTCATAGGTATTAAGACAGCCTTCAATACAGAGAATAGGAACATTTATATTAAATTCGTATTTAAAAAAATAAAATCAAAATACTCTAACTCAATGCGCTCTATGAGAAAGCATTGCGCCAAAGCACTTGGCAGCGTTTTTTATTTGTTTCATATATTATTTTCGTTTATTTATCGATGCACTTTGTATTTAATATTTTTTATATGATATTTATTGATTCAGTGATGTATATAATATTCATTTTAGATTGCACTTTATTTATTTGTGTTTAATATTTTATTTATTTATTTATTTATGCTTTTATTTGATTTATCAATATTATTAATGCGCTTATATTTTATTCATTTATATTATTTATTTATTCACTTGATATAATGTGCACTTTGAATATATTTATTTGTTTGCTTAATATATTTATTCATTTATTTGATATATTTATCCCTTCATTTGATTGCACTTGCATATTGTATTTTGTTTTTACTTCATTTGGATTATTTATATGTACTTTGTATATTATTATTAATTTCTTTATTCTCACTATTCTAAATATATACATGTGTTTAACTTGTATAACTGTGTGTATGCGTGTGTGAATGCCTGTCTTAATGACTGTGTAGGAGACAAAAAGTTGTATCAAAATTCTCATTCATATAATAATACATTATATCTAATTTATGTTCTTTTCATTCTTTTCCTTCTTTAAAACTTCCCTTTCATTCTTCCTTAATTGTCACTATTTATATCTTTCTTCTTATGCCTTCTACCTCTACTGTATCTAGCCCTATCTCCACCAATATTCTTTTCTCCTTACCACGTGCTCTTAAAATTTACCTAACCTTACCTTGCTATTCGTATCCTTTTCTATCACTGCTGCCAACTTAATTTTCTTTATATCTTTCTTCTTATGCCTTCTACCTCTACTGTATCTATCCCTATCTCCACCAATATTCTTTTCTCCTTACCACGTGCTCTTAAAATTTACCTAACCTTACCTTGCTATTCGTATCCTTTTCTATCACTGCTGCCAACTTAATTTTCTTCCTGTTACATATCTCTATGTTCTTCTTTCTCACCATTTACCTATCTTGCCTCTTTACTTTACACTACCAACCATCTTATAGCTTAGCAAACAAATTTCTTTATCTTTTCTCTCTTTTCTTTCTCATTATTTTGGCTGACACTGAAAGTTTAATATTATTTTTTCTTCTCTTTACTCATTCCTTATCCATATTGCTGCTTTCTTCTCTTGTCCTACCCCATTTTTGTTCATTTTTTTTCTTCTTCTTTTCTTTACCATAGTACTCTATTTAGAGTAGCCTCTCTACCTTTCACTTCTAATAAACATTTAATCCAATTTCCCTCCTTGCATTTTGTGACTTCACATTCTTCAATTATATGCTTCATAGTATCCATTTCCTTCTTGCACGCTCTACATAACCTCTCTTCTCTCCTTATCCAATGCTTATTAGCATTGCATTCATTGCCCAACCGGAACCTTGCAATTTTCTTTAATTCTTTTCCTCCTTTACTTCTGCTACCTATTAGATAAATTAATCCTTCAGTCCATCCATTTGCAATTATCCTCACTTCCTTAGCATATTTTAATTTTTCCATTTTCCCCCACATCTCTGCCCATTCAATTTCTTTACTTTTCTCTATTATCTCTCTTACTATTTCTTCCTCATTGCACAATCTTCTGTGATACTCCTTGCATGACATCCCTCTTTTTTCTAGACATCTCCTTTTCACACCATTCTTTCTTTATTTTCTTTCCACATTTTCAACTACTCTTGTTCTTCCTTTTTATCTTTTTGTATTTTCCATCACTTCCTCTCTTTCACGATCCTTGTTGCACTCTATCCAGCAATTCTTAACCAGTGAACTTTCCTTTTTTCCACATAGCTTTATGTCAAAGAACCCCGGAAGATTCTTATGGGTTTCTGGGTCCCGGTGAAATTTGATAATATTATGACCAAATTGTAGCTTATTTTTTTCTGAACATAAGTCTCCATGGGCTCAAGTCCCGAAAATGCACAGATTTTAAGTAAATCATGATTAAAGTCGTTGATTTCTGGGAAGGTTAGAGTGACCGAAGGCGTAACTTCAATTGTTTGATATGCTCATTATATAGTTGTTACTTAAATAATTAATTAAAATAATTTTATGTTAAATAAACTTACAATTATATAAAATATAATTTTTTAAAATAATTTTTAAAAAACTTGGAACATAGAATTATTACACTATTATTATATACAATAAAATAATTATTTTTCAAATATTTTATAATAAGAAAAAATATCATTTGATGTGTTTATGGTTCATGGGTTTATAATTTTTTGGTTTATGGGTTTATGGTTCATGGTTTATAGGTTTATGGGTTTATGGTTTATGGGTTTATGGTTTATGGGTTTATGGTTCATGGTTTATGGGTTTATGGGTTTATGGGTTTACGGTTTATGGGTTTATGGTTTATGGGTTTATGGTTCATGGGTTTATGGTTTATGGGTTTATCGGTGTATGGTTTATGGAATTATAAGCTTATGGCTTTACGATTTATGGGTTTATAAGTTTATGGTTTATGAGTTCATAGTTTATGGGTTTATAGCTTTACAATTTATGGGTTTATTATATATGGTTTTATTGTTTATGGGTTTATGGTTTATGAGTTTATGGTTTATGGGTTTATGCTTTAAGGGTTTATGGGTTTATGGGTTTATGGTTCTTGGATTTCGGTTTACAGGTTTATGGGTTTATGGTTTATGGTTTATGGGTTTACGCTTTGAGGGTTTATGGGGTTGTGGTTTATGGGTTTATGGTTCTTGGATTTGGGTTTGCGAGTTTATGGTTTATGGTTTATGGTTTATAGTTTATGGGTTTATGGGTTTATGGTTCATGGGCTTATGATTTATGGGTTTATGGGTTAATGGTTTATGGTTCTTGGATTTGGGTTTATGGTTTATGGGTTTATGGGATTATGGTTCTTGGATTTGGGTTTATGGTTTATGGGTTTATAGTTTATGGGTTTATGGTTTATGGTTTATGAGTTAATGGATTATGGGTTTATGCTTTAAGGATATATGGGTTTATGGTTCTTGAATTTGGGTTTACGGGTTTATGGTTTATGGGTTTATGGTTTATGGGTTTGTGGTTTATGGGTTTATGGTTCTTGGATTTGGGTTTACGAGTTTATGGTATATGGGTTTATCGGTTTATGGTTTATGGGTTTATGATTTATGGGTTTATGGGTTAATGGTTTATGGTTCTTGGATTTGGGTATATGGTTTATGGGTTTATGTTTCTTGGATTTGGGTTTATGGTTGATGGGTATATAGTTTATGGGTTTATGGTTTTATGGTTTATGGTTTTATGGGTTTATGTGTTTATGGTTTATGGGTTTATGCATTTATGGGTTTACGATTTATGGGTTTATGGTTTTATGGCATATGGGTTTATAGTTTATGGTTTATGGGTTTAAAGGTTTATGGTTTATGGGTTTATGGTTTATGGTTTATGAGTTAATGGTTTATGGGTTTATGCTTTAAGGGTGTATGGGTTCATGGTTCTTGGATTTGGGTTTACGGGTTTATAGTTTGTGGTTTATGGGTTTATGGTTTATGGTTTATGGGTTTATGGGTCATGGGTTTATGATTTATGTGTTAATGGGTTAATGGTTTATGGTTCTTGGATTTGAGTTTATGGTTTATGGGTTTATGTTTCTTGGATTTGGGTTTATGGTTTATGGGTATATAGTTTATGGGTTTATGGTTTATGGGTTCATGGTTTATGGTTTTATGGGTTTATGTGTTTATGGTTTATGGGTTTATGCATTCATGGGTTTACGATTTATGGGTTTATGGTTTTATGGCATATGGGTTTATAGTTTATGGTTTATGGGTTTAAAGGTTTATGGTTTATGGGTTTATGGTTTATGGTTTATGAGTTAATGGTTTATGGGTTTATGCTTTAAGGGTGTATGGGTTCATGGTTCTTGGATTTGGGTTTACGGGTTTATAGTTTGTGGTTTATGGGTTTATGGTTTATGGTTTATGGGTTTATGGGTTATGGGTTTATGATTTATGTGTTAATGGGTTAATGGTTTATGGTTCTTGGATTTGGGTTTATGGTTTATGGGTTTATAGTTTATGAGTTTATGGTTTAATGGTTCATAACTTTACGAGTTATTGGTTTATAAGTTCACGGTTTATTACTTTACGCTCTATGGGTTTATTGATGATTTTATTGTTTATGGGCTTATGGTTTATGCGTAAAATAAATGTAATAATTACGTGTGCGAGTATTCGATTTTATGAACAACTCAAATAAATCACTCGACTCTACGAGTTCGTGTCTAAAATTGATCGAGTTACTAGAAAAAAATATGAATAACTTTAATCGTTCGTAAAAATATGAGCTGCTTAGAGTGCTCGAATGAATCGAATTATTGAAGGAAATATGAATTACTCTAATAACTAAAGTTACTCAAAAATATAGGTGCTTTTTTTATTAATTTTTTCTGTAGAAACTCGTTTATCTTTTATTTATTATTCGGAGCGGCGGCTTCCCCTTCACGCCAACCCTGGTAGGTGCTTTGCCACATTTTTATTATTTTATCATATATTAATGCCGCTACTGCACGTATTATCAACAAATGTATACTCAATGCGGCTGAATATGACGCCCGTCGTGTATGAAACAGTAATATATTAACCACGGAAGTGAAGGTGTATTTGACCTCGTCTTTATTGTCGCGTCTCGAGCATAAATCACCTATTCTCCTCCCTTGGTTAACAATGTAATATTCTCCTTTTTCCTTAACATCGACATTTCTTTTGACTCGGAAAATATTTTGCTAATATAAGTTGTTGAAGATTGTACAGTTTAACGATTCAATTATAATTATTACTTCGTAACTATATGACTGTAATGACATATAATCATCACAACAGTTTTACATTAAAAATAGTTATTACTACGTAACAATAGTAATGACTATAATCACGTATAATCATCATTACAGTTTCATAATCAATCATAGTTATTATACGTTACTATAGTATTGACTATAATCAACAATAATCATCACCACAGTTTTATAATTAATTGTAGTTATTACCACGAAACTATAGTAATGACTATAGTCACCTATAATTATCACTACAATTATATAATCAATTAGTGATTATAATTAATGATTATATTCACCTATAATCATTACAACCATTTTATAATCAATTATAGTTATTACCACAAAATTATAGTTAAGACTATAATCACCTACGATCATCACTACAGTCATATATTCATTTTTAGTTATTGCTACGTTACTATAGTAATGACTATAATCACGTATAATCATCAATACAGTTTTATAATCAATCATAGTTATTACTACGTAACTATAGTGTTGACTATAATCAATAATCAACAATAATCATCATCACAGTTTTATAATCAATTGTAGTTATTACCACGAAACTATAGTAATGACTATAATCACCTATAATCATCACTACAATTATATAATCAATTAGAGTTATTATTACCGAAAAATTATAGTAATGATTATATTTACCTATAATCATTACAACAGTTTTATAATTAATTATAGTTATTACCACAAAATTATAGTTAAGACTATAATCACCAACAATCATCACTACAGTCTTACATTCATTTTTAGTTATTGCTACGTAACTATAGTAATTACTATAATCACGTATAATCATCATTACAGTTTTATAATCAATCATAGTTATTATTACATAACTATGGTATTGACTATAATCACCAATAATCATCACCACAGTTCGTGCGCTTCTTTTAGCACACGCTACATTCAGCACACGCTAATTTTTCAATTCCGCGCTAGATTTAGCACACACTTATTTGAGCAGAATCTAGTCTTAGCGCACGCTGGATTTGGCAAATGCTCATTTCAGCAGACGCTAATTTCGGAAGATGCTATATTTAGCACCGGCTAATATTGCTAGTTATTGCTAGATTTAGCGCACCCTAATTTCAGCAGTCTCAAGTATTAGCACAAGGTAATTCTGCTAAAAAAATCTAAATTCAACGCACGCTAGTATTAGTAGACTCTACTTTTAGCACACGCTAACATCGCAAGCTTACGCTAGTTTTAGCGTGTGCTTCTTTTAGCATACGCTATATTCAGCACATGCTAATTTTTCTATTTTGCGCTAGATTTAGCACACGCTAATTTTGCTAATGTCTGCTAAATTTAGCGGACGCTAGTTCTAGCAGACTTTCGTTTTTGCGCACGCTAACATTGCAAGCCTAATCTGGTTTTAGCGTGCGCTTCTTTTAGCATACGCTATATTTAGCACACGCTAATTTTTCCATTACATGCTAGATTTAGCACACGCTAATTTTATCAGAATCCAGCCTTAGCGCCCGCTTGATTTAGCGAACGCTAATTTCAGCAGACGCTAATTTCAGAAGATGTTATATTTAGCATCGGCTAATATTGCTAGTTATTGCTAGATTTAGCGCACGCTATTATTCTTATTATATGCTAGATTCAGCAATCGTGAATTAAAGCGGACTCAAGCTTAGCGTACGTTATTTTCGCAAATAAATGCTAGTTTAAGCACACGCTAACATTGCAAGCTTACGCTAGTCTTAGCGTGCGCTTATTTTTGCATACGCTATATTGAGCACACGATAATATTTCATTTCACGCAAGATTTAGCACACACTAACTTTGCTAATTAGTGCTAGAATTTGCGTCTGCTGAAATTAACGTTTGCTAAATCCAGCGGACGCTAAGGCTGGATTCTGCTAAAATTAGCGTGTGCTAAATCTAGCATGTAATGGAAAAATTGACGTGTACTGAATATAGCGTATGCTTTAAGAAGCGCACGCTAAAACCGGCGTAGGCTTGCAATGTTAGCGTGCGCAAAAACAGGAGTCTGCTAGAACTAGCGTGCGCTTAATCTAGCACACATTAGCAAAATTATCTTGTTCTGAATATAGCGTGTAATGAAAAAATTAGCGTGTGCTGATTATAACCTATGCTAAAAGAAGCACACGCTAAAACAAGCGTAAGCTTGCGATGTTAGCGTGTGCTAAAACTAGCATTTATTTGCGAAAATAACGAGCGCTCAGCTTGAGTCCGCTTTTATTTACGAACGCTAAATCCAGCGTGAAATGAAAATATTAGCGTGCTCTAAATCTAGCAATAACTAGCCATATTAGCCGGTGCTAAATATAGCATCTTCTGAAATTAGCGTCTGCTGAAATTAGTATTCGCTAAATCCAGCATGCGTTAAGACTGAATTCTGCTAAAATTAGCGTGTGCTAAATCTAGCATGTAATGGAAAAATTAGCGTGTGCTGAATATAGCGTATGCTTAAAGAAGCGCACGCTAAAACAAGCTTAGGCTTGCAATGTTAGCGTGCGCAAGAACAAGAGTCTGCTAGAACTAGCGTGCACTGAATCTTGCACACATTAGCAAAATTAGCGTGTGCTAAATTTAGCGTGAAATGGAAAAATTAGCGTGTGCTGAATATAGCGCATGCTAAAAGATGCACATGCTAAAACTAATGTAAGCTTGCGATGTTAGCGTGTGCTAAAACTAGCATTCATTTGCGAATATAACGTGCGCTAAGCTTGAGTCCGCTTTAATTCACGATCGCTGAATCCAGCATGAAATAAGAATATTAGCGTGCGCTAAATCTAGCAATAACTAGCAATATTAGTCGGTGCTAAATATAGCATCTTCTGAAATGAGCGTCCGCTGAAATTAGCGTTTGCTAAATCCAGTAGGCGCTAAGGCTGTATTCTGCTAAAATTGGCTATCACTGTTTTATACACGACGGGCGTCATATTTAGCCGCATTAAGCATACATTTGTTGTGAAACGTGAAGTAGCGGCATTAATATATGATAACATAAAAATAAAAATGTGGCAAAGCACCTACCAGAGTTGGCGGAAAGGGGAAGCCTCCGCTCCAAAAAATAAATGAAAGCTAAACTAGTTTCTACAGAAAATTTTAATAAAGAAAGCACCTATATTTTTCAGTAACTTGAGTTATTAGAGTAATTCATATTTCTTTGAATAATTTGATTCATTCAAGTACTCTAAGCAGCTCATATTTTTACGAACAATTCGAGTTATTCATACTTTTTTCCAAGTAACTCGATTAATTTCCGACACAAACTCCTAGCGTCAAGTGATTTATTTGAGTTTTTCATAGAATTGAATACTCGCACACGTAATTATTACATTTATTTTACGCATAAACCATAAGCCCATAAACAATAAAATCATCAATAAACCCATAGAGCGTTAAGTAATAAACCATAAACCCAAATCCAAGAACCATAAACCATTAACCCATTAACCCATATATCACAAACCCATAAACCATAAACCCATCAACCCATAAACGATAAACCATAAACCCATAAACTATAAACCATAAACCCGTAAACCTAAATCCAAGGACCATATAATCATAAACCCTTGAAGCATAAACCCATAAACCATTAACCCATAAACCCATATACCATAAAGCCATAAACCAATAAATCGTCAACTCATAAATAGATAAACCCATAAACCCTAAACCCACAACCAATAGAACCATAAATAATTAACCCATAAATTGTAAAGCCATAAACCCATAAACTATAAACCCATAAACCGGATACCCATAAACCATAAACCATAACCCATAAACCCGTAAACTATACACCCATAAACCATAAACCCATAGACCACTTAGCCAATAAACCATAAACCCATAAACCATAAACCCATTAACCATAAACCCATAAACCTTAAAACCATAAAGCATGAACCCATAAACCAGAAATCCATATACCATAAACCCATAAACTATGAACCATAAACCCATATACCATAAAACCATAAACCAATAAATCGTAACCTCATAAATGGATAAATTCATAAACCCTTAACCCATAAACCCGTAAACTATACACCCATAAACCATAAACCCATAAACCATAAACCCATAAACCATAAACCCATAAACCCATAAACCATAAACCCATAAACCATAAACCCATAAACCGTGAACCCATAAACCCATAAACCATAAACCGATAAACCATAATCCATAAACCATAAACCCATAAACCTTAAAACCATGATCCATAAACCCATAAACTATGAACCATAAACCCATATACCATAAACCCATATACCATAAACCCATAATCAATGAACCATAAACCCATATACCATAAACCCATATACCATAAACCCATAATCTATAAACCATGAACCCATATACCATAAACCCATATACCATAAACCCATAATCTATAAACCATGAACCCATATACCATAATACCATAAACCCATAAATCGTTAACTCATAAATGGATAGACCCATAAACCCTAAACCCATAAACAATAAAACCATAGATAATAAACCCATAAATTGTAAAGCTATAAACCCATAAACTATGAACTCATAAACCATAAACCCATAAACCATAAACCCATAAACCATTAACCCATGAACCATAAACCCGTAAACTATAAACCCATAAACCATAAACCCATAGACCCTTGAAGCATAAAACCATAAACACCCATAAACCCACAAACCATAAACCCATCAACCGTAAACCCATAAACATTAAACCCATAAACCGTAAACCCATAAACCATAAACCCATAAACCATAAACTCATAAACCTTAAAACCATAAACCATGAACACATTAACCCATAAACTATGAACCATAAACACGTCTACCATAATCCCATAAACCATAAACCCATAGACCCTTGAAGCAAAAAACCATAAACACCCATAAACCCACAAAACCATAAACCCATAAACCGTAAACCCATAAACCTTAAACCCATAAACCGTAAACCCATAAACCATAAACCCATAAACCATAAACTCATAAACCTTAAAACCATAAACCATGAACACATTAACCCATAAACTATGAACCATAAACACATATACCATAAAACCATAAACCAATAAATCGTAAACTCATAAATGGATAAACCCATAAACCCTAAACCCATAAACCATAAACCCGTAAACTATAAACCAATAAACCATAAACCCATGGACCCTTAAGGCGACTACGGAAGTTCGGTTGAATGTCATTTTGTAGTTTACAAATTACTCTTTCAGTTTCTAAAATTTTTTGGATTTTTTAATTTTCTACCATTTATTATAATTCATAGAATGGTGGAAAATTAAAAAATCTAAAAAATTTTACATATTGAAAGATTAATTTGTAAATTCAAGAATAAAATCCAACCTAACATCTGAAGTCGCCTTGAAGAATAAACCTATTAACCCATAAACCCATAGACCCTTAAAGCATAAACCCATAAACCATAAACCCATAAACCATAAACCCATAGACCCTTAAAGCATAAACCCATAAACCCATAAACTATAAATCCATTAACCATAAACTCGAATCCAAGAACCATAAACCATTAACCCATTAACCCATAAATCATAAACCCATAAACCATAAACCCATAAACCATAAACCCACTAACCCATAAACGATAAACCATAAACCCATGAACCATAAACCATAAACCCGTAAACCTAAATCCAAGGACCATATACTCATAAACCCTTGAAGCATAAACCCATAAACCATTAACCCATAAACCATTAACCCATAAACCCATATACCATGAAACCATAAACCAATAAATCGTCAACTCATAAATGGATAAACCCATAAACCCTAAACCCACAAACAATAAAACCATGAATAATTGACCCATGAATTGTAAAGCCATGAACCCATAAACTATTAACCCATAAACCGTAAACCCATAAACTATAAACCATAACCCATAAACCCGTAAACTATACACCCATAAACCATAAACCCATAGACCCATTAGCCCATAAACCATTAACCCATAAACCATAAAACCCATAAACCGTGAACCCATAAACCATATACCCATTAAATATAAACCCATGAACCATAATCCATAAACCATAAACTCATAAACCTTAAAACCATGACCCATAAAACCATAAACCCATAAACTATGAACCATAAACCTATATACCATAAACCCATATACCATAAACCCATGTACCATAATACCATAAACCCATAAATCGTAAACTCATGAATGGATAAACCCATAAACCCTAAACCCGTAAACAATAAAACCATAGATAATAAACCCATAAATTGTAAAGCTCTAAACCCATAAACTATGAACCCATAAACCGTAAACCCATAAACCACAAACCCATAAACCATAAACCCATAAACCATAAACCCGTAAACTATAAACTCATAAACCATAAACCCATGGACCCTTGAAGCATAAACCCATAAACACCTATAAACCCACAAACCAAAAACCATAAACCGTAAACCCATAAACCTTAAACACATAAACCGTAAACCCATAAACCATAAACCCATAAACCATAAACCCATAAACCATAAACTCATAAACCTTAAAACCATAAACCATGAACACATAAACCCATAAACTATGAATCATAAACACCTATACCATGAAACCATAAACCCATAAATCGTTAACTCATAAATGGATAGACCCATAAACCCTAAACCCATAAACAATAAAACTATAGATAATAAACCCATAAATTGTAAAGCTATAAACCCATAAACTATGAACCCATAAACCGTAAACCCATGAACCATAAACCCATAAACCATAAACCCATAAACCATAAACCCATAAACCATAAACCCATGAACCATAAACCTGTAAACTATAAACCCATAAACCATAAACCCATAGACCCTTGAAGCATAAAACCATAAACACCCATAAACCCACAAACCATAAACCCATCAACCGTAAACCCATAAACCTTAAACCCATAAACCGTAAACCCATAAACCATAAACCCATAAACCATAAACTCATAAACCTTAAAACCATAAACCATGAACACATTAACCCATAAACGATGAACCATAAACACATATACCATAATCCCATAAACCATAAACCCATAGACCCTTGAAGCATAAAACCATAAACACCCATAAACCCACAAAACCATAAACCCATAAACCGTAAACCCATAAACCTTAAACCCATAAACCGTAAACCCATAAACCATAAACCCATAAACCATAAACTCATAAACCTTAAAACCATAAGCCATGAACACATTAACCCATAAACTATGAACCATAAACACATATACCATAAAACCATAAACCAATAAATCGTAAACTCATAAATGGATAAACCCATAAACCCTAAACCCATAAACCCATAAACCAGAAACCCGTAAACTATAAACCAATAAACCATAAACCTATATACCCTTAAAGAATAAACCTATTAACCAATAAACCCATGAACCATAAACCCATAAACCGTAAACCCATAAACCATAAACCCATAAACCATAAACCCATAAACCATAAACCCATAAACCCATAAACTATGAACCATAAACCCATATACCATAGAACCATGAACCAATAAATCGTCAACTCATAAATGGATAAACCCACAAACAATGAAACCATAAATAATCAACCTATAAATTGTTAAGCTATAAACCCATAAACTATGAACCCATAAACCGTGAACCCATAAATTCAAACCTATGAACCATAAACCATGAACCCTTGAACCATAAACCCATAGACCCTTAAAGCATAAACCCATAGACCTTGAACCCATAAACCATAACCCCATTAACCGTAAACCCATGAACCCATAAACCATAAACCGATAAACTCTAAACCCATAAACTCATAAACCATAAACCATGAACCCATAAACCCATAAACTATGAACCATAAACCCATATACTATAAACCTATAAGCTATGAACCATAAACCCATATACCATAAAACCATAAACCAATAAATCGTATGCTCATAAATGAATAAACCCATAAACCCTAAACCCATAAACAATAAAACCATAAATAATAAACCCATAAATTGTAAAGCTATAAATCCATAAACTATGAACCCATAAACCGTAAACCCTTTAACCATAAACCCATAAACCATAAATCCATAAACCATAAACCCTTAAGCATAAACCCATAAACCATAAACCCATAAACCCATAAACCATAAACCCATAAACCATAAACCCATAAACCATAAACTCATAAACCATAAACCCATAAACCATAAACCCATAAACCATAAACCCATAAACCATAAACCCATAAACCATAAACCCCTTAAACCATGAACCAGGGTTGCGAAAAAAGTAATTAAAAATTATTTGAATCACGAATCATTTTTGAATTTGTAATTAAAGTTTTATTTAATTAACAATTCCTTTTAAATTAATAATTAAAAATATTTTAATTAACAAATCAAAATCTAATCGTGAATTGAAAAGGCTTTAATTAAAAAATCAAAAGGAATTCTCAATTAAATAAATTTCAATTAAGAAATCAAAATGTAATCGTGAATTGAAAGGGCTTTAATTACAAAATCAAAAGGAATTCTTAATTAAATAAATTTCAATTAAGAAATCAAAATTTAATCGTGAATTGAAAGGGCTTTAATTCCAAAATCAAAAGGAATTCTTAATTAAATAAATTTCAATTAAGAAATCAAAATGTAATCGTGAATTGAAAGGGCTTTAATTCCAAAATCAAAAGGAATTCTTAATTAAATAAATTTCAATTAAGAAATCAAAATTTAATCGTGAATTGAAAGGGCTTTAATTCCAATATCAAAAGGAATCCTTAATTAAATAAATTTCAATTAAGAAATCAAAATGTAATCGTGAATTGAAAGAGCGTCAGTTATGATTATGATTTGTGAATTCGAGGGCTTTAATTAAAAATTCCACAATTCCTTTTTAATTAAACGTACTAAGGAATTTGTATCATATATATGTATATAGAAAAACATATGTGGACGCGCACATACATACGCACCTAGGCTCATATATATGCAACATTTCATGTCGACCCACACGCACACATACTGGACAAGTTGATATATATATATATATATATATATATATATATATATACATGGTCCGTTTCATGTCAACTTGCACCCGTTGACCCGTATATATTTTGGTTTATATATATGTATATATATATACATACATACATACATACATGGGATATTTCATGTCGGTTAGCACGTACTCATAAGTACAGGTTTTCTTTATATGTGGTACATTTCATGACAACACGCACACACCCATTCGTGTACCCTTAGATTTACATATATGGGACATTTCATGTCGATTCGCATGCATGCACACGCACGTTAATAAACATAGGATTTTTCACGTCTATTCGAAAGCACACACACAGGTTTATATATATGGGACATTTCATGTCTATTCGCATGCATGCACACAGACTTTAATAAACATGGGACTTTTCACGTCAATTGGAACGCACGCACTTACAGGTTTAGATATATGGGACATTTCATGCCAATGCGCACGCGCACACACACACACACACACACACACACCCACACAGGATTATATATGGGACATTTCATGTCAACTCGTACATACTCATAATGACAGGCTTTTTTATATATGTGGGACATTTTATGACAACACGCACACACCCATCCTAGTAACCTTAGGTTTATATATATATATATATATATGGGACATTTCATGTCGATTCGCATGCATGCACACGCACGTTAATATATATAGGATTTTTCACGTCAATTCGAACGCACACACACAGGTTTACATATATATGGGACATTTCATGTCAATTCGCATGCATGCACACAAACTTTAATAAATATTGGATTTTTCACGTCAATTGGAACGTACGCACATATAGGTATATATATATGAGATATTTCATGTCGTTTACAGGTTTATATATATATATATATATATATATATATATATATATATATATATATATATATATGGGACAGTACATGTCTGTTCGCATGCATGCACACACACGTTAATATACATGGGATTTTTAATGTCAATTCAAACGCATACAAACACACAGGTTTATATATATTGGACATTTCATGTCGATTCGCATGCATGCACACGTACGTTAATATACATGGGATTTTCCATGTCAATTCGAACGCACGCACACACACACAGGTTTATACATATGGTACATTTCATATCGATTTGCATGCATGCACACACGTTAATATACATAGGATTTTTCACGTCAATTATTACCCACGCCTATACAGGTTTATATATATGGGACATTTCATGACAACTCTAACACACCTATCCAAGCGCCCTTAGGTTCACATATATGGGACGTATCATGTCAACACGCACGCACCAGTTTTCATATATTTGACATATCTTGTCAACTCGAACACGCAAACACATCTAAACATGTATTTGAAATTTGTATTTATATATATGGGACCGTTTCTGTCAATTCGCATGTACGCACACACATGGGCTTATGAATATATATATATATATATATATATATATATATATATATACACACATATATATGTGTGTATATCTCTGTACACATATACATGGGATATTTAATGTTAATTCACACGCGCACATACACACAGGTTTATATACACGGGACGTTTCATGTCAATTTACATGCATGACACACGTACTTGAGTTTGTATATATTTTTCTTTATATATATATATATATATATATATGGGGCTGTTCCTGTCAAGGCGCATGCACGCACACACATGGGCTTATGAATATATGTATATACATATACATGGGATATTTTATGTCAATTCACATGCGCGCACACACACACACACACAGGTATATATATATATATATATATATATATATATATATATGAGTGCCACCAGATTTTTTTTTTAAACAAGTGAGCAGTTTTTAATCAGTTACACAAACAGGTTATTTTTTCTATGTTACTTAAAATAAAAAAAATTCTAATTTAGGAAAAATTGCTAATATTAATACTGATAAAAATCTTAAAGATTTTTAAGGAATGGTTTTAGTTTTTGATGGATAATTTGATTATATGATTTTATTTTCAAAAAAGTTTTTCCCATAATAGTTATCTGTAATAAAAAAATTCTTTTACAATGTTAATTACTTTTTCCTGACATTCGTTTTGAAAGTTTGTGCTTAGACATTTTAAAATTTGGTTGTGACACTGATGATGCTGCTATAAATTATTTTGGATGTGTTATAATTAGTGTGCTGCCTCAATTTTCAACTGAAGGATTATAAATTAAGGATATTTTGGATTGAATTGCGGAAATAAAATAAATGATTAAAGAATTACAATCAACAAATCAATAAATTCAATTATTAATAGTTAAAAAAAAATGTTACCATGTCAGTGAGTTTTTTCAACAGGGTTATACATAAATTAAATTAATTAAAATTAATATTTTCAATCAATCATATACCTATTTTTTTTATTAAAAGATATATTTTTACAAAATATGTAACAGTAAAAGAGTAGTTCACAGAAAAAAATTGTACTTCGTTAAAAAATTTTATAAATTATAAAAACACAAGTTTTTTAAACTTCATAAAATAATGAATAGCGTACTATACATATTGTTCTTTAGCAAAAATTCTACATGTAAAAAATGTAATAAGATTAAAATACAAATAACGATTAATTAAACGTATTTATAAATTATAACATAAATTTAGCAAATGAAATAAAATTTTAGGAAATCCTATTCTAATCTCTGCTGCACTGTAACAATAGTCTCATTCTAATATGAAAAATTGAAAAAAATTATAAAACTTATTCTTTTTATAACTTTGGCATGAAAATTGCATAAAATAAGCGACAAAATGTTTTTTATTTGAAAAATAGACTTTTCAAATTTTTGGAAATTATATCATACAAATTTTCCTGGATATTTTCCGACTTCACCCCTTTAAATTAATGTTTAGTGACAAAATATATAAAAAAAATTTTTGGAACCGTGGACTTTAATGTTACTATAGCAATCTCCCTATTTTCCGACCTGATTTTTTTCATGTGAGCACCGTTGCGCGGTACTTTCTGAATAAGCGGTTCAATTATTCGTGAAAAATTAAAGGAAGACCGCAACCAGCCTAAACCATTCTTTTTTTATCAACAATTGGTGGATTAAAGAATAATTTTAGCTAATTAAAATGTAAAAATTCTTAATTATATTGGTCACCAATGATTAGTGCAATAAAATAAAAAAGATCATTAAAAATGGCAAAATGAGTTTTTTTATATTTATGATGTTTTTACAGAGAAATGGTGCAATGTACGGCAAAATTGATAAGAATATTTTCGACTTAATATTTGATGAAAAACACGAAAAATTATGTTTTTCTGCGAAGAATTAACAACCAGAAAATTTCCTTTAGAGATTTTCCTAACTATTTTCCAGCTATCCACCCTCGAAATTCGTGTTCAAGGCACCAAAATACATAGGAAAAACTTTGGTGGAGCCGTGGATCTCCATCGGCTACGGAAATTCTCCTAGCTACCTATATTAGTTATAAATGTCCTCCGTATTCAGGTGAAATACCCCGGTGAACATGTACATTAAGGTTTGGAAAGATTCTGATGTAAAAGAACCTTTCTAATTTTTTGCGGTTTTTGGTACCAGTCCATAATACAACTTTGTGAACTCTTATGAAAAAAATTGTCATGATTTTCGTTGATACCTTCTGAACTTTTTTGATTCATTAAGTTTTACTAAAGAATAGTAACCTTAATTTTATCGTATTCACAATTAATGAACAATTAAGATCGCTTTAGAATTGAACAGCACTGTAAAGTTTTCAGGAGAATCCTTCTAGATTGTATTTTAAAAAATTCTTCAGAAATATTTTTCACGTTTTATCATCGTATGAATATATTTATTAAATTATTGGTAAATAAATGATTATAAATCTATGAGATCATTTTTTTTTTTTTTTTTTAACGTCGCTATATTTATGCTATGCTATTATTGCTATGCTAATCAGCGACGGAGCTCATAAGTGTGTTTGTGAACAAAGCACATGTAACGTACAGTGGTGCTTGTATCAATCGGCCGAGAGCGGGATTCGAACTCGGAACCTCGAGATTACGAATCCAACGCTCTACCGAATGAGCCACAGACCGACTCCTATGGGATCATTTAAGAATACGGATGAATCTTTATATTTTCTGTATATTGATTGAAAGGTTAATGAAACTTCACGAACTCTGTGGAAGTAAATCGAGATGAATTATTACAATCTTGTAAAGAGTTTAATAGCTATTAAAGATCCTTAAGAGGAGGTCGAGTATATATGTCCTATTGTAATCAAAAATTGATTTTTTTACAAAAACTAATAATTTTAGCAAAAATAAAGAGAAAGCCCCATCTTGTATCATAAAAGCAATATTTTTTTTGATTAGGAAAAAATTTTTTTATCGATTCCTTTTGAAAAAAAACCTTGAAAAACATAAAATATCGAGGTTTGGATGGACAATTCAGTTTTTCAAAGTTTTCTTTGAAACGAAGCGATAAAAATAATTTTTTCTCATAAGAGAAAATATTGCTTTTAGTATACGAGATGGGGCTTTCTTCTTATTTTTTGCTACAATCATAAGGTTTTGCAGAAAATTGAATTTTTTTATTATAAAAGGATAGAGATGTACGACCTGCTATTAATAAAATACCGTGAAAATTATTTATGATTCTCAGTAACGATCTTGAAGTTATAAAAAAATATACATATTATTAAATTTTTTTAACTCTTGAAATAGTTAAGCATACCATGGAATTGTTTGATAGTGGAAATAAAGCCATTTTACACGACTAAGCTATAAATTTTTTTGTGAATAAATACAATAAATCGCACTAATTTATTAATACTAGGCAATTTTTCAGTTTATTAATAAGTTAATTTAATTAATACTATGGTATGCCCTTCAAAAATCACTATTCAATATATTAGAAATTCATAAAGAATCTGAAGAAGTCATAATCATATTTTTTGATATATGGGGATATCCACAAAACTTTTAATTGTCTAGTAACAGGTCATATTACAGCTGTTACTGGGTTACCGCATGATGCACATTGTTTAAACTAGGTTCAAATCTTTTGTGCTATCCTGTAACTCTATTTCTGATGTATTTTGTAAATGTTTAACAAACGGCGCAGTAGATATTTCTATGAAACATTCATTTTTACACATAAAAAATTACCGTAATTTATCTTATGTGTAAATTTACTTTTTATAGAATTATCTGCTGCGCCGTTTGTGGCACATTTACAAAATACATCAGAAATAGAGTTACAGGATAGCACAAAAGATTATAACCTAGTTTAAATAATGACCTGTTACTAGAGAATTTAAAGTTGGATGGATATCCCCATATAATACCATAGTGGTACACATGAAATTGGAAAGGTTCTAAAAATATATAAATTACAATAACTTTTCTGATGAGGATATATTATTCAGATTAATATTATTTTTAAAATTAGATAACATTATTTTTATTTTTAAGAGCATGACGAAGCTTCCAGTCTTCTAATAATATTTCCAATCCCAAGTTATGAATAAACAATGCGTTTAATAACATTTTTTTGCGACAAAGAAAAAATTTGTAAGATTCAACTCGAGTGCGGACAACTCAAGAAACCCACGAAAATACTACATAAAAAGTAATAATACAAACTTTCAATGTAACGTATTTTAAGATTAGGTTTGTCGAGCTTGATATGATTTCCAATCCAAGTTCATAAAAAATTTACAAGTTTAAATGATTTTTTATTTTAACAAAAATTATTGTATTAACATAGCTTTAGTGCGGACAAGTCATTATATTTGTTTTTCTCATCCGTGCTGAGTAAGCGGCCTATAGCGCATGCGTTTTCGGGGTAGTAAGTAGCTAATAGCGCGCGCTGCGTGTGTTGTTTTTTGAGGGCGTGTGTTTCACAGCTATGTATAATATTATTTTGTATTAAATCACGTAAATACGTTACATTCTGTAAAATAATGTCACGCAAAAGCATTAATTAATGTAAAATCGCAAAGGTTTATACAAGCGCAGCGCCCTCATACTGTATCTCATCGACCATATGATGAATTTTATACTCTATCTCGCTTTAACCTCTGACAAAGTAAATCGTATCATCTATTCTTGTATTATTTTTACATTAACGAAATCGTAATTATTCCGTATAAACGTGAAATTGGTGAACTAAAAGTATGTAATTTAATTACAAATAATAGTACTAAAAAGTATTGAAATATACTATTGCGAGTCAGTCGTACGGCAGATATGAGAGAGAGAGAGAGTCTCGGGCAATGGCGCTATTCGCTACGCTCGTGCGCCAACTTGCCCTCGTGCGCAATAGTCAACTAAACCTTACTCGTTACACAATATACTATTAATTTACGAATTTAAAATGATATTAATGAAATAAAAAAAAGCAAAACTTGATTGCTGTAGCTCCAACATCAGATAAATATTACGGAAAGAAACATAATGAATCACCCAAATTCAAAATTTTATAAATTACAACTGAATCACTGGAAAAATAGTTGCATACAATAGACTTTTCCAAATTTTATGAGTAACGGCTTATAATTGAAATTTCAATGTCGGAACGATTCGGAAAACTTGAAACATTTATCAATTTTCATTTCATAATAGTTCTTAAACATTCTTTAAAGACCGGAAAAATATTTGTTCCGATTCTTTTAGAAATTTTCGGGTCATTTTAACGAGGATATAACTGATGATGATGTAACAAAATTCAACTGCAATAATCACAAATTTTCCAATCGAAAACGTTTCCATAAATAATTTCCATAACTTTATAATTTCCGCGAAAATAATCATAATCTTCATAATTCTGCAAAAATGACGATTTATATTGACTTTTTCATAAATTTAAGTAACTTATAGAAATTTTCTCAAATTCAATTTACTTGTTTTTGTCATAAAAAACGAAAGATAATTAGTCTCAAAGCAGACTTAACGTAGGTAAATATTATTTTTTTATATACGCTTTTCTTATATTCGCCTTCATGTCTGTTTGCATGTTTGTCTGTCTGTAATCAAATCTTGCGCGCTCGATTTCAGGCACTTTTTGACAGATATAAATTCTGACAATTGGCATAGACTTTGGTCTTGGATGACAATACAATAATCAGTTGTCATTTTGGTACCTGGACATCCAGGTCGATGATAATGGGTGTGAAAAGTCATCTCCGAGGAAGTATGAATGGGGAGGCTTTCTTTGGGTCAAGGCGAGTTTCTCGGGGTTTTCAGGGTTGCTAAAACCGAATTTGAGATCAAACAATTGCCACAAAGTGATGCACGTTGTCCAGAATACGCATGGACGTCGTCTCCGAGGAAGTACAAGTGGGGAGGCTTTCTCTGGGTCGAGGTGGGTTCCCGGGGATTTCGGGGCTGCTAAAACCTAATTCAAGGTTTGAAAGTGAATCTATAATGCATAATAATGATTTAGGATAAAGAGGTCGAACTGGAGTACCAAGTCGCCGATAACGGATGTACCTGAGTGTAATCTTCGAAAAGTCTGGTTGCAATGTAACTCTAAATGATAATAAAAACAATTTTAACTTAAAAATTGAAAATACAAAATTTTAAAAACATGCTTTAAAAATAAAATACAATAATTGAATAAATAGACTAAAAAGTATAAAATAAATAAATTAACTTTTTTTAAATTTTTTAAATAATAGCGCTTATTACCTGTATATTGGAATGATGTTTGATGAAAAAATGTTAAAATTATTCACTAATTACAATAGTAATATGCTTTCTCGAAGTTAAATTTCGCTGGCATTATTCGAACGAAAAATTCATAAATTAGTAGGGATACTACCGCAAATTTATATGCGAGATGATTTGTATGAATGATCTTTATATATGGGTATCGACTACGAGTAAATCAACATATTTCATGGAACTTGCATGAATCTTAAACAATTGTTCTTTTAAAATCTTTTTATTTCCGAGTATTCTCCGACCTAATCAAACAACCTTAGAATCGAAATCTAAAAGAATCTCCAAGTTTCATTTGACGTAGTCCCTGCAAATATCTGTAAACTTCATAATCGGTATGGAAAATTTCAAAATTCATTCATATAGACGATTTCCAGGTAGCCAGGATCACCTGGATATTGTGAGATGTCATCTCGGGAAACGTACATTTTATTAATAAATAATGGCTAAATTTCAAAAGATATTCTTGTAGACAATGTTTATCTTACTCGGAACATCCATGTTTGGCTAGATAACATTTGAAACAACTTCAAAGTAGTTATTAAACTATAAGTTGAATTTCAAAAGTTTTAGCTGTAGATGATGTTTAAGTTGTCATTAACACCTAGGTATCCAAAGACGGCGATCGTGGGTACCACAGCATAATAAATAACTATTTTTTAAATATTGTCTACATCGATAAGGTAAAGTATGTATATATATATATATATATATATATAAAGTTAAATATGTGTTTGTATGTGTGAGCGTGTGCGTGTGCGTATGAGTTGAAATTAAATGTTCCATATAAACTTGAATAAACCTGTGTGTGTACGTGCGATTCTACATGAAATGTCCCTTATGTATATATATATATGTTTATATCATGCTTGTAAGTCGACATGAAAAGTCCAACGTACATGAACGCGTGTGTGCATGCATGCGAATTGACATGAAACGTCTCATATATATAAACCTAAGGGTACTTAGATAGGTGTGTACAAGTTGTCATGAAATGTCCCATATATATATAGAAAACCTGTGCTTGCAGTAGTACGTGCAAGTTGACATGAAATGTCTCATATATATATATATATATATATATATATATATATATATATATATATATATAGTATATGGAAACAAAAAAATTGCGGGTGAACGTGAGCAATTTGATATGAAATGGACCATATATACATATGCAAAAACCTGTCAGTAAGGTCGTACATGAGTTGACATGAAGAGTCGCATGTATATAAAAGCGTGTATGCATGAATGCAAATTGACATGAAACGTCGCATATATGTAAACCTGAAGGAACTCGGATAGGTGTGTGAGAGTTGTCATGAAATGTTCCATATATATAGAAAAGCCTGTGATTATGAGTACATACGAGTTGACATGAAATGTCCCATATATATATATATATATATATATATATATATATATATATATATATATATATATATATATAATCCTGTGTGTGTGCATGCGCATTGGCATGAAATGTCCCATATATATAAACCTGTATGTGCGTGCGTTGAAATTTACAGAAAAAATCCCATGTATATCAACGTGTGTGTGCATGAATGAAAATTGACACGAAACGTCCCATGTATGAAAACCTGAGAACTCGGATAGGTGTGTGAGAGTTGTCATGAAATGTTCCATATATATAGATAAGCCTGTGATTATGAGTATGTACAAGTTGACATGAAATGTCCCATATATATATAATGCTGTGTGTGTGTATGTGTGCGTGCGCATTGGCATGAAATGTCCCATATATATAAACCTGTATGTGTGTGCGTTGAAATTTACATAAAAAATCCCATGTATATTAACGTGTGTGTGCATGAATGAAAATTGACATGAAACGTCCCATATATGCGAACCTGAAGGAACTCGGATAGGTATGTGAGAGTTGTCATGAAATGTTCCATATATATAGAGAAGCCTGTGATCATGAGTACGTACGAGTTGACCCGAAATGTCCCATGTATATATATATATATATATATATATATATATATATATATATATATATATATATAATCCTGTGTGTGTGCATGCGCATTGGCATGAAATGTCCCATATATATAAACCTGTCTGTGGGTGCGTTCTAATTGACGTGGAATGTCGCACGTATGTATGTATGTATGTATGTATGTATATATATATATATATATATATATATATATATATATATATATATATATATATATATATATATATATATATATCAACTTGTCTGTATGTGTGCGTTTGGGTCGACACGAAATGTTGCATATATATGAGCCCAGGTGCGTATGTATGTGCGCGTCCACATCTGTTTTTCTATATACATATATATGATAAAAATTCCTGTAAAACGTTTAATTAAAAAGGAATTATGGAATTTTTAATTAAAGCCCTCGAATTCACAAATCATAATCATAACTGACGCTCTTTCAATTCACGATTACATTTTGATTTCTTAATTGAAATTTATTTAATTAAGGATTCCTTTTGATTTTGGAATTAAAGCCCTTTCAATTCACGATTAAATTTTGATTTCTTAATTGAAATTTATTCAATTAAGAATTCCTTTTGATTTTGGAATTAAAGCCCTTTCAATTCACGATTACATTTTGATTTCTTAATTGAAATTTATTTAATTAAGGATTCCTTTTGATTTTGGAATTAAAGCCCTTTCAATTCACGATTAAATTTTGATTTCTTAATTGAAATTTATTTAATTAAGAATTCCTTTTGATTTTGTAATTAAAGCCCTTTCAATTCACGATTACATTTTGATTTCTTAATTGAAATTTATTTAATTAAGAATTCCTTTTGATTTTTTAATTAAAGCCTTTTCAATTCACGATTAGATTTTGATTTGTTAACTAAAATATTTTTAATTATTAATTTAAAAGGAATTGTTAATTAAATAAAACTCTAATTACGAATTCAAAAAGGATTTGTGAATTAAAATTTATTTAAGGGACGCTGTTCTCTCTATCCTTTTCTAATTGAAATGTTTTTTGGGAAATCTAGTGATTATTGTAGAAATTAGACTTGTCCGCTCTTGTTTAGTAAAATGAATATTTTCTCCGATGAGGCTTATTTTTTTTTTCAAGTAAGTTTGATTTAATAGTATTCCTGCCTCTGGATTTTTAGTATGTCAAACTTTACTGAAAAAAAGTAACAAATAATGGTCCTCTCGGAAAATATTCATTTTACTAAACAAGTAGCGGCGTCTTCTTTCATCATATCTAGATTTCAAAAATTATTTCTTAGGATGAGAGATCGCGTCTCAAAGCCCAAAATGATTTAAATATTTGCAACCCTGCCATGAACCCATAAACCTTAAAACCATAAAGCATGAACCTATAAACCAGAAATCCATATACCATAAACCCATAAACTATGAACCATAAACCCATATACCATAAAACCATAAACCAATAAATCGTAACCTCATAAATGGATAAACCCATAAACCCTTAACCCATAAACAATAAAACCATAAATAATAAACCCATAAATTGTTAAGCCATAAACCCATAAACTATGAACCCATAAACCGTGAACCCATAAATTCAAACCTATGAACCATAAACTATAAACCCATAAACCATAAACCCATAGACCCTTAAAGCATAAACCCATAAACCGTAAACCCATAAACCATAAACCCATAAACCATAAACCCATAAACCGTAAACCCATAAACCGTAAACCCATAAACCAATAAACTCTAAACCCATAAACCCATAAACCATAAACCATGAACCCATAAACCCATAAACTATGAACCATAAACCCATATACTATAAATTCATAAACTTTGAACCATAAATCCATATACCATGAAACCATAAACCAATTAATCGTAAACTCATAAATGGATAAACCCATAAACCCTAAACCCATAAACAATAAAACCATAAATAATAAACCCATAAATTGTAAAGCTATAAACCCATAAACTATGAACCCATAAACCGTAAACCCTTAAACCATAAACCCATAAACCATAAACCCATAAACCATAAACCCATAAACCATAAACCCATAAACCATAAGCCCATAAACCATAAACCCATAAACCTTAAAACCATGAAGCATGAACCCATAAACCAGAAATCCATATACCATAAACCCATAAACTATGAACCATAAACCCATATACCATAAAACCATAAACCAATAAATCGTTACCTCATAAATGGATAAACTCATAAACCCTTAACCCATAAACAATAAAACCATAAATAATAAATCCATAAATTGTGAAGCTATAAACCCATAAACTATGAACCCATAAAGCGTAAACTCATAAACTATAAACCTATAAACCATAAGCCCATAGGCCCTTAAAGCATAAACGCACAAACCATAAACCCATAAGCCGTAAACCCATAAACCTTGAACCCATAAACCGTAAACCCATAAACCATAAACCCATAAACCATAAACCCATAATCTTTAAAACCATAAACCATGTACCCATAAACCCATAAACTATGAACCATAAACCCATATACCATAAAACCATAAACCAATAAATCGCAAACTCATAAATGGATAAACCCATAAACCCTAATCCCATAAACAATAAAACCATAAATAATAAACCTATGAATTGTAAAGCCATAAACCCATAAATTATGAACCCATAAACCATAAACCCGTAAACTATAAACCCATAAACCATAAGCCCATAGGCCCTTAAAGCATTAACGCACAAACCATAAACCCATAAGCCGTAAACCCATAAACCTTGAACCCATAAACCGTAAACCCATAAACCCATAAACCATATACCCATAAACCATATACCCATAAACCCTAAACCCATAAACCATGAACTATAAACCCATAAACCATAAACCCATTAACCATGAACCATAAACCCATAAACCAAAAAATTATAAACCCATGAACCATAAACACATCAAATGATATTTTTTCTTATTATAAAATATTTGAAATTAATTATTTTATTGTATATAATAATAGTGTAATAATTCTATGTTCCAAGTTTTTTAAAAATTATTTTAAAAAATTATATTTTATATAATTGTAAGTTTATTTAACATAAAATTATTTTAATTAATTATTTAAATAACAACTATATAATGAGCATATCAAACAATTGAAGTTACGCCTTCGGTCACTCTAACCTTCCCAGAAATCAACGACTTTAATCATTATTTACTTAAAATCTGTGCATTTTCGGGACTTGAGCCCATGGAGACTTATGTTCAGAAAAAAATAAGCTACAATTTGGTCATAATATTATCAAATTTCACCGGGACCCAGAAACCCATAAGAATCTTCCGGGGTTCTTTGACTGCTCTTTTGAGTGCATTGATCTCCGTGTTATACCTATTCGTTTCAATCCTTATAACATAGTCCGGGGTAGATCTTTCCAACGCTAATACCCATTTAATGTATTTCTTTTGAATTCTTTCTACCTCCTCCCATCTTTGTCACTCCCACAGTTTAGATCCATACAAAACCATGCTCTCTATCGTTGCCTCAAATATCTTCATCCTATTTTTCCAATCATTTTTTAACAATTTCTCTCCAATGCTCCATATCTTGCCTAATTTCGCGTTCGCCTTTCTTTTTACCTCTTTTATGTGCTCCATGAAATTTCCATTTCTTTGTATCACAAATCCTAAATAATTGTATACCCTTACTTCTTCAATTTCTCTGCCATTTCACGTATATTTTTCCATTCTTCTCCTTCCTCCAGCCTTCCTTACTTCCATTATCTTTGACTTTTCCACGTTTAGTTCCAATCTTTTTTGTGATATAAATTTCTTAAACCTCTTCTGCATACTTCTCATTTCATCACCATCCTTTGCCAACAGTACGATATCATCCGCATATGCCAGGCTTTATACTTTTCTTTTTCCAATTTTGATACCTCCTATCTGTCCTTCTTTTAGCTTTTCTTCTAATCCTGCAAATGTAATGTTGAACAGCAACGATCTCAGTGGACACCCTTGTCTTACACCTTCTTTTACTTCAAACTCCTCTGTATATTTTTCCTTTATTCTTATCCTTGCATACGTACATTTATAAATTTCTTCAATTCTTCTTCTCAATCCTGAGTTAATACCTATTTTTCTCATTTCCCTCCATATCGCTCCTCTTTTAATCCTATCAAATGCTGCCTTCAAGTCAACAAAAAATAACACCGCATTGCCTTTATCCTTCGCAATTTGTCCATCTATAATTGTCTTAAGCAGTAAATACTCTCCATTGTACCCATTCATTTCCTAAATTCAAATTGTGTATTACTCAGGCTCTCCTGGTTTTCCTTTATCTCCTTTTCTACCTTTCTTTTTATTATCTCTGCGTATATTTCATATCCTGTGTCTATCAGTGTTATTCCTCTATAGTTTTCTGCTTTGTTCTTATCTCCTTTCTTAAGGATTGGTGTACATCTTCGTTGGTTATAATGTCTGATCCAGGAGCCTTTACCCTTTTTAGACTTCTAATTACACTACGAATTTCTTCTCTAGTTATCCCCACCTGCTCATCATCCTCATCTGTTACCTCTCCACCATTTCCCTCTGCTGTCTCTTCCTCTGCCATCTCTTTTTCATCTCTCTTTTCTTCAATTTTGAACACCTTGCACCAGTCTTCTCTAATCTTTTCTGAAATTCTCACTCTTCTTACTCTCCCTCTATTTACCCTTTTCCAAAATTCACATCCTGTTTTATCTTTTTTGATTCTTTCTATTATCTCCAATCCTTTATGTTCCTTTTTTCTTCGAGAAATTCCTTTTATTTTTTCCTTTCCATAACATACTCCTTTCTATCTACACCCCCTCCCATAACTTCTTCCAATTTTCTTTTTAACCTGTATTTTCTTTCTACACACTCTTCATCCCACTATTCCTCTGTGTCTTTGTCCCTGCTGTTATCTAATAGCCTCATTGTAAATGATCCTTTTATGTTTTCTTTCAACTTTTTCCATATGACCACCACACCTTTTTGATTCATCTTATTTTTATACCCTTCTATGTCTTTCTCTCCCCATACGAAACCCTATCTTTTCTCCTTCTCTTCTTTTTCCATATTCTTTACTTTCATATTAATTTCACACACTATCGGTATATGGTCTGACAGTTTACACTTTTCAATCCTTATTCCTATCATATCCTCCTCTAACTTTTCATTAAAAATTATTTAATCAATCACTGACATACCTACTCCACTCATAAATGTCCATTCACCATCCTCGTCTCCCTTTATACACTCATTACCTATACTCATCCCTTATTCCCTCAGCCACTCAATTAATTCTTCACTATCTCTATTACAGATTTTGTCTTTTGACTTCCTCACCTTTTTGTTGTCACTTAGATTCACCAGTCCTCCTTTTTCAGCTACTCTAGCATTCCAATCACCTAGTATTACTATTTTTTTATCTTTGTGCTCTTCCACTACGTTTTCTAAAACTTCTATATTTTTGCTCCTTGTTTCTCTCATATATACGCAGGCTACAATTAACCTTTCATAGCCTGATGCTACTTTACACCATATTACTTGTTCTGACTCATTTCTTACCCATTCCACCTCCATATCACTTTCTTTTTTTACCGCTAATAAGATCCCACCTCTAGGTCTGCCTCTCTTCTTGTCTCTCTTCGCCCACCTTACCTCATATATAAAATCCTTTAGTATTTCATCCAAATATACCTTTCCTTTCGCTTCTACCCACATTTCTTGAATAAAAATGATCTCGAACTTGGCTATTTCCTTCTCCATCCCCTTTTTCTTTTTCAGCATACCTGCCACGTTCCATGACAAGCACTTCAGTGATTCTTTTAACCCATTTTTTCTTATGTCTGTCTTGCTTTTTCTTTCATTTCTCCATTTCCTCCAATTCCTCCAATTCAATTGTCGCCTTCCCCTTCCGAAACAATTTTTCTAATCTCTCATTCCAGAACCACGTTTCCTCTTCTTTTTCTAATCTGTTAAAAAATATTTTAACTTTTTTCCCTTTGCCTCTTAGCACTTCTGCCTTACTTCCTATGAAGTACCTGTTCCTTTTCTCTCTCCATGTCAGATCGTTCTCTAGATACGTCAAGGAGCCTTTTAATTTATTCTTATTCTCCATGATCCTTTGTCCCAGTCTTCACATTGTAGTCCCGCCATAATTTCCTCAACTTTTATCTTCCAAACCTCTCTAATTTTCTCCTTTGCTTCTGTATTCTTTTCGATCCATCTCTCCATCTTCTCTTTATTATCTATTAAAGCTGGGTTTCCTCCTTTCACAATAATGTTATTTTTCCTTTTCCTTCTTTTCTCCATCTCAGCAATCCACAATACCTCCTTTTCTTCTTTTCTTGTAACTCCATTCCCACCATTCGTTAGTTGTCTCTCTATCCTCTCTTCTCCTATTTTCATATTTCTTTCTATTTCCTTTAACTTCTTTTTGTTCTCCTTCACCTCCTTCTTAATATTTACCAACTCTGTGTTCTCTTTCTCTTCCCATATCCTTCTTTCATTTTCTCTCCCTACTAATTTCTCATAATTGTGCCTATTTCTTTCTATGTCTTTCTTCCTCTCTTCTGCCATTTCATTTATTCTACCATTTAGCCTTTTCTCCACAACTTTTATCTCTTTCCTTAGGCCATCCTTACACTCTCCTACATCCTTTCTTATTTCTTCTCTAAATTTCTTACTTTCTACCTCCATACTATTTAGTTTCTCTAAAATTTTTCTTACTTCCTTGTTCTCCATTCTGTCCTCCGTTCTTTCAATTATTGTTTTATTATTTAATCCTTCTTTCTCACTATCACTCAACCACTCTTTACTATCACCAATCTCCTTCATTGCTTTTTTCTCTCTTTATCCTCTGGACTTTCCCTTGCTATTTTCTTACTTTAGCTTTCTTCTGAACCTGAACTATCACCTTTGCTCTTGTTCTTTTCTTGCCTTCCTTCTTTATTTGCTCCTCTTCTAGTTTCCTTTCTCTCCCTCCTTATAACAATCTCGTTATCTTCACTGTCAGTATTTATAAATCTTACTCCTCCTTCCTTATCTGTCATTCTTTCTCTCTTCCTTCTGTCCCTATCTTCCCTCTCTTTCTACTTCTATCTCCTAACCTCAAATACTGCTTACTTTTTTGCCTTTATATCTCCTTTCCACATCTTACTTTTACGTCTAAAATTTATTATACTCCCTATTCTTTTCTCACTTTATAACCTTTTTATACACCTTTATCCCATGAAATACGCTTCTTTCACACATACTATCACTCTTTCACACCAAAAAATATTCAGCCCCTTTACCGTAGGGCAGCCATATTGGCCATCCTATGTACTTTGTATATTTTATTTCATTTATTTAATTTCACTTCATATATTTCATTTATGTAATTTCACTTGGTATATTTCATTTATTTAATTTTACTTTATTTATTTTATTTATTTGAACTTCATGTTTTATTTCATTTGCATTTTCACTATATATATTTTATTTAATTTATGTATTTACACATTATATGATTTATTTTATTATACTTTATTGTGCTTTTGAATTCATTTAGTTAGCTGCTCTTTATATATATTTGTTATTTCTCACTTTTGATTGAATATTATATTTTTATACTAATAATCTTCAAGTATATTTAATACGATCCTTCAATTAAAAATTTGTACCGGAACCAAAATGTTAAATCCTGGCTTTACACCAGGACAGAATTAATAATTAAAAATGTCATTGTTATGGGAAAAATATGTTTATGTTTTATTATAGTATTCAATAAAAGTATTAAATTAGTAATTGAATTTAAAACGTTTTATCAAATGTTAGTCTAGCGGTAGAAAGACTCTACCAATTTTGATTGATTTAAATCGCTGTCACGATTAAATATACTTGAATTTTTAAAGGAATATATAGAAATATAATTGTAATAGTCTTATCTTGATTCAGCTAGTAGATATAGGGCGAGTATAGTCAGACGATAAATGAATACACATGAGTTAATATTTAATTAGATAGATATTTATTTCTATACTTTGAATAATATTTTATAATCAATTAAATATAATTATTATGTAATATTTATAGTGAGATTTAATTGTATAGTGCGAATTATTTAAAGTGCTCAGAATTTCTTGTATTATAATCTCTTTTCTACTGCTTTTTTTAAAGTGCTCTCTTTATTCTCATTTTTCATTAGTATTTATAGTAATTATTCATATTTATCATTTATGAACAATTGTTTTAGAATTTCTTTGAAGTTGATAAATAAAATTGATTATTAACGGGATGACGGAGTTAGAATCGATTTTTGCTTTTATTATCTGATTGATATCTCATTAAATTGAGTATTTAGACAAGAATAATGACTTATCCGTGCTAAAGCTACATTAATTTAATCATTTTTGTTAAAACAAAAAGTTACTCAAACTTGTTATTTTTTCATGAACTTTGAATGAAAATTAGATATCAAGCTCGGTATACCTAACCTCAAAATACTATACATTGAAAGTTTGTTCATAACTTTTTATGTGTAATATTTTAATAAATTCCTCGAGTTGTCCGCACTCAGAATTAATCTTATAATTTTTCTTTCTGTAGTGAAAGAATATGATTTGACGCATTGTTTACTCATGAACTTTGAATAAAAATATTATTGGGAGAGGATAACTACGATATCCTCTTAAGTATTTTTATAAAGTTTTATTAATTCATTCGCATAACTGATTTTAAGTTTCTTCAACTGTCCTACTTATTTTTTTATTTAGCTTAACACATTCTTTCATTGTTCAATAACTGTTTTAATTACTTTATGTTAAGAAATTAAAAAAGATATTTAACAAAAGGTACCCCCCTACTCGCTCCGCTCGCCAACCCCCAATATTTGATTTAATTTACGTCAAAAAAGATTTCTTTATATTAAAATATATGTTACATGGTCCGGAGAAACTTTGTTATAATTTAAAAAATAGTTAATTAAAAAAAATTTTTTTGAATACGTTTTGTAATTTAATTATTTTTGAAGATAATGGTTTCCCAAAATGCAAAAGAAAAAATAGTGAATCAAAAAAGTATTATTATAATGAAAAAATTGATGAACAACAAATAAAACTTGACAACTCAATGTTAGTACCATATAATTCAACATTACTTAAAAAATACAATTGTCATATAAATGTAGAATATTATGCATCAATAATAAGTATAAAATCTCAAGTACTAAGATCTCATTGATGTCTATAGCATTAATAAATTATTTATCATTGACTTGAATCATTAAATTTATAAATTTTTTCATTATAAATATATTTCTATATATTTCTATATTTTTTAATACCGAGGTATATATGTAGGCGTACGACGCAATTAATTATTCTAAAAACTATTCTTTACACTATAATTTTTATAATTTTAATAAATTAGAATTAAAATGTATGCATTAATGGATATTTTATGAAAAGTAACGTCTTCTATTTAATTAAACTTTAAAATAACTACCCTTACCAGTATATGGAATCATAAACTTATACCATCGGTACTTATATATCTCTTAAAATCAAATCGTATTATCATGCCATTCAAAAATATATTTAGATGAGACCCATTTTAATAGAAAAATTTTGTCTTTGTTACTAAAAGAATATGTGCTTAATAAAATAATCAATTCAAATTATTACTATTACTACTATTATACTAAAGTGAAGAATTATGACTTCTTTTTTCTTACGTCAATATCTTTTGCATTATTGTCACATACATACATACACATACACACGTGCAGCTTTAACATACACATACACACGTTCACTTTTAACATAAACATATACACATACACACACATACACACATACACATACACACACGCACACACACATACACGTACACACATACACATGCACATACACACATATACACATATATAATATCTGTCACTCCGTCACCGTCATCGTCTCTCCGTCGCCGTCTCTCCAACTCCATGTCTCCACCCTCCTGAAAATAATCACGGAACTTATGATGCAATATTTTGCGTTACTTTTCGTGCCACTTTTTGTGTCACTTTTTATATCACTTTTCGTGTCGCTTTATCGAGCCAAAAGTCAGATAAGAGCTTAAATTTATCATGAGAGTTCAAATTTTCATAAATTGTTAAGAGCAAATGAGAAAATCGAATTGCAATATTTTTTATAACGTTTTAAAAAAGGGTGTTTTTTTATAAATAAATGAAGCTGTGGCTTTATTTATAACTTTTACGAATTTGCTATTTGAATATTCTTATAGCTTTGTTAAAAATAAAAATTTAAAACAAAAAGACATTTCTAAGGCCAATAGAAGCCGAGATAAGATTTTTTTTTAAATCACAACCACTTTGTTTATAACAATTATGAAACGAATCAAGCGTCATTTTTTAGTTAAAGACTTGTATATTAAAAATCTATGATTAGATATTTAAAAATGCGACTCTTTATTATTAAAACTAAAATAATAATAGCATACAAATAATAACGTCAAAGTCGGAGTCGTGGTGGGGATGCTTATCTTTGCGCGGAGAAAAGTTAACGAAGGACCAATGAAATTCGTAAAAATTCACCGTATTTCCGTAAATAATAAACCAATTTTTAAGTTTTTTTTTTAATCTGGGGTACCTTAAAGAATTATTAATATTGGTGCAAATAGTTTTTTCAAATAGGGTGTATTTAAGTTAACACAACTATACCTAATACGGACACCATAAACGCAAATGATTGTTGTGGCTCACTAAATCAATATTTTTAGATGTGTAATATCTGATTTTAAAGCTTAAAGAAAGAACTTTAAAATGAGATATCATGGATTTATTAGGATCAATATTTACGAAATGCACGCGGATTTACGTAAATGTTGTAAATGAACTTACCTTATTATTCCTCGTAATTATTACATTTGGTACCTGAAGACAAGTTTAATTAAAATTTTTATTGTTTCTATATTTTAACTAATTATTATCATTAATTCTTAGTTTCAATAAATAAAAAGTAATTATTAATAATAGCAAAAATTGCAATAGTGATAATAAAAATTGTTATCTCGTTTTTTTTTCTTTTCTTTGTTTTTCATGCAAAAAAATTTTGACATCGTAAAATATATTTTTATTTTCTTTTTAAAATTAAACTTCTAAGATTTTTATGTAAGAAACATTTTAAAAATAACACAGAAAAAATCGATGAACAAAGGGTAATCAGAAACTTTTAATTTGTATTTAAATAAACATTGAATTTCAGCAATAGCTTCTCATATATTATATATAGATTAAAGTTATTATTTCTAGCAATTGTAATGGGAAGAGTTGCTCCAATGTCGAGGCAATCGAAATCGAAAACGAGGCATGCGAAGAAAGCGATAATATAAATTGTAATATTTTCATAGAGGAAAACAAAAGCGAGCCAACTGCAAAAAAAAAGAAAAATTAATCTTAATGAAAATATATTTTACACGAAAATAAACATTTTTTTTATCCTTCTTCCATAAATTTTAATCTTTTATATCATAATTTTTTCGATAAATATTAATATTTTATAATGACATAAAAAATAAAAGTGATTCCAATTAAAAAGCAATTTTTCTATCAAATTTTCTATTATATTTAGGGACTATTCCTTACATGAAAATAATAGTAGTTTAATTTTAGAAAGAAACATTTGATAATGAAAAGATTTTTTTGCATGAAAAACAAAAAAGGAAATAAACGAGATAATAACTTTTATTATTACTATTGAAATTTTTGCAATTAATAATAATAATTTTTTTATTTATTGAAACTAAAAATTAATTATAATAATTAGTTTCAATATAGAAACAATAAAAATTTTAATTAAACTTCTCTCCAAATTCCAAATGTAATAATTACGAGGAATAATAAGGTAAGTTCATTTACAACATTTACGTGAATCCGCGTGCATTTCGTAAATATTGATCGTGATAAAACTCATGATATCTCATTTCAAAGTTCGTTCTTTTAGCTTTAAAATGAAACATCACACGTCTAATAATATTGATTTAGTAAGCCACAACAATCATTTGCGTTTAAGGTGTCCGTATTAGGTACAGTTGTTTTAACTTATATACACCCTATTTTAAAAAAACTATTTGCACCATTATTAATAATTTTTCAAAGTACCCCGGATAAAAAAAACATCAAAATCAGTCCATTATTTACGGAACGGGGTCCTTCGTTAACTTTTCTCACGCGCAAAGATAAGCATCCCCACCACGACTCCGACTTTGACGTTCCCACACAGCATGAAAGAATTTCGAAATAATTTCATGAAATATTACAAGTAATAATACGTTGAAAAAATTTAAAAAGGACTTAAAAAGATAACCATATTCTTTTGAAAAGAATTTATGAAATAATACACAGAAAGATTACAAAGTCTTTACAAAAATAATACCAAGAAGGAAATGAAAGTTAAAATATGAAATATTACACGAATCCTTTCTAAAAGGACTTTGAAATGACTTCTTGAAAGGAAACAAGAAATAACTCAAAAATCTTCCAAAGATTGTAGTCATGAAATAATTTAGAAAGATTTTTTAAATAATCTAAGGTATTCTTTCAACGAATCATTTCAAGATACTTACAAAAAGCTTTTATGTAATAATTCCAAGCAAGGTTTTGGTAATATTTCAAGTAATCTTACATGAAATAATTTTAAAACCTTTTTGAAATAATTCATGAAAGAACTTATCATGACGATAAAAGTTATTACATGAATCCTTACTGAAAGGACTTTGAGAGAACTTCTTGAAAGGAAACAAGAAATAACTCAAAAATCTTCCAAAGATTCTAGTCATGAAATAATTTAGAAAGATTTTCGAAATAATCTAAGGTATTCTTTCAACGAATCATTTCAATATACTTACAAAAAGCTTTTATGTAATAATTCCAAGCAAGGTTTTGGTAAAATTTCAGTAATCTTACATGAAATAATTTTAAAACCTTTTTGAAATAATTCATGAAAGAACTTATCATGACGATAAAAGTTATTACATGAATCCTTACTGAAAGGGCTTTGAGAGAACTTCTTGAAAGGAAACAAGAAATAACTCAGAAATCTTCCAAAGATTGTAGTCATGAAATAATTTAGAAAGATTTTTTAAATAATCTAAGGTATTCTTTCAACGAATCATTTCAAGATACTTACAAAAAGCTTTTATGTAATAATTCCAAGGTTTTGGTAATATTTTGGTAATATTTCAAGTAATCTTACATGAAATAATTTTAAAACCTTTTTGAAATAATTCATGAAAAGAACTTATCATGACGATAAAAGTTATTACATGAATCCTTACTGAAAGGACTTTGAGAGAACTTCTTGAAAGGAAACAAGAAATAACTCAAAAATCTCTTCCAAAGATTCTAGTCATGAAATAATTTAGAAAGATTTTCGAAATAATCTAAGGTATTCTTTCAACGAATCATTTCAATATACTTACAAAAAGCTTTTATGTAATAATTCCAAGCAAGGTTTTGGTAAAATTTCAGTAATCTTACATGAAATAATTTTAAAACCTTTTTGAAATAATTCATGAAAGAACTTATCATGACGATAAAAGTTATTACATGAATCCTTACTGAAAGGGCTTTGAGAGAACTTCTTGAAAGGAAACAAGAAATAACTCAGAAATCTTCCAAAGATTGTAGTCATGAAATAATTTAGAAAGATTTTTTAAATAATCTAAGGTATTCTTTCAACGAATCATTTCAAGATACTTACAAAAAGCTTTTATGTAATAATTCCAAGCAAGGTTTTGGTAATATTTCAAGTAATCTTACATGAAATAATTTTAAAACCTTTTTGAAATAATTCATGAAAGAACTTATCATGACGATAAAAGTTATTACATGAATCCTTACTGAAAGGACTTTGAGAGAACTTCTTGAAAGGAAACAAGAAATAACTCAAAAATCTTCCAAAGATTCTAGTCATGAAATAATTTAGAAAGATTTTCGAAATAATCTAAGGTATTCTTTCAACGAATCATTTCAAGATACTTACAAAAAGTTTTTATGTAATAATTCATGCAATATTTTGGTAAAGTCTCAAGAAATCTTACATGAAATAATTTTGAAATCTTTTTGAAATATTTCATGAAATAACTTATGATGAGAATAAAAGTTATTAAATAAATCCTTACTGAAAGGACTTTGAAAAGACTTCTTGAAAGGAAACAAGAAAGAACTCAGAAATCTTCTAACGATTAAAATCAGAAAATAATTTAGAAAGATTTTCGGAATGATCTAAGGTATTCTTTCACCGAATCATTTCAAGATTCATTCAAAAGCTTTCATGAAATAATTCATGCAATATTTTGGTAAAGTCTCAAGAAATCTTACATGAAATAATTTTGAAATCTTTTTGAAATATTTCATGAAATAACTTATGATAAGAATAAAAGTTATTACATGAATCCTTACTGAAAGGACTTTGAAAGGACTTTATGAAAGAAAACGTGAAAGATAACAGAATCATTTAGAAATATTTTCGGGATTAGTTTATAATTTATCCGCTTGATGGCGGTATCTCTTATTCTCGCAAGCGGTAAGAGTGCTTCCCGTTTCATATATAAGGAAAATAAGAATCTTAAATGGAAACTATAAATTGTTATGCGTGCGATGTCTGTGTTATGATAACTTCGATTTTAACCGCTGTAAAACTATTCGTAATCCTATGAATAATTATATCATCATATATCCGTTATATATATATGTGTGTGTGTGTGTATTGATTCTAAATTGATTCTTAAATAATACAGGAAAGAATAAAATTTCTAGAACTTTACACGTCTCTCAACTAAAGATAGATGAAAAGATTAATGCATTATTACTAAAAGAATTCATGGATCCTTACAGAATTCTTTCATTGAAAGGATTCTGTAATAATTCTATGTCCGAGGTATATTTCTTTCAGAAATAATACAATGAAATATTTTTAAAATATTTTATATCATTCTTACAGAATACTTTCAATGAAAGATGTATGAAAAGATTTAAGAATTATTACCAAAAGAATTCATGGATCCTTACAGAATTCTTTTATTGAAAGGATTCTGTAATAATTCTATGTCCGAGGTATATTCCTTTTAGAAATAATACAATGAAATATTTTAAAAATATTTCATATTATTCTTACAGAATCCTTTCAATGGAAGATGTATGAAAAGATTTACGAATTATTACCAAAAGAATTCATGGATCCTTACAGAATTCTTTCATTGAAAGGATTCTGTAATAATTCTATGTCCGAGGTATATTCCTTTTAGAAATAATACAATGAAATATTTTAAAAATATTTCATATTATTCTTACAGAATCCTTTCAATGGAAGATGTATGAAAAGATTTACGAATTATTACCAAAAGAATTCATGGATCCTTACAGAATTCTTCCATTGAAAGGATTTTGAAATGACTTGTGAATTCTTTATGAAATATTTTTATGTATTATTTTTAAAAGAATAATACCTCGGACATAGAATTATTTCAGAATCCTTTCAGTGAAATATTTCTGAAAGATTGTAGTCTTTTTATGAATCCTTTCAGAATCCTTTCAAAGTCCTTTCATGCTGTATGGGGTTATCATTTGTATGCTATTATTATTTTAATTTTAATTTTAATGAGATATTTCTTGTCTCGTATGCAGGGTAGAGGAGCCGAATCACTTACCTTTTTATGGGTTGGCTGCGTGGTCGTAAATAACTTAAATTTTTGTTGATTAGTGTTGAAGTGTGGCGTGGTGCTCCCTTCTGGTTGCCTGCTTGTAGTTTGTAACGACTCATATTGATTTTGGGTATAATTATTAAATTTGATATAAATATTTTATAAATAATTTGTCATTATTTCTGCCGTCCAAAGTAAGAAAACCTTAACTCCAATGGGATTCTAATGTAGTTAACCACTTCTTATACTTTGGACGGCAGATTTATAACATAGAATGATTTTCTGTAATAATAAATTTGAATTACATTAAAGGTATAAGTAGGACTTCATAGTTACCTACTGAGGTCGATAAGATAACTTAAATGTGTATATATATATATATATATATATATATATATATATATAAGATATAGTAAAATGATTATAGAAATAGAATGTTCTATTTCTTTTAATAAGAAGTATTATCAATATTTAATTGTTAATAATAAAATGTAACTTTCTAAAATAATTGTGTATAGAACATTCTATTTATATAATATGTATAAAAATGATTACTCTATTTAAAGTTCAAAGATATAAATTAAAATATAAAAAATTAGTTCCTTTGATTGATGAATAATAAAATAAACTATTAAAAATAATCTTTTGAAATGTAAAGGAAATAGAATGTTTCTTTTACTAATATATTTATCTTAATTAAATGTTTCTTTTGTAAATATCTAAAATAAATGTTATGGAACATTCTATTTCCTAAAATATAATTCTTCAATAAGAAATAGAACCTCATAGAAGGTTTCAGAAATAATATAAAAGAGCGTGAACTCAAGCAAGCTCTCTCATTATCTTTTAGATGTTCGACCATGTAACATCTAACATGAATTCTATATTCATACGATCTTATACTGTCAGAAGTGTAAGATCTAAGTATTCTGTCTTAAAGTATTATGTAACTTTTAAATCTTTGTAGAATATATATTTTCTTAATTATTTAATAAAAAGATTAAGTATTTCAAATTTAAATGAGACTGTATTCAAAAAGTTATTGAGAAAAATATAACTCATCTCATTTCATACATCATTTTTCACAGAATAAATAAATAAATTAATTATCGCACATTGAAGAGTATTGCACTTGGATATGTCGTCGATAATAATTTATTTAGTCATATTGCATTAAATAGAAGTGTTATTTATCGCACATCTAAGAGTATTGCACTCAAAGATGTCGTCGATTTAAACACTTTTCTACATATCTCATAAGAATAAAAAAGTTTATTATCGCACTCTTTAGAGTATTGCACTCAATGGAGTCGTCGATAATAACTTTTATCACTTACCCTCTCCTCGATACGTAAAGAAAATTATAAACTATCGCATCTCCAAGAGTATTGCACTGGAGGAGATCGTCGATAAATGTAATTTTCTCTTATAATATTGCTTTATGCACCTTGTATATGCATGTATAGATTAAATTAATGAAGTAAATTTAAATTCGGTAATCAAAATATTACCTGGCGACCATGAATAAAGTCAAGCCCGCTTCAACTGGCGACCGTGACAGGACATGCATTGAAGGTCATACAACAATAAATCGAGAATCTAGTATAAAACACTAGATGCTACCTCTGTATAACGGGGGGCTCTTTGAGGGCACCGATTATGCACGTGTGGAGACAGAGGAGAGGTTTGATGACTTTAACGTAGTCAAAACCAAAAGAGATGAGTAATTATAAATTAATTAAATAAATTATTATAATAAATATTTATTTAATTATAAACAATCTCATAAAAATTAATACATCCACATCAACGTATAAAGGCTGTATTATCACATCTTTATACGTCTAGTGTACCATAAGCCACGTTAGCTTAATGGCATAGCTCTTGCTTTGCACACGGAGGGCGGAGGTTCAAATCTACCTCAGAGCATAAAAAATTTTTAAGATTTTTTTTCTGCATTTTATATGATTAAATGATTAAAATAAATTAATTAAATTTATTTGCAAAATTAAAATTGCAATAAATTATTAATTTAATTAAATATAAATATTTAAAAACTTTGAATTTTAAATATTAGAATAAAAGAGCAAAGCTAAAGAGATTCAGCAGATGTAAGTGTAAACACATACACATACATATGTAGATGTATTAGTTTATTGAAATACAATATAATATAAAGGTTAGTTTCCACTTAGGAAATTTCCATTGAGTTTAAATCAAGTTTAAACACTTTGAAAGTGAATTTAAAGTAAATATAATTCAATACAAAGCTGTATTGAATTATGAAAAAGGATTTCTTCTCATTTTTCTTATTTTTTGAATTTACAATTAAATTTAAAAAATGTTGAAAAGAAGGTCAATCCTAAATTGACATGAGAAGACATCTGAGGAGCTTCTAAATGAAATAGACCAGCTCTCAAATGCAAGTTCTCCTGAAGCTCTAAGGAGATCTGGCTCATGGAGAAGAGCAGTAGCAGAGGAAGTAAAATGCCTTGATGAGAATCAAGATAGCTTAGAAGCAAGAATAATAAACATTGAAATAGATGTTACAAATCAGAGTGCTTTGCAAAACAATATGCAAATAAGCCAAGATTCTCTAAAGGAATAATTAACTCTTCTGGAAGGGTTAATGAGTAAAAAATTAGAAGAAGCCAAAGCTGAATGGCAACAAGAGATTCAAACTCTAAAAAATGAAAATGAGAACCTAAAAAAAGAAATAACCGTTGTCAAAACGGAAGTTCGGGTTAACGGTTAAAAATAAAACGTTAACTGAATTGGTTCAAGAAAATGAGGATATCATTGCTGTACTTAGACATCAAGAGATAGCTGAACTTGATGATGCGCTAAGAAAGAATGAAGATATCACGCGAAAGTTACAGGAACAAATAGAGAGTTCGATACCCCATCGTACCTGTAATGGAAGCTCAATTGTATCTAGTGATGCAACCAAGAAACTACAGCTAAAAATACCTAAATTTAAAGGGACTTCAGAGGAAAGACCTATCAAATTTTTAAATGACTTGAAAAGATATATAGAAGTCACAAATCTCGATGAGAAGGAGATAAAGTATATATTTTCTCAAAGTTTAGAGGGAATAGCTCAAAGCTGGTTCAATCTGAATGAAAGAGAGATCTCTTCAGTTGATGATTTTGAAAGAGAATTTAAATTGCAGTTCTGGAATGATAATACCCAGAGGGCTATTAAACGAAAAGTTGAATTTGGAAAATATGACTCAAATAAAAAATCAACACGATTAGCCTATGCAATGGAGATATTTAATTTAGCTCAAGAATTAGATTTGCATGAAGATGATTGCGAAATTATAAATCAGCTGAGTAGGCATTTTGATAGAGAAATAAGAGGCGCCATACGTGGACAACGCACTCGAAATAAAGCTGAATTTTTCAGTATTCTGTCTGAGTTTGACTTTGAAGATAAAAATGAAAAAGAAAGCCAAAGTCAAATAGACAAGAATAAAAACTATTCTAACAAAAATAATAATTATTATAATAATAATTATAATAAAAATAGGAATAATTATAATAACAAACCTCGAAACGAGTATGAGGTAAATGAAGTAAGGATGCAACGAGAAAATAAATCGAAAGATTCTTATACAAAGCAAAAATCATCAAGTCAACAAGACTTTATTAATGAAGCTTTAAGAAGATATGAAGAAGATGTAGATGTTACGAGCTTATTTCCAGAAGCAGGTACATCAAAATCGGGAAACGGACAGTAGTTGCATTTTGTAACTCGGATCCAAGAAAAAGCAAAATAAATCAACAGAATGCAACTGATAAAAAAGAAATTTTCGAGATTAACACTATATTTAGTGATCCTCGTAGTGAACTCTTGTATGATATTGAACCTGACGGTGTCAACATCATAAAAAAGAAATGTCCTCAGATACCATTAGAGGTGGAAGGCATCAAAATTCAAGCATTAATAGATTCCGGCAGTGAGGTGACCTGTATTTCAGAAGAGTTCTACAAGAATAATTCTCATATTTTTAATGATCGTCCAACTTTACCTGTAGCAGGAAAAGTTATTAAAGGTGCAACAGGTTTAAAATCAACAAAAATAACTAAACAAGTTATGTTATCTGTTAAGGTGGCAAGTATCGAATTTAATGCCATTTTTATCGTAGTACCAAAGCTAGTGAGAGAATGCATAATTGGCTACGATGTACAAAAAGGCTTAAAAATGATTTTAGATACTGTACATGAAAAAATATGTATCAGTAATCAAAATAAAAAGGAGATTATTCCTTATATTGATATCATTCTTGAACAGGATGAATATCAAAGTTTGAGTATTGAGTACAGTGAAAGTGTCTCAAAACCAAACAATAAAAATTTAAATGATCCTAAGTACAATTTAATATATGAAGAGATCGAACAAAAAATACTGCCAAATGAAAACCTTACAGATGAACAAAAACAAAAGTTAATTATGTTAATATTCCATCATCGTGGAACATTTAATAAAAAACCAGGTTTGCTAGATATTGATGAGCATGAATTGCAGCTCAAGGATAATGAACACTTTTCTATTCCTATTAATTATAAGGAAAAAGTAGACAAGGAAATCCAAAAAATGCTTGAATTAAATATTATTAGAAGATCAACGAGTTCTTACATCAACCCATTGGTTATTGTAATTACTAAAGATGGCTCCATTCGATTATGTCTAGATGCTAGAAAATTTAATGAAAAGCTCATTAAAGATCATGAAACACCAGCTGGAATTGAGGAAATATTTGAAAGATGCCAAGACATAAAATATATGTCAAACTTTCATTTAATTAGTGGTTTTTGGCAAATTGCTTTACCTGAAAACAGCAAAAAATACACTGCTTTCATGGTAAATAATAAAGTATATGAGTTCAATATGGTGCCCTTCGGTACGTCTACAAGTAGTGCAGCTCTTATAAAGGGTTTGGACTTAGCTATTGGTGATTTACACCATTCAGTTACAGCATTTATCGATAATTTATTGTGCATATCCCATAGTTTTGAACAACACTTGGAGGATTTAGAAAGATTGTTCAAAAGATTAGAAAAGCACAATTTAAGATTAAATTTTAGAAAATCTAGTTTTCTATTAAAGGAAGTACAACTTTGTGAGCGCCCAATTGCATTGTAGGCTTTTAATTACTATAATTAACAAATATAATATATTTTGCATGCGATAATTAACGTAATTTGGTATTAAGATAGGAATAGAAATTAATATAGTTGTTAATTAAGTATTTAAGTAATAGAATCTAAAAGAATTTAAAAGATTAAAAGCATAAGCGCGAAAAGTATATACGCTCCTGAAACGCACACACTAAAAGATATACATGTGTGTATATCATACATTGAAAGCGCGCTTCAGCCTCATGTTGGCTCAGCGCGCGAGAGTAAAGCAGGACCACGCACGCGAACGCCGGCGGTGCCAAGATACTAGAGAAGAGGGGACTGGAGTCCAGCGCCTATAAAAGCGGGCCAGCAGAGAGAAAGACTCTCTTCTGCCTCGCCTCAGCTCAACTTAACTTGCTTTTGCATCTTGATACGTCGAGCATTGAAGAATCACCAACGTCGTGATGATTCTTCCATGCTCGAGCGTTGATTCGATTCAGATTGTACAATTGCTTAATTTAATTAAATAAAGAGTTGCGGCGAGCAACACACACACACCTTACCTATCCCATCCTCAAAGGTAAAGCCCCGCATACTGAGGCACTTGGTCCTCAGTATTAACGGGCATTACCTATAACATAATCAAGCCTTTATTAATTATTGAAATAAATACTCACGCATACACTGACACATTCGAGTCCGCACCAGACGGCATAACGACCTGTCTGGTTAACGGCTCTACATTTACAAGAATAAGACTCCTAAGAGTCAATCGAAGTGCGACCCATTAGCCACAAACTAGTGGGACGTCACAACTTTCAAGTCATGTACTATCCTTAGAGGGACCAAGACCCCGGATAAAGAAGCTTTTCTTAGCATATAGAAAAGTAAAAAAGAAATAAAATAGCTTTATTAAAATAAATATGGAAGAAAGAAGAGAGAAGAAAGAAGATTTGTAGTAAATTTTAGATTAATTGATAAAAATTCAATATAGATAATAAAAATTAGTATTTATTTAATTTTACTTTTCAATTTTATTTGAATAAAAAATAGTAGTTTTCATTTTCAGTAATTTAAAATAGACTTTATTAAAAAATAGTAAAAACTACAATTGATTTACATTTGTATTAATAAGACAATAAAAATTTATTTGTTGTAAATTTATAAAACAATTATGTTTTAAATATATTATGAAGAAATGTTAACTTAAGAGAGAGGCTGTAAAAGGGCTTAGCTTAGTTATAAAAAATTCTTTGCAAATAATTATTAGAAAATGCGATTAGATATTGATTGTTTACTCATATCAAAAGATAGAACTTAAATTTCACTTTTCAGTGGGGGGCTATGAAACATTTTAGAGTCGTTTAAATATTGATAGAATTAAGTAACTTAGAAAATAGTTAAAACTATAGTTTGAAGTATATTTTAAAAAAGGAAAGTTTTCTTGAATGTTTAAATTATAAACAATTTAAATTAATAGAAATTGATAAAAAACTGTTATTATTTAACTATTAGATTTATAAAATGAAGATTAAGAATTAAAATCATATTTGTTTGTAAATATGATTGAATGTTTATATTTATGAATTAAGCTTATTTTGATTTAAAGTTGATGTTTATTAGAACATTAAATATAAGCAATTAATCATATGGCGTTTAGTGTAGGTAAAAAACATTTTAGAGATAGAATTAAAAATTTCTTGTCTTATTCAAATGGTATTTTATGTGCTAAAAATTTTCAATTCTATCTGGGGGGTTATGTAACGACTCATATTGATTTTGGGTATAATTATTAAATTTGATATAAATATTTTATAAATGATTTATCATTATTTATAACATAGAATGATTTTCTGTAATAATAAATTTAAATTACATTAAAGGTATAAGTAGGACTTCATAGTTACCTACTGAGGTCGATAAGATAACTTAAATGTATATATATATATATAGATATAGTAAAATGATTATAGAAATAGAATGTTCTATTTCTTTTAATAAGAAGTATTATCAATATTTAATTGTTAATAATAAAATGTAACTTTCTAAAATAATTGTGTATATATGAATAGAACATTCTATTTATATAATATGTATAGAAATGATTACTCTATTTAAAGTTTAAAGATATAAATTAAAATATAAAAAATTAGTTCCTTTGATTGATGAATAATAAAATAAACTATTAAAAATAATCTTTTGAAATGTAAAGGAAATAGAATGTTTCTTTTACTAATATATTTATCTTAATTAAATGTTTCTTTTGTAAATATCTAAAATAAATGTTATGGAACATTCTATTTCCTAAAATATAATTCTTTAATAAGAAATAGAACCTCATAGAAGGTTTAAGAAATAATATAAAAGAGCGTGAACTCAAGCAAGCTCTCTCATTATCTTTTAGATGTTCGACCATGTAACATCTAACATGAATTCTATATTCATACGATCTTATACTGTCAGAAGTGTAAGATCTAAGTATTCTGTCTTAAAGTATTATGTAACTTTTAAATCTTTGTAGAATATATATTTTCTTAATTATTTAATAAAAAGATTAAGTATTTCAAATTTAAATGAGACTGTATTCAAAAAGTTATTGAGAAAAATATAACGCATCTCATTTCATACATCATTTTTCACAGAATAAATAAATAAATTAATTATTGCACATTGAAGAGTATTGCACTTGGATATGTCGTCGATAATAATTTATTTAGTCATATTGCATTGAATAGAAGTGTTATTTATCGCACATCTAAGAGTATTGCACTCAAAGATGTCGTCGATTTAAACACTTTTCTACATATCTCATAAGAATAAAAAAGTTTATTATCGCACTCTTTAGAGTATTGCACTCAATGGAGTCGTCGATAATAACTTTTATCACTTACCCTCTCCTCCACATGTAAAGAAAATTATAAACTATCGCATCTCCAAGAGTATTGCACTGGAGGAGATCGTCGATAAATGTAATTTTCTCTTATAATATTGCTGTATGCACCTTGTATATGCATGTATAGATTAAATTAATGAAGTAAATTTAAATTCAGTAATTAAAATATTACCTGGCGACCGTGAATAAAGTCAAGCCCGCTTCAAGTTGGTTGGGTTGTTAAATAAATCATAACCAAGAACCAGTTAATTAAAATCTATTTATTGAGTTGAACTTTTTCTCTAGCGCGATTGGAAAAATATATTTTATAATTATATTCATAAAACTTTGATTTACAGTTCATAAACAAGTCGATTGTGCGATTACTAGCGAATATTTTTGTAATTATAAATTTTTGATTATTTACGCAATTTGTTTATTTATTCTTATTGTTAAATTGATTAGTAAGCTGTAAGTTCAATTGCGCAGCTACGAAAAATTTTCAAAAAAATGTCCTTTTTCTCCGTAGATTGGTTTATCATTTACGTTCAGAATGTTGGAGATTCATATTTGTTTTATTTAATTTAATCGCAAAAGAGGTGAGTCGCGCAGTTCCTTTTTTTGTTAAAATTCTCCTTTTTTATTTATTATTGGCACTTTGCGATTAGATTTTGCAGAAATATTTTAAACACAGTAAGTCGCGTATATTGAGAGATAAACCAGCGAAAAAGAAAATAACTTGTTGATTTAAGCGCGTTCCGAACTTGCGTTGCTTGATTTCCTTTGTACGTAAAAGAAATCAATTTAAGAAGCAACAAGAAAAAAAACTAATAGCATAGTAAAATTCGGCGCGAGTTTACAAGTTTTTTATTGAAAATGGCTCCCAGGAGTCTTGTACTCCATTCATATACCGTGTATAGAGTGTATCCGCGGATTATGGTGTCAAAGATTAGTTAGATTACTTTTCATATCAGGATAATCATTAATATTCCTGCCGAGATTTGGCCAAATTTTTGAAACCCGTTCCACATTTTGTTAAGTGTGGATTCCATCATTGTTTCCATTTCTTCTGGCGTCAACAGGTTGTTAAACTTTACAGAGCGCGTTCTTAATCCTCTGTCGTTAAGCCGTCTCGCTATTGCTTCTAGCATTGCAGGCTTTTCAGCTAGAAAGATCGAATGTTTGCGTAGATTTTGCAGGTCTTCCGGTGTGTATATTCCATTTTCCAAGACTTCTGAGATGCTGGCGTGTTTCCAGGTCGGTTGGACAAATGGTTTTAGGGTTTGCGGTAGGTTTACCTCCGTTGCTGTAAGGTGAATCTTAAACCATTTCTCGCTGATTTTGAAGATACTTGGTATAAGTGCGTTGCAATCTCTAACCGTTCCTATTTGTGCTAGCACCTTGCTGATAGGTTTGGCGAAGTAAGCTTCGTCATCGCAAGTCACTGGTACTTCGTAGTAGCATTGTTCCGTTCTTCTTATTTTGCAGGATCGTGGAACACATTAAATGATGTGGGCGACTTCTCCAGCTGCTATGGCTAAATGACCTTGCTTCTTCATGACTTTCATGGCAAAAAGGTCTGGGTTTGAGAACGCCAAAAGTAGAACATTTTCTATGATTTATTTCTCCAATATACATCGGTGCAGGACTATGTCACGGTATAGTGATCCTAGTTGTTTATCGAGATGTCTTCCGAGATTCATTATTTTTGCGTTGAAATATGTAGTAAGGATGATATCTGGTTCCTCCAAGCTTTTTCGGGTGGTGAATGATTTGCCTCTTGTGGTTTCTAAAATGAATAGTTCTGTTTGATCCGTTTTAATTAATTTATATCCACATAGCATCTCTTCTCGTAGGTGCTATGTCGCACATTGTCATCGTCGCTTACCGTGTTGCGCGGGGCGTTTTCGGGCTTTGCGTACGATGGTTTTGGATTTCGGCCGGGGGACCCGATTAAATTTGCGATAGAGTTTGGAGTGTCATCGTCTACCGTTTCGCGCGAAGCATTTTCGGACTCAACGCATGACGTTGCAGAATTGGGCAATACCTGCACAGGAACCTCAGATTTAGGAATTATATTTTGTTGAATTTGAAGGTCTTCTTCGGAAGATAAGCAAATAGTACTGTCTGAGTAGCGTCTCTGAAAGACTCGATCGTATTCTTCACCATATTCGAAAGTAATTAAGTCGTTGATTAGTTCATCGGCTGACCTTGAATCATCTACGTTGGCCTGCATAGAAACAAGAGAAGGCGCTTGGTTCGTGACGTTAACTTCTTTTATATCTTCTATATCCATGAAGAGAGTGCTATCTTTGTCTATAAAAATTTTCTCGTTACGATGCTGATAATATTTCTGTGTTGGTTCTAGAGTTAGCGGTGTTATTTTCAGGTCGATATCAAAGATATTGGTATTGAATACTTCTATGTCAACGTAGCCTCCGTTGTTGATTGCCATGACGTTTCCTGCCACTATGCCTTTTTCGTTAAATTTTATTTTCCTCATATAGCTATATTCTTCTTCTGGGTTATTCAACGGGAAACGTACAGTTGCGGTTGCTAGAGCAGGCATTCTCTTAACGTCTTTTAAATTTACGAAAGGCAAGGTTTTGTCCTCGAAAATTAGTGTATTTCGATAGAAATCGAGGCTTGCACCGTGCTGCTCACAGAAGTTTAAACCTATAATTGCTTCTGTTTTCATCGGACAATCATTGGCGACTATAACGACCTCTGTTGGGGATCCTAATATGTCAATGACACATGTACCAATCGAAGGTATATCGGTTCCCGATATTTCTCTTAATAATGGTCGGTTTGATTCGTTAACCATTACGTCTCCGTTAAAAATGCCTATTTTGGCTATATTGGGCTGCGCACCTGAATCAACCATAGCTTCAACGAAATTATGTAGAAATTGTGGGGATTCCACAATGACAATTGGCGTTGTTTCTTCTAAGTTGACCGTGTAGATGTAAGTTCTGTTACAATCGCGTTCACTGGACGCGTTTTCTCGGTTGCCGCTCCAGGAGCTCCCTTCGCTGGAGCGTTCGTCTCGTTTTCTTGTTGATTCTCTTTGACCCATTTTAATTTACGTCACTCTTCCTTTACATGACCTCTGTTTTTGCAATAGGCACATATTTTTATCTAGTAATTGTTATTATGACTTTTGCTTCTGTCATTTGATTGGTTGTTAGTCTGGTTGTATCTCCCCTGATTAGATGTGGTTGCTCGTGGCACATCCGGTTTTACAGCTGCTGCTTCGTTCGTATCTCGTCTATTTTCATAGAGATTCTTATTTCTTTCGTTGACCTTATATCCATGCTTCAAGTTGTCCCTATCAATCTGCTTATCTACCGCCATTGCGTCGTCGAATACTTCGTTCAGAGTAAAGTTTGCTGGGTTTTTAAGCCTTTGCCTAAATTCCGGCGGTAAGCCGTCCCGAAATCCTTCGATTATATCTCCTTCGATTTCAGAAAGTTCGTCACGAGTTAATTCATTGCTGATATCGAAACGTTTTCGATCGGTAATAGCTTCTTTAAGGTCAACGATTCGTGTAATAAAATTAAGCAGTGACTCGTTCCTTCCCTTATAAATTTGATCAAGTTTACCTCTTAGATTGTTTAGAGTTTCTGTGGGGGCAAAAACGGATTTTAGTCTATCGACGAATTCGTCCAATGTTCCGAAATTATTGTGCTCGAACGCGATATACGCTTTGTCTTCGAGTATATTTTCCACTAACTTTATTAACTCTCTCTCAAGGTGCTGAGGAACTATTTGAGTTGCGTGTTTGCATGCTCTGACAAAAGGTATTAAGTTTGTTCCGTCAAATTTTGGTATGCTGTTCAAGGCCTCCTTTATGTAAATGCTTGGTGGCACGGTCCAGGAATTCTGTGGTTCTGCTAGGTTATTATGAGGTCTTGATGCTGGGTCTGGTGGTAATGGTTGCTGTGCTTGCGGTACGGGGGACGTTTAGCGAGGTGCACGCATTCGATCTATGTCACGGCGCATTTTTGCTAATTGAGTTATCACGTCCTCTGTCGACTCCTCGGTTTCGTCTATAGGCTTTAACCTCAAATTCGTTTTATTTTGAGATCCCAAATCTATTTTATTAGTTTGTGCTAAGGGAAAATTTGATACACTAGAGGCAGTGTCCGATATGGTAATTTCAAGATTTTCGCGGCGTTTTCTTTCTTTTTCGAGTTCCTTTTCGAGCATTTGAACGCGTTCCTTTTCTACATTTAACGAGTCTATCGCGTCCTGCTTTAACCGTTCTGCTTCACTTAGGACTTTCTTCTCACGATTCTCAAGTGCTTGTTCTAAATCCTCAATTCTTTGTTCGTGTTCTTTTAAGTTGTTAGCGTATAGTCTTAACTCCTCTTCGGTAAGCGGCAAATCTTTGTCGTTAATTCCTCCGGTAGCCATTTTATAAGATATTTAAAATCTAGGCTATTTAAAAAAAATAGACTATCGCTTGTGCAATTATTATTATTAATTGTTATTTATATATATAAAGATTGATTTCTTAGGTTAATTTTGAGAAAAGGGAGAAGAAAAAAAAAATTTTAATGAAATACTCCTTACTTATAGAAGAAAATGAAACGCGATAAAAGAAAATTTATTAATAAATAGTAATTAGATTATTTTCCGACTGCATATGTTGACCGGCTTGGTCAACTTGCAAGGGAGATAGTGGAACTGGTGCGGGTTGTACTTCTTCGAGACTCGAATCGATTACAACGCGCTGTTGTTGCGGTTGTCGTATCCGGGGGGGAGTTATTAAATATTTAGCTGGCGTGTCAATTACGTATGGGTTAACGACTAAACCCCTTTTTGAGCCGATTTTCTTTCTCGGTAGTAGAAATTGTGGCTCTAGATCAATGTCGTTTTCTTTGACTCACCCTATAAGCCGCGCTCTGGCCTCTCTTTGCAGACTTAGCTTATCTGCTGTTTGCCTTATCTTAGGGCCAAGGCCTCTCCTTTGATTATCTGTCATTTATTGGAGAAATAAGCAGGAAAGCAGAAAAAAAAGAAAAAAGCAAAACCAAGAAGAAGAAGAAAAAAAATGATTATTTGAAGAGAGGAAGAAAAGAAAAAAGGAGAGAAGGAGGAAAAAAAAATATTTATTAGAGAAGAGTTGATCCAGCAGCTAATTGTCTCTTTTCTCTTCTCAAGTCTTTTGCCGCTGTTAAGCGATAAAAGAGAACTAGCACTATCTGCTGCTAGGCTTAATAGATACAAGCCCAAAATTAAAAATAAACTTTCAGATATTGGGTCAACTTGTTTCTTCCTTTCTTTATTTTCTTCAAGTTGAGCTCTTTGTGCTGTTAAGCACAAACGGCGAATTGCAAGTCTTATGCCGTGAGGCTCAAGACCTACAAGACCCTCAAGAAATAAAGCGTTATAATTAAAAAAAAATTTTTTTTGCATTCTCCACCAGAAATTTTTAAATGCTGTTAAGCATGAAAAAATAATTTACGAGTCTTATGCCGTGAAACTCAAAAACTGTAAACCCTGTCAGAGAGAGGAAAAAAAAGAAAGAAGAAGAGAAAGAAAAAAACAAAAAAAAAAAACAAAAAAAAAAATCCAAAAAGAAAGAAAAAAGAAAAAAAAAAGGAAAAAATATTAATTTTTAACTCAGTTAGTGCAGATTTACATTTGCAAAGAAAGAAGAATGGTTCACTTCATATTAACATAAGAAAAAGTAGCAAAGGAAAAATTAAAAGCAAATCTATAAGCGTTAGTTTAATCTTACGCCTTGCGTTAGATAAGCTAATTGACTAAGTTTTTATTTCAGCTATTTGTAAGGCAAAGATTGTTATTTCAGATAAATTTTAGTTATAGAAACAGAAAGAAGTAAAGTATTTGCTTTTACTTAATGTTAGATTTATTGATTTGTTTGTTAATTTATATATAAATAAATAAGAATTGAAATAAATGTTCTATGCTCATCTAAAGCGAGTATTTTGTCTAGTTATCTAGCGTTTCTCTGCGGTAGAGAACGTTTTAAACAATTTATTTAGTATTCTTTCTTTTTCATTTTTTTATTCTTCTCCAAGTAATTGATTTATGAATAAATTCATATCTCAAACACTGGTTCTGCGCTCATCTAAGACAAGTATTTTGTCCTGCGTTTCCCTGTAATAGAGAACGCTTCGAATATTTGGTTTTCGAGTAATTAATTTATAAACAAATTAAGAATTAAAAATATTAGTTCTACGTTCATCTAAAGCAAGTATTTTGTCTAGTTACCTAGCGTTTCCCTGCGATAAAGAACGTTTTGAACAATGTATTTCAAATAAGAAAGGCGTTATTAGATTTTATTTTTGATTTATCAACTTATAAATAAGTTAACAGATCGAAAAAAAAAATCTTTACTCTATGCTCATCTAAAACAAGTATTTTGTCTAATATTATTTAGTGTTTCCCTGTGATAGAGAGCATTTCGAGTGTAATTAATTAGTATAAAAAAAAGCAGGTTGTTAGTAATAAAAAAAATTTGTTAGTGTTTATTAGTTATTTGACAAGAAATATCCCACTGTCGCTGACACCATTTGTTATGTCCGGTCACCTTAACTAGGTTAACTCGGACGTTATATTCAATCGTGAGATATTTCTTGTCTCGTATGCAGGGTAGAGGAGCCGAATCACTTACCTTTTTATGGATTGGCTGCGTGGTCGTAGATAACTTAAATTTTTGTTGATTAGTGTTAAAATGTGGCGTGGTGCTCCCCTCTGGTTGCCTGCTTGTAGTTGGTTGGGTTGTTTAATAAATCATAACCAAGAACCAGTTAATTAAAATCTATTTATTGAGTTGAACTTTCATACTAGCACGATTCGAAAAATATATTTTATAATTATATTCATAGAACTTTGATTTATAGTTCATAACCAAGTCGATTGTGCGATTACTAGCGAATATTTTTGTAATTATAAATTTTTGATTATTTACGCAATTTGTTTATTTATTCTTATTGTTAAATTGATTAGTAAGCTGTAAGTTCAATCGCGCAGCTACGAAAAATTTTCAAAAAAATGTCCTTTTTCGCCGTAGATTGGTTTATTATTTACGTACAGAATGTTGGAGATTTATATTTGTTTTATTTAATTTAATCGTAAAAGAGGTGAGTCGCGCAGTTCCTTTTATTTTGTTAAAATTCTCTTTTTTTATTTATTATTGGCACTTTGCGATTAAATTTCGCAGAAATATTTTAAACACAGTAAGTCGCGTATATTGAGAGATAAACCAGCGAAAAAAAAATAACTTGTTGATTTAAGCGCGTTCCGAACTTGCGTTGCTTGATTTCATTTTTACGTAAAAGAAATCAATTTAAGAAGCAACAAGAAAAAAAACTAATAGCGTAGTGAAATTCGGCGCGAGTTTACAAGTTTTTTATTGAGGTTCTCTCTTTTGCTTGTACTGTTGCTCGGGAGAACTGACTGCAGACTGACTTATTAAAATTATTTTTCTCTGCAAGAAAGGTACAAATCTAGAAATAAAATGCAAGTTTGTCAAAATTTAAAAGAGTCCCATTGGTCAGTTCGGCCGTGAGGAACTCTTTAAAATCTCACATCTGGTGACAGAAGATATCTTCTTATAACGCCTAAAAATGCTGAGGTAGCGTATACGGCGCGCGAACTTACTGCTTTTCTTTTAAGACTATTACAAGAAATTAAATTTATTTTTTTAATACAGCATATTCCTTATTACTAACTATCCAATATAAAATTTATTTTATTCTATTTTTATTAATACATGTTTAAAAAAATATATGTTATCGGGAGAATGAACTGCAAATATTGCATGTTTACATGCATGCATAATGTATATGCGTATATATAATTATATATATATATATATATATATATATATGTACGCACATTTATATGTATAACAAAAGGTTAAAAAAAAAATTAAAATGAAAAATGATTTTTCATACATTCATGATTATGCGGATGTAACAGTGTCCTCATACCGGTACAGAGATCTATCTTATCTACTTTTTAATTATGCATTTCAATAAAAATTCAACTATTTTTCACTAAAATTCATAGAAGAGGCATATTCTTAACATTATAAAGAATTTATTGCAACGTTAAAAGATAGAATAACAGTGTAAATGAAGACAAAAACTGCATAATACAAATATTCATAACTACATTGAAAAATTAATCGTATTAAGCAGTTTTCGCCTTTATTTTTACCCTTATATTGTCTTTTAACGTTGCAATAAATTCTTCGGCATGTTAAGAATGTGCCTCTCCTACGAATTTCAGTCATGAATAGTTAAATTTTTATTAAAATTCATAATTTAAATGTAGATAAGGTAGAACTCTATGTCGGTATGAGGATTTCCCTTAATTGTTATAAACAAAGTGGCTGTGATTAAAAAAAAAAAATCTTATCCTATTGGCCTGAGAGAGTTCTTTTTTTTAAATCTTCGTTTCGAACAGAGCTATAAGAATATTCAAATAGCCAATTCGTAAAAGTTATAAATAAAGCCCCAGCTTCATTTATTTATAAAAAAACACCCTCTTTTTTAAAGTGTTATAAAAAATATTGCAATTCAATTTTCTCATTTGCTCTTAACGAAATATGAAAATTTGAACCTTTGTAAAGAGTTTAAGCCCTTATGCAACTCAATATGATCGCCAAAAAAAATTATAGCAATAAACATTATGCGTGTTTGGATAAATAATAGGGAATATCTCAGCAACAAATTAACCAATAAACTGTTACAACCTCTCTTACTATTCGTATTTATGAAGGCTTTCTTTCCAAAGTTAATAAATATTTAAAGAATTATTCACTACTTATACTTTTATTAATTACTTTTTCTGCTAAAATGCATAGGTTGCTTCAGAAAATTAAAAAAGCTGATTCGGCCAACTTTGCAGCTTCCTGGAGCATTTTCTACCGTTTTTTTTTTGGTTACATTTTATATAGGGTATGTTTTTTCCTCGCCCTTAAAAACTCTATATAGGTTTTATTAAGCCCCTAATTAATGTCCTCAAAATGTCTCTATTGATTGGACTATAATAAAATAAAAACATTATTGAAAATTAAAAGGTTCAATTTTTTATGATAGAATGTGTATGTGTGTAGGCGTGTATGTTTGTGTATTTGTATACATGTGCATCTATATATCAACGGTGGCTACGAAAAATATCACAGTTGTGTGATTGACTACGGAAAAAACAAATCTCTAAAAAAAACGCATCTCCAAATGTGCGGAAATAAAAACACATCTTCAAAAGCGCAGCGAAAAAAACACATCTCCAAAAAAGCAGCGAAAAAAACACATCTTCAAAAGTGCGGCGAAGAAAAACACCCTTTGAAAACACGGTGAAAATTTTCAATGGCTGTTTTTATTCGCCGCATGCTTGAAGATGTGTTTTTTTCGCCGTACATTTGGAGATGTTTTTTCTCGCCTCACTTTTAGAGATGTTTTTTTTGCCTCGCTTTTAAAGATGTGTTTTCTTCGCCGCCTTTTTGTAGATGTGTTTTTTTCGTAGTCAATTACACAGCTGTGATTGTTTTCGTAGCCACTATCGATATATACATGCACATGTATACAAATACACACACATACACGCCTACACACATACACATTCTATCATAAAAAATTGAACTTCTTAATTATCAATAATGATTCTATTTTATTAACACTTCTTCAATAATTTTAATGAAGAATTTTCAATTCATTTCAAAGATTTTTTCAAAATCTATTCTCTAAACGTAGACAATTGAATCATGCTCTAAATATTTTTGACACTGCATTTTAACATCTTTTAAATTATGTAAAATAAAATTGAAAATAAAATATTTATAATTTATTTTATATTATATTTTTGGAAAAGTTGCGCAAAAAGTTGCGTCACTTTTGGCTCGATAAAGCGACACGAAAAGTGATATAAAAAGTGATGCAAAAAGTGACTCAAGAAGTGACGCAAAATATTGCATCATAAGTTCTGTGATCATTTTCAGGAGGGCGTCTCCGTTTCTCCGGCTTTCCGTCTCCGTTTCTCAGATTTTGTCTCTCTGTCTCTCTGTCTTCGTCTCTTCGAATCCGTCTTTCCATCACCGTCTCTCTAACTCCGTCTCTCCGTTTTCTGTCTCCATCTGTCTGTCTCTGACTCTTCGTCTCCTTTTCTCTGTTTTCGTCTCTACGTCTCCGTTTATCCGTCTTCGTTTCTCCGACTCCGTTTCTCCATCTTCGACTCTCCGTAATTATATTACTACTTATACATATATTATTGTTTCATTATATTAAAGTGAAGAATTAATTATATCTTTCGCATTATTGACACATGTATTATACATACATATACATACACACGTGCACCTTTAACATACACACATACACATACACATACATACACACATACACATACATACACATACACATACACAAATATAAACAAACACAATATCCGTCACTCAGTCTCCATCTCTCCAACTCCATATCTCCGTCTCCGTCTCTCCGTCACCGTTTCTCCATCTTTCTATCTACGTCTCTCCGTCACCGTTACTCTGTTTCCGACTCTCCGCCTCCGTTACTCCGTCTCCGTCTATTTGTCTCTGTCTCTTCGTAATTATATTACTACTTATGTATATATATATATATATATATATATATATATATATATATATATATATATATATATTATTATTATTATTTCATTATATTAAAGTGAAGAGTAAAGACTTTTTTTTCTTACGTAAATATCTTTTGCATTATCGTCACATACATACATACGAACATACACATATACACATACACATACACACATACACACATACACATACACATACACGCATACACATACACACATACACATACACACATACACATACACATACACACATACACATACACATACAAATACACACATACACATACGCACATACACATACACACATACACATACACACATACACACATACACATACACACATACACATACACATACAAATACACACATACACATACACACATACACATACACACATACACATACACACATACACATACACACATACACATACACACATACACACATACACATATACACATATACACATACACACATACACATACACACATACACATACACACATACACATACACACATACACATACACACATACACATACACACATACATATACACACATACACATACACACATACACATACATACACACATACACATATACACATACACATACACACACATACACACATATACATATACATATACCCATACACACATATACATATATTCATACACATACACACATATACAAATTTCCATACACATGCACTTACTCTTATATACATACACACATAGACAATATCCGTTGTTCCGCCTCCGTCTCTGTCATCGTCTCTCCGTATTCTTCTCTCCGTCTCTCCGTATCCATCTCTCCGTCTCTTCGTCTCCCTCTGTCCATATCCATCTCTCCGTCTCTGTCTCCGTTCCTCCATCAGTGTCTCCGTTTCCGTTTCCTTGTCTCCGATTGTCTATCTCCGTTTCTCCGTTTCCGTTTCTTTGTCTCCGTTTCTCTGTTTCTGTCTCTCCTTAATTAGATTACTGCTTATATATATATATATATATATAAAACTTTACAACTGTGTGTGTCTGTGTAACCAGCTAGTATTAACGTATAAGCGTGTGTACAACAACGAGTGGAGATGTACGATTGGTGGGAGGTAACAGTAGCGCTAGAAATAGAATGGCCCCTGTTAGAGCGAACGCTACACTTGTGTGGGTGCATCCGTACTCTAAAACTTGGGATGTTTATATTATGACCTATATTATGCCGCACGACCAGTGCATTCGCTCTCGACTACATCGCTTACCCGCTCTCTCTCATCGTTCTCCTTGTCGGAAAAGCCGAAGTACGTCGTACGGTGCCGAAGACTACCGAGACTATGCCCTATAGAATACCCAATGACCGTCTTGCACGGTATCTCCGGCCTTTTATATCGACTTCAACATGCACCTTATGCTTAGATGGTGTATGCGTTACACCAATGTATGCAAATACTTCCCTCAATTGATTATTAAAAAAAATATATTGTAATATACAATTCATTTTACACGATATTTCTTTTTTAGATGTTAGAAAATTTTAATAATAAATGTTAATAATGAATAAATATATATCAATGATAATAAATTATTAAAAAACTATATTTAAAAATTAGTAAAAATTGAAAAAAAATTTTTATTATAAGGATGAAATATTAACTTTAGAGAAAAATGATGGAAGGGTATAGAAATAAATAGAGATATATTGGTTTGATACATTTATTTTTTATAAAATTATTACAACGACGATACAAGTATATAAGTTTCGGAGTCATACAACTTTGCAAGTCTTACATGTATTTTTTATTTACACATATATTTGAAATAAAAATTTTTTTTGTAGTCATTTCTTTCAGTATGGTGAAATAGCGATTAGTTTTTAACGCATATATTTTTCTCTGTTCCCATAAGAAAGTAGTAATATTTACAGCTTCAAGTAAAACAAGCTTTCTATTTTCTACGAATAAGAGAGTAGTAAAAAAAGCGATAGATATAATTAAAGAAGTTTTTGGTCACTGGAAAATAATTTATGATGTGATAAGACATATTCGAAAATTGAAAAGAATTTTCGTTACTATTAATTTATAGGCATGCGATAAGATTATTATCAAAGAGAGGGATGACTAAATTTTCGGTTTCTTTTTAAAGATGTAATTTAAAAAAGTGAGATAAGAAATGAAAAGATTAAAATTAAAAGAAAGTTGAGAAAAAGTTTTTTTCATATTTTTTTTAGGGTATGATAAGGTGATAAAAAAAATAAAAGTGTCTGGTAAGTGATTTTTTTTATTCAAAATAAGACAAAATGTATTTTACATTATTTGAGATTCAATTAAAAATTCATTAGAATTGATTTCGGTAAGTTCATCGTAAAATAATTCGTAGTGAAATACAGCTAATTCAAAATAAACAATATCAAAATAAAATTCTAGAAAAACATTGTGTATCGAAGCATCGAATTTGCTTTTTACAATATCTTTAATTTGATACATATTCTTGTATAATATATTTTTCACAATAAGATCGCCGTTTTTTTTTTGGTAAATCTGAATCACTAACTAAAACTATTAATTCTTGAAGTATGTGATCCTTACAGTCATTAACTTGTTGCACAACACGTTGAATACGATTAAATCGTTCGTCGATGCACACAGTAGCGTCTCTCAATCCGTAAAATGTGCTTTTCTGCATAATTATGGCTAGTGAATAATTTTTTCTTTTCTTGCACTTATTTTCTGCATCATCCTTGTCGTTACTTTTTTTATCAAAAATAATTGATTTTGTTCCGTAAGATGTGGTGAATTTTAAATCTATTTCGTCGAGCTGAATTTTGGTTGGAGAGTTAAGACCTTCAGGTTTAAAATACATACAAATGCCTTGAAAATAATTTTGTAATTTGGATCATTTGGCCGAATCCAAAAGCAATCCATGTAAATGTTGGTTATTTCTTAATTGTATAGATGGCTCAAAGGATTTATTTTCTTGATTGTAATGCAACTCAACCGTTGCTCTTTTAGTGGCTGAGTTATTGAGCGGATAAGTGGTTGTAAGTAAAGTAACGTTTGAAAACGTTCTCGGCTTATCATTATAAGTTTCGGTCATTATAATTTTTGGTACTTGCTTATTTTTTTCTTCTTCCTGGGAAGTCTCGAGATTTATTTTTCTTTTCAGTATAACTTGATCCATTTTAAACGAAGCAGCCACTATATTTTACTTGAAAATTTTTCACACACTTGTCTGTTAGATCACAAACCCGAAAAAGTCGTAAAATTCAGTATTTTATTATTCTACAGTCGAGTAAAGTGTCGAGTAACGCTAAGATGATTCTTAGAGCGGTCAAGTTGCACGACTGTTGAGGCATCAGAAAATCTATGTGACTAGACCCTATAGGGTATAGGCATACATCGATATGTGCTGCGAAAGCGATAGAATGTTCTCGATAATCTCTTATCTAGTTTATGTATATTTTTATCTCGCATTCGAGTAATGATAAAAAAGAAGCTGGATCGAAAATTAAAATTTTATCGATCGTAAATATTATGCACTGTCTTATTGCGTAAGTGAAATATTTATCTTATATTTTAAAATTAAAGCTTAATTCAATACTTTGCGACTTTAACTTTTAAGCTATGGTTTCATATCTTTTGAAAATATATTTGAAAACTCGGAAAAAAAGAGGGTCAGAGGTTATAAAAATAAAGTGCCATAGAAAAGAGTATCAGTTCAACTCTAAACTTTACTAATAGGAGTGTTTTTCAAAGTTTTTTCAAAAATTAAAAATTTAAAAATTTAAAAATAAAAAGGCACAACGATCACGCGGATATTCTCGGATGAACGACGATGAAAAAACGGAAAATTGGAAGGTCGTGCGCGGTGCGTGCCTTTTAGTCCAGTAGAATTAGTCGAAAGCATAATTATTAGAGAAGGTCAGACCAAAAAGGCTTTTGGATGATGAGGAATGAAACTGGGAATACTCAAAATGAGCCGTCGATTATAACAAGGTTTTCAATGTAAAAATGTTTTTGAGGTAGCTGAAACGTTTGCGATTAGTAAGAAAAAAATGAGGTATTTCAAGAGAAGAGACATCAAGGAAACGGTTAAAAATTTTATAAAGATAACAAAAGAAAAGAAATTTTAAAAATATATGGAGAATGTAATTAAAAGGTATTATCAATACAAAAAAAAAAAAATATTGAGATATCATTTTTTATTAAAAGAGGTCAAAGTACATAAAATTTACAAAAAATGAGAGACTTAGATAATCAAGTATTTGTATTCGTAGATTTCGAATTTGGTCCATTTATTATTTTCAACTTAAATATGGCAAAAAAAAAATAAATTTTTTTCTTAATAGTTTTTTTAATATTTTTGCAACCAATGAAAATATCAATATAGGGATTTGATATTCTTATTACTGGCAATTTTACGCAAATTTAAAAAAAAAAAGAATGCTCTAGCTCAATTAGAAGCCGAGATAATTTTTTTTTTTTAAATTCGCCAATTGTTTATTTATAAATATTAAGGACTGAAATTTTTATCACAACTAGTATAATACTTGAACTTTATGATTTTATTGTATCAGAGATGAAATAAACATTTTGGAATGTAAAAAATTAATATTTAAATAATCAAGATTGCTACTAGTTAAACAGAGTAATTTTTCGTGCCTTGCAAAAAAATTGATCTGGCGAGTTCTAACTCTGTTCCGATTAAAAATTCATAATATCTTCGTTAATTACGGACCAATTTCGACGTTTTTTTTTTAATTTGGGGTAGCGCGTGAAAATAATAGCAACTGTTGTATTTGTTTTTAAAAAATTATTTATTTAACAACAATTATTGCAAAAAAAAATTTGTTTAAACATATTTGTTAAAATATTAATTTTAGCAAAAAGCTTTAAGAATAAAGTTTGTTTGTCTTAAAAAAATAAACTATATTTCATTTCAGTGTTTTCATGATAAAATCAATATTAAATCTGTTAATCTAAAAAACAAAATTAAAAAAATTTTTCGTTGGAAATTTCAACGTAAATTTTCTTTGTCATGAAAAATTCCTTATATCTCCGTTAATCACGGACCAATTTAGACGTTTTTTTTTTAATTCGGGGTAGGGCGTGAAAACAATAATAACTTTTGTATTTGTTTTGAAAAATTATTTATTTAACAACAATTATTGCAAAAAAAAAATTTGTTTTTACATATTTTTTAAAATATTAATTTTAGCAAAAAGCTTTAAGAATAAAGTTTGTTCGTCTTAAAAAAATAAACAATTTTTCATTTTAGTGTTTTCATCATAAAATTAATATTAAGTCTGTTCATTCGGAAAACAAATTGAAAAAAATTTGTTTTTTGGACTTTCAACGTAAATTTGTTTTTTCATGAAAAATTTCTTATATCTCCGTTAATTACGGACCAATTTTGACGTTTTTTTTTAAATCAAGGTAGGGCGTGAAAAATATAATAACTATCGTATTGTTTTTTTTAACAATTTAAATGAACAAATTTGTATTGCAAATACAACAGTTATTATTGTTTTCACGCCCTACCCCGAATTAAAAAAAAAAACGTCTAAATTGGTCCGTGATTAACGGAGATATAAAGAATTTTTTATGACAAAGAAAATTTACGTTGAAATTTCCAACGAAAAATTTTTTTAATTTTGTTTTTCAGATTAACAGATTTAATATTGATTTTATCATGAAAACACTGAAATGAAATATTGTTTATTTTTTTAAGACAAACAAACTTTATTTTTAAAGCTTTTTGCTAAAATTAATATTTTAAAAAATATGTTTAAACAAATTTTTTTTTGCAATAATTGTTGTTAAATAAATAATTTTTTAAAAACAAATACTACAGTTGCTATTATTTTCACGCGCTACCCCAAATTAAAAAAAAAACGTCGAAATTGGTCCGTAATTAACGAAGATATTATGAATTTTTAATCGGAACAGAGTTAGAACTCGCCAGATCAATTTTTTTGCAAGGCACGAAAAATTACTCTGTTTAACTAGTAGCAATCTTGATTATTTAAATATTAATTTTTTACATTCCAAAATGTTTATTTCATCTCTGATACAATAAAATCATAAAGTTCAAGTATTATACTAGTTGTGATAAAAATTTCAGTCCTTAATATTTATAAATAAACAATTGGCGAATTTAAAAAAAAAAAAAATTATCTCGGCTTCTAATTGAGCTAGAGCATTCTTTTTTTTTTTTAAATTTGCGTAAAATTGCCAGTAATAAGAATATCAAATCCCTATATTGATATTTTCATTAGTTGCAAAAATATTAAAAAAACCATTAAGAAAAAAATTTAAGGTACATTTGACCTCTTTTTAATAAACAAATAGAATATCTCCTAAAATAATTAATATTTTTTGATGAAATTTTTATGGTAACTTAAGGATAATAAGAGGCACATTTTTGGGGAATTACAAACATGTACATCCTTTTTTTATCAAATGACAAATATTTTAAAATTTCGCGATTTTCGATTTTTGTTTATCATTATTTATAAAATTTATTAACCGATTTTCATCTATGACGTCTCAAATTAATCGTCTTTGAAATACCTACAAATAGTATAATTTTCATATACTAAATCGCAAACGATTTCAAGCTACTTCAAAAAAACAGTGATTTTTACGAATTTTGCACCTTAAACCATTGTTTACTAATTCCTGACGGCTCAAATTTTGAGGGTAATTCCACAGTTTCATTCCTAATCATCCAACAAAGCCATTTTTGGTGGTCTGAACCTGTCTCTAATTACATTAAATTTTAGCTCTTTTTTCGCTAATTCTACTGGACTATTTGTGTATAGGCCAAGAACATTTTCGGCGTGTGTACAATGACGATTGGTGGGATACGCTAATGTTAATGAGTTTTACAACATTAACCGGTGAATTAGCTAAAATTTTCGATCAGCGGGCAAATCCGCTTGAGATAGCAATGATGTATGATCTAGCATTGCGTCATAGTGAAACAGCAGTTGTTGTAGTCGGCGATATATTAGCTTACCGATCAAGAACGAAAAGGCACCTATTTTACTTAAATCGAGTGCTTAAAAGATACCGTGAAATAAGTGAGTAATTTTTATTGTATTTATAAAAATATTGTATTTATAAAAATATTTATTATTATTATATACTAATCTTTCTTTTATTTTTAGTAAGTAGATTTTTTGAAAATGATCCGAGGGATATACCAGATCACGCTCAAGATTTACACTTAGCGGGTGGTAAAGAAGAAGTGGTGCACTTGTCACGTATGTTACGTCTGTTGAATGCTGTAGAAGCTGAAAATGGATTCACTTCACCGGATGAGGCAGACGAGAAGACAGAAAAACAAGTAATTTAATTAAATAGCAAAAGGAAACTAGCATCTTTCCGAACGTCATGGGACTGTGAGCCGTCTACTTCAGGGTACAAAAAAATGATTAGGAATGACAAAAAGATTGCCATAGCTGTACAAAAAAGTAATTAAAATAATTAAAAAATGAATATTATAAATATAATATATTGACTTCATGTTTCTAGTTTTTCGGGATAGTCCTCGATTATCATCGGGAAATAGTTTAATAAGTACAGGCCGTGATGTAGCCGATTGGGTGATTATACAATATTATAGTCAACCTAGATTTTATCCTCCCACATCTGACAAAATAGAAAGATTATTTGAATGTTTTCGGGGAGAGCCAGAAGCTTGAAGTTAGATTTTATATTTCAATATTTTTCATTACATGTAAAAAATTTATATACAAATTAAATTTTAATTATTTTTTTGTTTTCAGAAAATATCCAGCAGTCGCAACAACAGTCGTCACAACAACAGCAGCAGCAAGTCCAGCAACAGCAGCAGCAAGTCCAACAACAGCAGCAGCAAGTCCAATAACAACAGCAGCAACTCCAACAACAGCAGCAAGTCCAACAACAGCAGCAAGTCCAACAGCAACAGCAGCAACAAGAAATAGAAAACTCGTGCCATGAAGAAGAAAGTGTAACGGTGTGTGAAAATAGTGGTTCTATGAAACAAAATTATAATAACTACGATAATGTGCCGTGTGTTGTGCAAGTAGGTGCAGGAAGAAATAACGAAGAGGAAGAAGAGGACGAAGAGAAAGAAGAGAACAGAATTGCTCATGGTAATGTACCAACAATTTCTCTAATTAATGAATCTATGCGATACAATCGTAATTTTAGAATGACCTCTCGCGTTTTAGAATTAAAAATAAATGAACCTTACACGGCGAAAATATAATTCAGTGGTTAGAGAATGCTATGCGCGAAATCGTAGTTAATGTTAAATCAAAGTGCGGTGAAAACTATAAAGTAGGAATTATAATTAGGTCGAAAGAATTTAATAAGGGCGATGCATATTTAAGTTTTCAACACATAACAGATTTACATTTCGATAGCCTATGGAATTTATTTAGTAGCGTAATTCAAAGCAATAGTGATTTTAAACTAAACGAAACTTTATTAATGGATATCACGTATGTTGAGATACCGATTGGTAGAGGCGGTTCGGAAACGTATAATTTTCTAAGTAATGTTAAAAATGAGATTTTAAAAATTTCTAATACTGATAATTTATGTTTACCGCACGCGTTAGCATGTGGGGAAATTTTTATAAAACAAAATAGTAGCGAAGAATGGAGAAAATCATGGAAAAATATAAAAGCGACAGCACAGCAAAAACTAAGAGCATTACAGTTACTCGAAATTTGTAATATAAATTCAAGCGAAAATAAAGGATGTGGAATACGAGAAATTGCGCGTTTCCAACGTTACTTTTCTCGTCAAAATGTATGCATAAAAGTTTACGAATATGAAACGTTTGGAACAGGTGTTTCGCCGGTTTATGACGGTAGCGTAGACATACAACGCGATTATAAATATTTTTTAAATATTTTGTATTATAAAACTAGTAAACATTATGATTTAATTTTAAATCTTTGGGGCATGAAGGCAAAAATGTATTACTGTAATCCTTGTAATGTAGCTTATAAAAAAATTTTAAGTCATAAGTGTAACAACGTCTGTTCTGCGTGTAATGGAACACCAAATTGTGCGAATAATAATAACATGGAAAACAAAATCCGATGCGATGATTGTGGGCGTGACTTTTATTCCCAAAAGTGCTTTATAAATCATAAAAAGGTAGGATCACTTTCGCAAAATGAAAAAAAAAATAGATGTAAAAAATCAATTTCTGATAGCATAAAGATTTGTCAAACGTGTTTAAAATTCTGCGATAAAACAAAGGGTAACATACACGAATGCGGGAAAAAATATTGTAACACTTGTAAAATTATTCATGATATAAATTCATTTTGTTTTATGCCGGTTATTAATAAAAGTGAAAAAAAAAAATAGAAAGTCACCGGAAAATTGCTATATCTTTTACGACTTCGAAACGCGAGAGGATGAACGATTAGGGGAATCTAACAATACATTTATACACATACCAAATTTATGTGTCGCACAGCTTTGTTGTGAAGTTTCTGCGGGAGAACCAGATATGCGCAGGTTGTGTAGTTTTTGTGTTGTCAGACAACACATTTTTACAGGGGATGAATGTTTAAAGAATTTTATAAATTTTGCCGTCCGTGCAACAAAAAGAAATTTTTCATCTTTTATTTGTATAGCGCATAACGCTAAAAGTTTTGACGTCCAATTTATTTTAAAATATATTTTGGATCATGAAAAAGAGTTGGTTCCTCATGTAATATTAAACGGTAGGAATATAATTAAATTACAAGTAGGTTTAACTAAATTCATTGACTATATGCCAATGAAACTAGCTAATTTACCGAAAACATTCGGTCTCCCCGAAGGGGAAAAAAAGGCTATTTTCCTCATTGATACAACACCAAAGAAAACGAAAATTATATAGGACCATACCCTCCCTCTTCTGCGTATTCACCCGACAGCATGAGTACCGACGATCGCATACAATTTTTCAAATGGTACGATAGCGTAGCACACGAAGAATTTGATTTGAAAAAAGAATTGATAGAATATTGTGTGCAGGACGTAAATATTTTACGACAAGCATGTATCATCTTTAGAAAAATATTTTTAGATATTGCTAATGTCGATCCGTTTAGCGAAAGCGTCACCATCGCAAGCGCTTGTTCCACAGTTTTCCGTAAAAAGTTTTTAAATGCCAACGAGATGGGAATAATACCTCAGTCTGGATATTTAAGAGGGGGACAATACTCTCAAAAATGCGTAGAATGGATGCTATGGCAGGAGAATCTTTTCAAAAAAGAAATCATTCATGCCGGTAGAGCACGAGAATATTCTTTGATAGAAGGCCCGCGTGCTGACGGTTTTTTAAATGATGATGAAAACGGAAAAGGGACTGTGTTTCAGTACCATGGTTGTTTTTATCATAGATGCCCACGCTGTTTCAAAGAAAACAGAAACAATATATTGAATAGTGGGAAAACGTTTGCTCAACGATACGAGGAAACGCGTACCATGTCTAATAAAATAAAATCTTACGGGTATAATCTTATAGAGGTGTGGGAATGTGATTTCGATGAAAATATAAAAAATAATCCTAATATCAAAAATTATATAAAAAATCACCCCAAGGCCCCTAATGTCACCCTAAACCCTCGCGATGCATTTTTCGGCGGACGCACGGGTAATGTGGTTACCCATTATAGTGTATGTAATAACGAAAAAATAAATTACATAGACGTGTGCTCGCTGTATCCGTTTATTTGTAAGACAGCTAGTTTCCCCATAGGACACCCGCAAATTTTTTCAACTATCGAATGCTTCGATCTAACTGGTGAAAACTTTGAAAACTTTTCACAAAATGTAGAAGGCCTAGTAAAATGCGATATTTTACCACCGCAGGATTTGTTTCATCTGGTTTTACCTGTAAAAATGCACAATAAATTACTTTTCCCGCTATTTAGATCCTGCGGTGAAAGTTTAAATCAAGATGATTGCTTTCACAGCGCTAAAGAGCGTATATTATCCGGAACTTGGGTTTCCGCCGAAATAAAAAAAGCTCTAGAGTTGGGATACGTATTGATAAAAATTTATGTTATTTGGCAATATCAAGTAACAAAATACAATCCCAACACTAGATCTGGCGGCCTATATACTGAATATATTAATACATTTTTAAAAATAAAACAAGAATCGAGCGGTTGGCCTTCCAATGTAAAAACAGAGGAAGAAAAAATTAATTATTTAAATAAATATAAACAAGAAGAGGGGGTAACTTTGGATTATGATAAAATAAAAAATAATCCTGGTATGCGATCTGTCGCAAAATTATGCCTCAATTCATTTTGGGGAAAGTTTGGTCAGCGAGACAGCCTACCTCAAACTTCGATAGTTCGGACTTTTTAAGAGTTTTTAAACTATTTGACAGATCCAGAAAAAATAATTCAACATTGTTTGCCCATCAATGAGGAAGTAATGTATATATCGTGGAAATACAAAGAAGAATGTATTTCCTCATCGCCTTGTACCAACGTAGTCATAGCAGCCTATACTACAGCACAAGCGCGACTAGAATTATACAAATATTTATATTGCTTGGACGACAGAGTGTTGTATTATGATACAGATTCTGTCATATACCTCAGTCGTAACGATGGTAGCGAAGAATACGAACCACCGACAGGGCCTTTGTTAGGTCAAATGACGAACGAACTTGAGTGCTACGGTGAAAACGCGTATATGGAAACTTTTGTTTCAGGGGGGCAAAAATTTTACGGAATGCGTATAAAAACGGCGAGCGGAGAAACTTTTGATACATGCAAAATCAAAGGAATTCGATTGAATTATGAAAATACACTAAAAATAAATTTTGAGACTATAAAAGATTTAATTAAAAATGATCTCGAGTCTAACGATAATAAGAACGTAATACGTATAACAAATAACGTAATTCGAAAAACTGCTATTCACGAAGTTGTATCGCGCACTGAAGAAAAAACTTGCTCGGTCGTTATTAAAAAAAGACGTTTTATTTCTAATGATAAATCGTACCCTTATGGTTTCAAAACTTAATTTTAACAAACGTTTTATTTTTATACGAACTATCGAATTTCTTCGAGGATATGGCGATGAAGAATGCTGTAGCGATATAAATTGTCGCGTACCAAGATGTCGTTATAGGCCTTAATATAAACAATCATTAGTAGGTATAGCCTGGCATAGAGTTATACATAATTTAATTTTATTTAAAAAAAATAATCAAATGACCATGTATAAGCATATGTTGAGAACCGTAGATTTATTAGAACATAATAATAATATTACTGTTTCTGTATTATTAAAAGGTTATTTTCGAAGACAAATTTGTGTAATGTGCGATAATGAAGTGTGTCGAGATCGATTTTGTTACAGAGTGTTAATAACGAAATGGGACGAATGCAAAAGACTTTGTAAAGATGTTTATATATCGAAAATTGTTAACATAATCGATGAAAATAAGATCGATAGCGCTGTAATTGCGATTAACAATATAAGACGACAAGATCGTTTACTATGTAGAATGAAGGATACTCGATGTCATATACATTACTGTGTAACGCGTGATTGAATTGTTAAAGTTGCGTCTGTAAATTTACATTAAGAATATTTTGTAAAACTAATTGATAAATAATATGTAAGCCTATGTATTCTTTACATCAATGTATTTTTAATGATAAAAAATAAATTTTTAAAATGAACCCAAATATTTTTTATTTCTTTTATTGTTTAATATTTTATTTACAGGTTACCATCGTAATACAATTTTTTCTTATAAAAATAATGCTAAATTTTCTAATAAAATTATTAGTATGTCAGGCATCTTATCCATTTATTTCTACACTTGATTGCTATATTCATTCGAGACTAAAAGAAAAATATTGTTAATAAATTTGTTTAAAATTTATTATAAAAAAATTATTTACTTGAATGTACTTACTTTTAATTCCGATATTTTAAATTGTTTCAAACACACCGTGTCAGCAATTTCTGAAGTTTGAGTTTCTTCTGTATCAAAAAATTTACAATTTGCAGCATTATAGTAATAATACATTTCTCTTTCCAACGAATTATATTGAATATCTTCGTCACATAACTGCACGTAAAAAGACGATGGAGATGAAAAATGCGAGATCCGTACATTTTTCACTTCATCTATTAAATTTGTATGATGACGATTTTTAATGTTTAGTAATGAAATCATATTAAAAAAGAAAAACACTTGTGTCGACAGCGGTTAAGACGTATTTTTATTTCTTCGGCTACTTATTTTGACAACTCGTGAACTATAAATTTTAACTTATCTCCCGCAGCTAGTAGGGTGTGATGTTTTTCAGAGTTTAGTGTAAACTACAAGCTATAAACTGGAGCTGTTAGTAACGCAATTCGAGCCTTAGAGAGAGAGATAACGCGGGAGTCCCAAGCGTATCGGATAGCTTCAAGCAGCGCTGGTCGTGTGCCGTCGCTCATACAGCTAGTGGACGCGCGCGCACGCTCGTAAGCCTTATCGTATCCAGCTCGCTGTTTGAGCCACCCGCTTACTCGGCTGATACGCGCGTGGTTGTCAGCCTTACGAACCTGCGACTAGCTTTCTCATTTCACCGCTAGTAGTTTGAGCGCGCCGGCCGCGAGCACCCTCCACTATAAGGCTTACAGAGACGCTGTTTGATTATTATAATTATATATATTATTTTATTAAAATATTTATCAGTAAAAAACATGAACACTTTGTGGCGTCATCCCTTTACTTGTTTGCTGGCGGGTCCTACATGATGATTAGGGAGATATCCAGAACTGTCTTTACTTATCTAGTAAATAAATTTACTATTTTAAAACTGAAATAAGAAACGAAATTATAAAAAAAAGAATTTAAAGTTACAATAATTTTACAATATTTACGAAAGAAAAATTTTAAAATGAAAAACTGTAAAGAAATATTTTTATTCTTTAAATTAACGAAAGAAAAATTTTAAAACGAAAAACTAAAGAAATATTTTTTACTCTGTAAATTAATGAAAGAAAAATTTTAAAAAGAAAAAAAGTGTCAACAGATAAAAATGTAATAAATACTATTATGATGTTAGTGGTTGTAAAAATTCTGACCTGAAAGAAGGTACGTACCGCTTTATTAGCTTCTACACCGCTACCTTCGACTTCTCTAGCTACATATGTTTTACCAATCGTTCGAGTGTTGAGAGAAAGTTTTTCCTCTACTTAATCGTTAAAAAAGAAAATATATTTATATAGCAAATTTTAATTATATATATATATATATATATATATATATATATATATATATATATATATACTATTTAAAAATAACTAAATTTCAATCTACGCAAGAAAAATCTTTTTAAAAAATTAAAGAAAGAGGTTGCTGAAATAAATAACCACATTCGCTAAGTTTTATTCATTTACTTGAAAAAAAAATTTTTACAGATTTTTTACTAAAAATAAAAAGTTTTTAAAATACACACACAAAACTTAAAATTAATACACACACACACACAATTAAACTAAAATTCTTAAAATTAACATATAATTAAATTAAAACTAAAAATAAAAAGTTTTTAAAATACACACACAAAACTTAAAATTAATACACACACAATTAAACTAAAACTAAAATTCTTAAAATTAACATATAATTAAATTAAAACTAAAAATGAAAAGTTTTTAAAATACACACACAAAACTTAAAATTAATACACACGCACACACACACTATCACCTTTCACTTTTGTTGCTGGTATTCCACGTTTCCTCCATGCGATTCTCATACTGTATCTGCATGTTATTATTTTTTTCTTCCTCTCGCGCTTCTTCTTCTTCTTCTTCTTCTGCAAACGCATCATCCTGTGCCTCAAACTTGTTATAGATCGTGTAGTTACGATCAAAATCATACTCGTAACTTGCAGCTTCTAACGCTTCTCGTGTATAATTACGTAGAGGATCCTCTACGTACTTAAAAATTGATTTGAATTTCTTGAGCATTGTTATTTCAACAATTGCTACAATACCTTGTTCGATACCATAGTCGGTATCCAGCATTTGTGTCGCGTTTAAGAACAATTCTTCCAAATTTTTGTGTTGGCTACAGATATTACCGTATCCGTAGACAGGTCTGCCGCATATTCTGAGACTGGGGATTTGTTCGAATCCGGTGATTTGACACTCGCACCGGTTCACAAAACTGCATGTTATTATTTTTTTCATCCCTTTACAGATAGCTGTAATTAGGCTGTTCCATTTAATCGCAAGCTTGAATGGTACCATTCTAAGCTCTGTTTTATGGTATCTCACCGATACTGCATAAAACACTTTTTTTATCTGTAGCCACGACTTTTTAAATACGCTGGATTTTTCTGGCGTATTTTCATAGTAGGTAGAGAGGTTTATAACACTATGAGCGTATCTCCCGTTTACACTTCTTTCGTCGTTTATATTGATTATACGGTTATTCACGTCTAACCGGTAATCTTTGCTAACGTATTCCAGTCTCCTATTCGAACGGGCGTGATTATCATCGCGCACTATGCTGAAATAACGTACATAGCATTCTCGTGCATATAGCTCGACAAACGCTACTAATCCGACGTCCATACCGTGATTGTGTTCAGGATCAGGATGGTCCAAGTTCGTCATGTGGTGTAATCTGCAGTATTGTCCCATCATTTTCTTATGATGCGAACAATACTTTTCTTCAGCACTTTTTACATCACAACTTATGACGATTCTCCCGCATTTTCTCGCTGGTTGCGATGTACATGTAATTACACACCCCGCACATTCTCTCACTCTTTGACACGTGAAAACTTTTATCACCCTGTTAGCTATCGTACTCACTATATCGTTCCATAACAAGACTATTCGGCCTGGGAGAAGGCACACCTCCCACGCGTTATATTCTAAGTACAACGCAAAAATTAAAGTTTTAAAAAAACAAAATAAATTTAAACTCATTTTAACGTTTTTTTAGAAAAAAATATTTTAAACTAGATAATATCTAAGATAGTGGACCAAAAAAATCAGTCTGACGTCTAGTATTTTTGGAAAAATATTTACGCGTGAAAATACACAAAATCGAAAAAAATCCTTTACCCATCTATTTTTCATTTTTTATAACTTACCAAAAAAAAGTTTATGTAGGAGTGGGATAGGGTAACATATGGATTTTATTACACCTTTAGCACATCCTTTAAAAATTTTCAATTCCGTCTTGTCGCATACTTTTACTTTTAAACGCTCAACATGCGAAGTATTGAACGACACATGGTTAAAATTTTTTGACCATCTCAGTCAATATTTTGCATGTTGAGTGTTTAAAAAGAAAAGTATTAAGTTTTCATTATCTGCGAAAATTTTCTATCATCTAAAAAAGGGATATCGTGTAAAATGAATTGTATATTACAATATATTTTTTTTTAATAATCAATTAAGGGAAGTATTTTCATACATTGGTGTAACGCATATACCATCTAAGCATAAGGTGCATGTTAAAGTCGATATGAGGCTGGAGATACCGGGCAAGACGGCCATTGGGTATTCTATAAGGCATAGTCTCGGTAGTCTTCGGCACCGTACGACGTACTTCGGCTTTTCCGACAAGGAGAACGATGAGAGAGAGCGGGTAAGTGATGTAGTCGAGAGCGAATGCACTGGTCGTGCGGCATAATATAGGTTATAATATAAACATCCCAAGTTTTAGAGTACGGATGCACCCACACAAGTGTAGCGTTCGCTCTAACAGGGGCCATTCTATTTCTGGCGCTACTGTTACCCCCCACCAATCGTACATCTCCACTCGTTGTTGTACACACGCTTATACGTTAATACTAGCTGGTTACACAGACACACACAGTTGTAAAGCTTATATATATATATATATATATATATATATATATATATATATATATATATATATATATATATATATATATATATATATATACATATATATACATCACTTGTACAGTCTAGTGTTGATTTTCAGGGTTTTTCTCTTTTACTTTTTTCCACTTACTCGTAAAATATCGCTCTTTAAATTCGTAAATATATTAATACAGGAAAATATTGAAAATCGGTAAATATATAGAATAAAAATATACAAACATTAAAAATATACAAATCGGTAATATATCAAAAATATTAAAAACAGAAAAAATATACAAATCGGTAATATATCAAAAATATTAAAAACAAAAAAAAACTTGAAATATTCTAAAATTATACCAAGTAACAAACTCTCAAAAAATCCCAATATCCTCCTTGTTATTTCTTAAAAAATTCAATTTTAATAATTTTTTCAATAATTTTTTTCAATAATTTACTGTCACTGATTTTAACATTTTTTCATTTTTTCATTTATTATTTTATTTATTATTAACATTTATTATTTTTACTAAATTCCATTTCCCGATTATCGAGAAGCGAGATAAGGCCGATCGATAAGGCGCCGCCTCAGACGACCGATCTGTCATACGTGCACCCCCAGCTCGGGAATACTCGCCCGCGGGGCGTTAATACTCGTACCCCTGTGACGTCACAACTGTCTGGAGTTTAGGCCCCCTTTCTACCCATATTTCTTTAAGAAAAATGAATCATGCTTGATAATATGTATTCTAAACTGTCATAACTCCTTTTTGATAGCTTCGGCCACCAAGATTCAAAATTAATTTTAAAATTCATGTAAAATAAAAGAAAATAAGACCTCTAAAAACAATTTCTGAACTGAGGAACAATGAGTAATTTTAATTATATAATAACCAATCAAAAGACTTTAAAATTCAGGTCTGTAAAAAATCATGGTAACTCTCTTTCTTATTTACAAAAAAAAGTGTTCTTATAAATTTTTCTCTAAAACATCAGGATTTTTAGAAAAAAAATTTTAAAGTTGAGACTTTTCCAAAAATTTTGAAAAATTTCAAATTTTAAGGAATAGCTTTTTATCCTTTCAATCTAAATCCTTGAAAATTTTTTTACATATTTTGGGTAGCAAAAAGAATATTTTCTCAGAGTTTCAGCAATTTTTTATTTTTTTCTCTTCCAGTTGGTGTAAAATGTCATATATATATATATATGTATATATATATTTCAGATGATTATTTGCTCGTATAAACTAATAATTGAAATACAAGCTTGTCTTAATAAATATACAATTATATTAATTGTTTATTTATACAGACAAAAGATACTTCTGACATAAAGGAATATTTGAAAATTGCTTGAAAACTTGTTAATTTATAGTTCATAAATTAAGTAAAACCATTATTAAATAAAAAATTGGTTAATTTAAAAAAAACCTTGAATTTTGTCCAGATCACAGATATGTAATGTTTTAATAACTACTGTGGCATTAATGGAAAATGAAAAATCAAAAGTATCACACGATATACCACTGATTCAAGGTGTACCAATTTTATCGACAGAAGCACGTGCTGCCCGCATTGCAGGTAAATGCAATAGATACATTTATTAAAGATATATTTTTAATCATTGCATTTGATAGACTTTAAAAATACTTCAACATTTTTAAGAATTTTTAGCATCACACCATGTTCCAAGTAATGAACATCGAAAGCATTCACTATTACGTAACAAACAAGATATTGAATTTCATCCAGAACCGGCTCATGTTGATTTCAAGAATTTCAAAAGTACAGGAAATATCGCACATGGCAACTATGAAATATCTCAAAGTGGAAGCCTTAATAAACTTCGTACGTATTCTGGCGAAGATAAACTTCTTGCTGATGTTCGTCTTAGGTAAGATAAATAGCCATATCAAACGAGTCATGCAAATTAAATCAAATATATAATTCTTTTAATAATAGAAAAGAAAAGCTTTAAAATTAAATCTATTGCTCCTATTAGCATTACAACTCGCGTCCTCTGCTAGCTTATACGTCATCAACATGGCTGCATAGTGCAGGAAAATAAGTAGATTTATGTAGAGGGTATCCATTAATATTGAAATATTTATTAAATTACCAACGAAAAATGAGGTTGCAAATTACTGAAATTTTCAGATTTGCTGACTTTACCATTTCTAGTCGAAATTACGTAGAAGGTGATAGAGTACTTAACTCTCAACACATATCAATGTGTGGCAAAGAACCTATATAAAGATTGCAGCTTATTTTTTACAAACGTCTTATCTAAAAAGTGCACTTCATGAATTAAAAGGTGAAATGAGTAAAAATGGTTCAATTATAAATTTCCAGTGTTCTTGCTAAGCTGGTTTGAATAGAACATGCAAGCATGTACTAGCAGTATTATTATATTATAATAGGTAATATATGTACAATAATTATTTTTCATATTTTTTGTTCACTTCTAAAACAATATTGACATAATTTATTTTAATTTCCGATTCTTTATAAAACTTATAGTCTTCGAATTTTCAAGCTTTGTGATTTTCCAATATCTTCTTCTAAGTTTGCTTCCATGAACATTTTCTATCAGAACACGCCAAAACTTTCCAATGGTCTGAATCATTTCTGAAATTAAAATAAATTATGTTAATATTGTTTTTGAAGTGAACAAAAAATATGAAAAATAATTATTGTGCATATATTACGCATTGCAATATAATAATACTGCTACTACATGCTTGCACTTTCTACTAAAACCAGCTTTAAAAAAACACTGTACATTTATAATTGAGACCAGGCCGGAGTAGAATCTGATACTGACCGAGTAACAATTGAGTTTTTTGTTATTTACTCAAGTATTAATCGGTGTATCTTCAAATTAAAGATTGAGCGCAATAGATATAATTATTATGAACATGTACGCACAAGAAAAAAAATTTTACCGCTTTGTTTTTGAGAAAAGTAAGGAACGCTGAAGTAAAAGCTTATGTTTATAATATTTTCACGTTCCTTACTTTTCTCAAAAACAAAGCGGTAGATTTTTATTTTCTTGTGCATACATATTTGTAATAATAATATCTATTGCGCTTAACCTTCAATTTGCAGATACACCGATTAATACTTGAGTAAATAACAAAAATCTCAATTAGACAAGAACAGCGAATCCGGCTTGCTCTTAAACCATTTTTTTCTTATTTCACCTTTTAATTCATGCAGTACACTTTTGAGATAAGCCATTTGTAAAAAAATAAGCTGCAATCTTTATGTTTGAAGAGCTTATAGGTTGTTTGCCACAACACATTAATATGTGTTGAAAATTGAGTACTTTTTCACCTTCTACGTAATTTCGACTAGAAATGGTACAGCCGGCAAATTTAAAAATTTCAGTTTGCATCTCATTTTTTTGGTGATTTAATATAAATGCATATCCTGTAACGTTCCTTTTTATTATTTAACTTATTTTATTTATTTTAATAATTATTTTAACGTTGTATATTGATTATAGAGTCGTTACAAGCTAGCGCGCGATGCCTAGCTTGTGCAGACTCTTTGTGTTCTTGTTGTTTTGTTAAAAGTCGTTTATAGCTAGGCAAGGTGACTTATTTATGGAATAAGTATTAGTAATTTTTGAATTGGTTATGTGAAAAGCCCGTTATTGTTAAGAACCAAATGCCTTAACATTCGGGGCTTAGCACAAGGTTAATAGGAAAGGAATGTTGCTTGCTTGGATAAGCTCTTTATTGTTATATGCTATACAAGTTAACAAATTTACAAAGTAACACGTTAAACACGTGTAAAATATGCCTTGCTTAAGACAATGCTATGGTCAAGCGCCCGCCGTTGTCTTAAGCAAGGTACAACCACACAGTAGTAGAGCCGATCCAAGAGTGATGAGAGTCACAAGCTCCTCATACTGCTTGCATCCGCTCTCTTAGGTCTCTCTTCCACTCTTCTAACATAGGAGAAGAGAGGAAGAGCCCCCGTATACTTTCAGCGGTACTTACACATGCAAGTGCGTGTACATACATACGCGCGCTTGCATGTTCAACCACTTTGGTCTTTTTGGGTGTTTGGGTGCGCATCTTCCAGTATCGTACGGTTTCAGGGCCGTACATAGTCGGACGCTCTTATTGTATCTCAAATTAAAATGGATTTTGCTTTTCAATCGATTAAGTTTAAAGAAAAAATCTATTTTATTTTCAATAACGCGACTTATGAAGATGCGCGCACAAACGCCCAATTACGCACTTAATATTACCCTGGTGTTGAAGTATGCACCCCAAAATAAAATGGATTTTTCATAGAGGTAAAAATAAAATGTACTCTTTTCCTTTTTTATTCAAATTTAAAAATATGATTACTTTATTTCATTTAAACCAAAAAAAATTTCTTTTATTTAATTGTTTTTTAATTTAGTTTTAATTTTTTCTATATTTAATGGCTTTAATTTCTTTTTTGATTTTTACATTTATCAATAATTGACGAGAAATAGAGTCTTTCTTTTTATTATGAACTTAAATTTATTTATTTTACAACAACTTAATTATTTCTATTCTTTTTAATTTAATTTAAAAATTAATTTGTTTCTTTTTAACGCAACTCAACATTATTTTTCTTTAATTTTCACTTCTTTCTTCTATTTTGCCTTTTTTCTTTTTCTTCCGCTATTTTTTGTCTTGGTACATTTTTGGTTTTTATTTTTGACCTCTACTGTACTATAAGTGTAAGAGCATAAATACATTATTACTATATAGCTACTGTACTATCTGTTACTTATTTATCTTTTCTGCATTCTTTTGCTTTTTAATATTTTTATTTAGTTTAAAATAATATTTGACTATATTATTTTTGCATTAAATGCTTAAAGAACAGTTTTAAGTGTCCTATATGGGACTTTTTATGTTCTACATTTTTTTTATGCCCCCCTTTGTACTTTTTTAGATTTTTTATAATTGTTTGTTAAATAACAATTTAATGCATTTTTGAATAAGTTTTTATCACCATACTTGTAGTTTTTCTTTATTCTTTCTTTTGAAGAATAAAGAGGTGCTTTTTGATAGTTTTCGTTCCATGTTTATACGTTGATAATTGAGCAAATACATTGCTAGATACTTTTTTATTTTTAGAAATTAAATCTATTGGTTCAATTTCTTGTTTTGGTGATATAATTTCACCTTTATGAATCTCATCATTGGTGAGTTCATAATTATTTTCCTCATGAAATAAATTTTTTTTATTTTCATTCGAGGTGAAAACACATGAATGTGAGTCATTTTCGCTCTTATGCGATTCAATAGTTTTTACCTGAGTATACTCATTTGATTTGAGTTTTTGCTCAGGATTTTTTAGATTAGCATATTCGCCATCTATGTATAAATGTATCGTTTTATTTACTTTCCTCAACATCATGTTTAACATTTCCAGCAAACCATGTTTTGTATTGTACTCCTTAATAACATTTGAAATTTTAAAGTGTACGTTTATTCTTTTTGTATTTATATGTATATTTAACCTGTTTTGTTTTTTAATTGTTTTAATTAACTTACCCTTTTCAGGTAATATTTCACGGTTTTTAAGTTTTTTAAAGTTTGCAAAATAAGATTTTTTTTAAATTACAATTTTTCTTATTTTTGGGGGTTTTTCCTGCGTTGCATCCTCACCCCTTATATTATTTAAATTTGGTGCAACTTTATTCAGTTTTCCTGAGGTTCTTCAAGTGATTATGAGTCTATATCTATTTGAGACACATTAATATCATTATAACTTTTTGTCATTTTATTACTGACAGGAGCTTTTTGTCTATTTTCTATATTATCATTTTCATTAAAGAATTTAATTTGATTTGTGTTACTTCTATGAGATTCATTTCTGTTTGATGCTCTTTTTTCTTGAATCTTGTCGTCAGTATCAAAATCTGATAAAATTTTGAACAAAGTGTTCTTATCTTTTTTCTGTGAGAATTGCAGGGCTTGCCTAACGTTTCTGCTAAAATGTCTGCTGACTTTTTCAGCTAGTTCTTCTTCAGTATACTGAAGATCTAATTCTTTAGCTAAACCGTAGACTTGAGTGGCATGAGTCATACGACTTAATTTCCCATTCTCATAAAACTGACCAAATTCCACCTTTTTTCTAGACATTCTTTGGATATCTTCATTCCAATATCTGTCTAGGAATAACTCTTTAAAACCTTTGTATGTGAATACGTCATCTTGATAGACGTACCACGATTCGTTAGCATCTTTTTGTAGTACACCCTGCAACGACTCGAGGGTTTCTTCCTCTTCTAATCTTTTTAATGTGACATATTTTTCAAATTCATTTAAGAATTTCATCGGTCTTTCAACCTCTGTGCTTTCATATTTAGGCAAAGGAGTTTTTATTTTATTGTTAAATGGTTCGGCACCTTGTGTTCGAGTCCCATTATTTTTTAGTTCTTCTTTTAAATTGTTAATTTTTTCTTCCTGCTTTTGAGCAGTTTCATCTATTTTTTGTGATAGATTCTCATGAACCATTTTGATGGCTTCATCGTCATCTATTCTTTGTTTTAAGTTTTTTAATTCTTCGTTTAAGACTTCGTTCTTATTTGCCAATTCAGAATTTCCTATTTTATATTCATTTAGTAAATTTTTTATGACTATATTATCATTTAAGAAACCTTTTATTTTATTTGATAACTCATTTATCTGTTCTTTCAGATTTTCTGTTTCTGCATGAGTAGTTTTTTCTACGTTTAATTTAATCAATTTTTCTGAGTCGCTTGATGAATTTATTTTTTCATCTATTTCTTCTTGTTTTGCAATGAGAAATTTTAATTTTTGCGTTACTGCTTTCATCCATTAATTTTCTTTAGCAGTAACGTCTTTTTCCATAGATTGATTTAAGTTTTCTAATTCTTGCATTAAGATAATAGATCTTTTATTCGGCATTTTTAATTTTGTTTTTTACGCAATTACAATCTAAATTAATATTTCCGAAATTAAAATTTAAAATATTTCTAGTTTAGTTAGTTATTTTTTTAAATTAATTGTTGTGAGATTTAATTTTTTATTTTAAATAAATATAAAATACAAAGAACGAAATATTCAAATTTTAATTTCGTTTACAATTCTCCATTTTATTTTAATAATTTTGATTTATCATTATTTTTAATCATTATTTTTAAAATCGCATATATTATTTTACTATAATATTTGTTTCTCATTATTTGAGAATTTGCACCTAAGAATTTCTTTTGTCTTTTATTTAGCTATCGACCTTTTGACATTATTATATGTATTCTCCAATAATATTCGCGTTTGGACTTGAGATTTGCGCGGTTATGACAAAAGATTTTAAGAAAAATTTAATGTGTATATTGTAACACTCGATCTTTTCACGAATATTTTATTTAAGAATTTAAGGGGACGCTGTATCTCTCTATCCTTTTCTAATTGAAAAATGTAAGTTTTTTGAAAATCTAGTGATTATTGATAGAAATTAAAGGTTGTCCGCTACTTGTTTAGTAAAAAGTAATATTTTCTCTGATGAGGACCAATTAATTTTGTTGCTTTTTTTTCAAGTAAAGTTTGACATACTTACAAAATCCTAAGTAAGGCTAGAGAATACGTTATTTAAGTATGTCAAACTTTACTTGAAAAAAAAGCAATAAAATTAGTTGGTCTTCATCAGAGAAAATATTAATTTTTACTAAACAAGTAGCGGACAACCCTTAATTTCTATCAATAATAACTAGTTTTCCCAAAAATTTACATTTTTTAATTAGAAAAGGATAGAGAGATACAGCGTCCTCTTAACATCAAGTAAAATTTTTGGTCGATGTTTTATTTGCTCTTATTCGAAAAAAAGGGAAATTCTTTTTCAAAATTGTTTTAATTTTAATATAGATTTGGTGTTTTATATACCCTTTGTTTCTCGCTTCTTTCTTACAGGTTTTATATATATTTTTTTGGTTAGTTTTTTATATTTTATATCTTTCTTTTGCATTTTTTCGAAATTATTTTACTTATTTTTTAACTTTATATATTTTTATTTAAAATTAAAAAATTTATTTCATAAAAATGAATTTTTCCTTATATTTCATCGGGTTTTTGTACGTTGGGTGCCAATGTAACGTTCCTTCCTATTATTTAATTCATTTAGTTTATTTTAATAATTATTTTAACGTTGTTTATTGATTATAGAGTCGTTACAAGCTAGCGCGCCATACCTAGCTTGTGCAGACTCTTTGAGATACACATATATCTTTCTTTGGGTTGAAGCGAGAAATATCAACAAAGAGAAAGAGACGCACATATATCTGTCTTCAAACGTCTTATTCAAAAACGAAAAACTCTATGCTGTTGTCTTTGTCCAATACGTTAATATCGTTTCTTCTGTCCCTGTCATACAACGTTTTATAATTTGTAGAATAAGGTTTCGAGTCAACAGTTTTCGCGGAGTGCGTACTTTTTGCTTTTTTTATGAATTATCATTCGTGAAGTGCATAGATCTAGTTTGTTATTGATTTCTATGTTAATAGATTTCGTTCGGCGGATTTATGATCCACGTGCTATAAAATAATATAAGATACGTGAACTCTAAGTGGCACTTTTGTACGGCGTGCAAAAGTGCCACTTTGAGCTTCGCTCAGACGCTAACTGCACGCCGTACAAAAAAGTGCCACTTAGAGTCCGTGTATCTTGATGTACTATTATAGCTAAGACACCTTGCCTAGCTATAGCAGACTTATTTATAATAAAAGTATTAGTAATTTTTGGGTTAGTTATGTGAAAAACCCGTTATTGTTAAAAATTAAATGCCTTAACATTCAGGGCTTAGCACAGGGTTGATAGAAAAGGAATGTTGCTAGCTTGGATAAGCTCTTTATTGTTATATGCTATACAAGTTAACAAATTTACAAGGTAACACGTTAAACACGTGTAAAATATGCCTTGCTTAAGACAATGCTATGGTCAAGCGCCCGCCGTTGTCTTAAGCAAGGTACAACCACACAGTAGAAGAGCCGATCCAAGAGTGACGAGAGTCACAAGCTCCTCGTACTGCTTGCATCCGCTCTCTTAGGTCTCTCTTCCACTCTTCTAACTTAGTAGAAGAGAGGAAGAGCCCCCGTATACTTTCAGCGGTACTTACACATGCAAGTGCGTGTACATACATACGCGCGCTTGCATGTTCAACCACTTTGGTCTTTTTGGGTGTTTGCGCGCGCATCTTCCAGTATCGTACTGTTTCAGGGTCGTACATACTCGGGCGCTCACAATCCTCTACTCTCATTTTTTGGTTTTTCAATATAAATGCATATCTTCTACATGAATTTACTTATTTTCCTACACTATGCAGCCATGTTGCTGACTTATAAGCTAGCAGAGAACGCGAGTTGTAATGCCAATCGAGAAATACTAATGTTCAAAAAACGGTTGGAAAGATTTATTTTGCAAAAGCTTCTAGAAAAGACTTATCTTGTACGGAAAGTTGGAAAAAATTATCTTGCCAGCTGAAAAATTCAGTAGTAGAATTTTCAAGAATGATTATTAACCCTTTCTGACCAAGTGGCCACTGAAAAAAGTGTCCGAAACTCCCTGCATATCTCACAGAGAAGTAGCCCATTAAATGTCAAGCTGAGTTGTGCACTAGATTTGTGCGCCGATTCACAGACCGCTGGCTGGCTCACTCTGTCTCTCTCGCACTCAGATACTTATCAATGCAAAACTTTACTGCTACATTCACGAAGACACTCTTTTTACACGATATATCAATTTATGTATGAAAAAAAGCGTTTAATATAACTTTTTCGAATCCAGCCCTCGGCGGCTGATTGATACAAGCATCACTGTATACGATATATATGCTATATTCACAAACACATTGAACCGACCTCGTCGCTAAATAGCATCGTAATGATATCATAAATACAGCAACGTTATATAAAATTAAAAAAAAATAATATTATTTATTATTTAAATTCCACGTGCACTTTTTACATTTTATCAAATATAATATTTCTACACAAATTCTTTTTGTAATCTTCGATTTAGATTACAAAATATTCAAAAAGAATTAAGGTTAAGATATGCCGAAAAGAAAAGAAATCATCATGTGTATACATAGATACATATATATATATACTAACTGTAATATAGATAACTTTTAATCTAAATAACTTTTACAAATAATAAATTATAAAATTGCTTTAATACCGAGATTGATATTATTTAATGAATTATTATCTAACAGTTTGAAAGACTTGGTACATTGGGCTCGCTTGCTTTTTTTCTCTTTCGCACTCGCACGCCGCTTCTTCCTCACTGGAATAAACGCTAGTGCGCAGGTCCACTACTCGATGCGCCGACGCACTACAGCCGCAACAATTTTTAAGAATTTTCATTTACTTTTTATAGATAAACGTTTATTGTTGCGCAAACTTTTCGCCGGGAATAAGAAAAAATCGTATATTCACCTCGGGAGAGAAGTTGACCCTACTGAAAAAAGCCAAGTCATTAATCACTTGATTTATTATCTGATTTATCATCTTATTTATTATATGATTAATCACCTGATAAATCACCTGACTTTATGACATGATCTGACAGGTGATCAATCAAGTGAAAAATCATGTGATTAATCAAATGAAAAATCAGGTAATGAAATCAAATGAAAAATCAGGAGATTAATCAAGTGAAAAATCAAGTAAAAAATCAGATAAAAAATCAGGTAAAAAATGAAATGAAAAATCAGGTGATTAATCAAGTAAAATATCAAGTGATTATTTAGGTATCATGATTCATTCTATAGGTTTTATTTGTATCTATATTATATTTTTATTAGTTGACCAACATAATATAGTTTTAATAATCGAGGATTTCGATAGTAGAAATCAAAGATACAATCTTAAATGTTTTCAACATCTATTGAATTATAGAACAGATGCAAAAACAATACATAAGAATATATACAATGCCGATACATTTCTCATATTCATATCACCAAGTTTGCATTAATTTTAGGGAATAATTGGGTACATATACACATGAAGAAAACTAAAATTTCAGACTTCAATATCACCATGGTAATATTGAAGTCTGATAAATTAGAAAAAATTAATGCAAACTTGGTGATATGAATATGATAACTATATCGGCAATGTATATATTCTTATGTTTTGTTTTTGCATCTGTTCTATAATTCAATAGATGTTGAAAACATTTAAGATTGTATCTTTGATTTCTACCATTAAAATCCTCGATTATTAAAACTATGTTATATTGGTCAACTAATAAAAATATAATATAGATACAAATAAAACCTATAGAATGAATCATGATACCTAAATAATCACTTAATATTTTACTTGATTAATCACCTGATTTTTCATTTCATTTTATTACCTGATTTTTCATCTAATTAATCACTTGATTTTTCACTTGATTTTTCACTTGATTAATAACCTGATTTTCTATCTGATTAATCACTTGATTTTTCACTTGATTAATCACCTGATTTTTCATTTGATTTCATTACCTGATTTTTCATCTGATTAATCACATGATTTTTCACTTGATTAATCACCTGTCAGATCATGTCATAAAGTCAGGTGATTTATTAGGTGATTAATTATATAATAAATAAGATGATAAATGAGATGATAAATCAAGTGATTTATCATCTCATTCAGAAGTTTCAGTAGGGGACCATCAATCGCTCGCGTATTTGCCCCCTCGCTGCGCTCGGGGGGCAAACCATACGCGAGCATTTATTGGTCAACTTCTCTCCCTTGGTTAATAATATACTATTATTATGTTTTTTCTTGGAAAATTTAATGATATGCGATAATTACATTATATTTCAAGTTAGATGTGTAGAGACATAATTTTTTTTTTTTTTTAACGTCGCTATATTTATGCTATGCTATTTTTTTGCTATGCTAATCAGCGACGAAGCTCGTAAGTGTGTTTGTGAACAAAGCACATGTAACGTACAGCGGTGCTTGTATCAATCGAGTGCCCAGAGCGGGAATCGAACTCGAAACCTCGAGTTTACGAATCTATCACTCTACCGAATGAGCCACTGACGATCTTTGAGACATAATTTTGATTAATCTTAGAAAAAATATATGTCTGTTGCGTTCAATCACCATACAATTTTTGTAAACATTTAGCAATGTAGGACAGACTTCGATAACACAAATTTAAGTTATGAAAGCTATTGATCAGTACATTCTTTACTAGGGTTGCAAATATTTAAATTATTTTGAGCTTTAAGAGGATACTGTATAGCTCTGTCCTTGTCTAATCTAAATTTTCGTTATTATTAATAAATCAAATATTGTTATACGAAAGTAAGGGTACAACCCGATGGATTTTAGGACGAGCTTACGATTTCATTCTGTAAAAAAATATAAAATTTTCATTAGTTTTTGAGTGAGGTCTGAAATGGAAAAACAGTCATTCAGTTCAATTGTTTTACCGTTTAAGACCTCACTCGAAAAATAATTAAAATTTTATATTTTTTCATAGAATAAGATCATTTGCTCGTTCTGAAATCTATTGGGCTATGCCCTTACTTTTGTATAAAAATATTTAATTTATTATTAATAAAGAAAATTTGGATTAGACAAGGACAGAGCCATACGGCCGCCTCTTAAGAGCACGAAACATTTTTATAAAACTACAAAAAAATATTCAATATTCATTATATTAAACTCGATTTTTTTTAAGAAATAAAATATCTAAAAGTAAACTGAAATACCTATAATTTGAACTATTATTCGCACCAAGAGTTTACATAGTGAGGGTATGTAAGTCGACTGTTCTTCTCATGGTGGCAACATTCAAAAAAAAAAAAGAACACTGTGTATGTTAGGTAAATGGGAAGATTTTATAATAATGCCATATCATGGTTGTTACTGTGTAATTAATTTTAAAAACTCATGGAAGAACAGTAAAGTGAAGTTAATTTCTTTTCCCAAATCAAAAAGTAAGTGGGCTCAAATAATAGAATGGATCGATGCAGTCAAAAGGATAAAGTCGGTCAACCTCACGTTTACTTATGCATAAGTGTAAACATAACTAATCATACTATGTTTCATGAAAACATATTAACTCTAACCAACGAAAATAGACGCAAGCATCTATCTTCGTTGCTCTAACGATAACCTAACCCCATTATCTTACGATTATTTCAATTCACATTGGTTTAAGAACATAAATAGCAACTATTTCAAATAAAAAGAAACAAATATTAAAATAATTAATGATCTTTTTCACATTTCTACATCTCTAACTTATTATTTTAAACAAAATATAATATTATGTAATCTGTATTTGAGTCGATAGTAAAAGATCCTAGTAAATTTTGGAGACATACCACGTGATTAATAAAAATCATAAACACTCCCAGCGAATAAGCTTATTTTGCTTCAGTTGTAAGCCCACAATTGTTTGATGAATCGTTATACTCGTAAGTTCTCAACCATAAGATTTAAGCTGAACCAATAGATGGATATACCTCTTCCAAATAATTTTGATTTCAATATTAGCATTATTTTCGCATAAATAAAGAAATTCCTGAAGCACAAAAAATTTTTACTTTTTAACAAAAAATATCAATTTTTCAAATAAATTTTAATATTTTTATCTTATTTTTTGACTTTTTAACTACTTCTTGTCATTTGCTTTTAAAATCCTTCGTTTGTGTGAGAATGATGCTAATATTGAAGTTAAAACTGCTTAGGAAAGTCAAATCCATCCATCGGTTCAGCCTAAATCTTACGGCCCAGCATCTAAAATTTTAAAAAAATCATTATTCATAAAAAACAATTTTAAAGTTTTTAGTTATTATAACTTAAAATTATTAATGATGTACTTATCTTTCATAAAATAATTTTTGATTGGAACTTCTTATTTATATTATCTTTTAATATACAAAAGAGCTATCAGGCAAGCGAATTTTATTATTGACTCGATAAAGCTGAAATACAAAAAAGCATAAATTGGTAAAGTGAGTAATATTAATAATTTAACTATTTATGAGATTTTGTTAGTAATCACCCTACTGAAAAACCATTTGGGACCCATGTAGGTTTTATATGGGACCCATATGAGAATTATGTGGGATCTTTGTGGGAACCACGTGGGATCCGTAGGGGACCTATGTGAGATTTTGCTGTGGTTGTTATGTGGGATATATGTGAGTTCCACATGTGTCCCACAAATCTATTTAAAAAAAAGTAATCAATAATTAACATTTAAAAGTTGATATAGTATTAGTTTTTAAAGTTTTAAGTAATAATAATTGGGTAAGGCATTACATACACATAATTTATAAGCGTAAACAATATTTCATCAAAAAAAACTTGATTGTATTTATCTAATATTGATATATATATATATGAGGTAACAAGCAAATATATTCAACATCCTTAGTTTTTATAAAAACACAAATTTTTCGTATTATTGTAGTATCTACTCAAAAGGGCACTTCTCCGATATTATTAACAATGAAAATATTATCAGTTAAGTAGACCGACGCATTAGCCAAGTGGTTCGGCGTGCGCCAGGCGATCTGCAAAGTTAAGCAGCATTGTCAGTGGCTAGTACTTGGATGGGTGACCGCCCGAGGAAAAGCCACGTATCCGATCTGGACTTACTTTGTGTGAAGATCGCTTGGGCGTACTTGCCACATGACAATGTGAACGGAAGGTGTGGCAAATACGGTCTATACGGTATCCCTATACAAGGGTACCTAAAACCGAATTTCGCCGTACACACCGACCTATTCTAGAGAAGGTTTTTCTAAAAGGGATTTACCCCACTGGGTTTGCCCACAGGCTTTCCCTTCTCCACAGACATTACCCTGGGCGATTGCGGAATGGGGTGGGAAGGGGGGAAAATTTGGAATTGGAATAAATAAAGCTGTGGGGAATATGTGGAAGCCAATTACCGGCGTACGTGGAAGACACCAAATTAAAAAAAAATATATTATTAGTTAATTTGTCTTTTACACTTTTTTACAAGAAATTAATTTTTTTTGTTTACATTGTCAACAACAAAGTAGTTAATTCTTATAAAAGTATTATCTTCTAATTGACAGTAACTATTATCACTTTTTTTATTTTTTCTAATGGCAGACAAGAATAAACATTTTTTTATATAACTCTTCTATATATATCTGTAGACTCAACAGCAAAATTATAAATACTATAAATTTCATCTTAAAAAAGGAATGAATCACCTTAGTGTGAAATATGTGACACTTTTAGGCTTTTCTGAATTCTTTTATTTATAATATCTTTACAAAATCGAATTATGGTTGGAGAGACATTAGGATATATACACATTTCTAAATGATTGGCACTTCTTTAGAAGTTTATATACCAAATCATCTGTAAATTAACACCTTCTGCAGAATGACTAGACTGCAAGATATGATGATTCGTAGTTTCAAATTGGTAGGTTAAATGTGTCTATAGACTGTCCCAAAAGACCACTAGTTGTAATATGCAATAACTGGTGTACATTGAAGTTCATTGTTTGTTTCGAAAAAAATTCTTGTGTCTGTACACTAAATTCATGGAGCATTTTATCAGCGTCATCGAATTCTTTAATGGTCGTTTCATCTTTTAATAAAATATATAAGATTTTCACAAATAAAATCCAGTATTCTAAAAGATTTTTTTTAAAACTAATTTAAATAATGATGTAATGCAAAAAAAGTTCTCCCATTCTTTTGCTTTCCAGTTTTTTCTGTCAGTAATGGTTCTACTTAATGGTCCTAACTGTTGAGAAACTTTAATATTTTTTTTGCAAAATATCCATTAAACTTATCGCATGAGAAGAAACGCTATGAAGAAGACGTTCTGTAATTTGTTTACCCACGCTTTCTATAACGCAGTGTATGTAATTAGGCACAAAACTTTTGATAATATAAAAACCCTTAAGAGCAGGCCGAACCATCTGTCCTTGTCTAATAGTGTTTTTTATCATTTATATAATCACCTTTGGCTGTAACACTAAAAAAATGGTAGCTTCCGCTAAATGCAAGTATAAAAGATAAATTTTATAATAAGAACAAAATAATTTTATCATGTGGTTTTTGAATAATATGAGATCTACTGAATATCTAAAATATAACTTATATTTTTTGGTAGGTCTCATATTATTCAAAAACTACATGATTAAATAATTCTGTTCTCATTATAAAATTTAACCATTTTACTAGTATCTAGCGGGGGCTGCTATTTTTTTGTGTTTCAGCCAATGGTGTTTACATCAATGATGAAAAACACTATTAGACAAAGACAGATGGTTCGGCCTCTTCTTAAGGTTGATCAATGGTGAAACACTCTTTAGTTCATCTTTATGGTTTTATCTTTGGTTCCGGCCCTTCTGTGCCTTGTTCTGTGGTAGAATCACATATTGCAAACTTCCTGTAACCATACTTCTGGGTTAATACACAAATCACAAACAGATTTTCCATTATATTGCATAAGACCTTGCATGGAAGCTTTAGCAACGGAATCAACACATGCAAAAAGTACATATAATTTTCATAATCGGCTTTCATTTTCAATCGTGCATTCAATCCCACTACTTGACAATTCATTTAGATTTACTACTATAGACAGTATTTATAATTGCGGTTACATATCTTGATCTCATTTTATTTTTTAATCTTTGAACAAATGATCGATAACACTTACCGTTAAATATATCATTAATTTTACCATCATATTTCCTTTCTTGTACAACAAAGTTATAAAAATCTTCGTTCGATCAAATTAAAAATTAAATAGCTTCAGATGGATCGATAACTAAAAATACGTTTACCAAAGATGGTTTTGACAGTCCAATATCTTCTAAACAATTTGACATGTAATAATGACTTAGCTTTTAATTTTCCAACGTATTTATAACATTTAGGACAAATACCATGAAATTGTACATCTGTCTTAGGATTTAAAATTTTGCCAATTATGTACGCAGTTTCTGGTAATATTGGTTTTGTAAATAAACTGTTCACAAGTTGAAACCAATGACTGAACACACTTACTAGGAGAGTATCACACCTCCGGATCACGGATTTTGCTCAAACTTCGGGATAAGTTTTCAGATGATAAAATATGGAAAAAGCTAAAGTTATAGTCATTAATACTCAATATTTCCCTAGTTACAGGCAATTAAAGAAAAACACTAAAAAAGTTACTAGATTTTCAACGCATATAGTTATTTAGCATTGATAGCTAGAAGCTTAAACCTTTTTTTAAATTAAAGCTGAGCTCAAATCCTTTCGAAATAGTAGTTACAGCATGTAAAAATATTATTTTTTCCCAAAGTTAGAGCGTAATAAGGATTGGACCTAATTCAGATTTATTATTAATTAATGTTTTGAAAAGAAAAATCAGGTCCGATGTTTATCACGCTCTAACTTTGGAAAAAAATAATATTTTCACATGCTATAATAACTAATTTAAAAAAGTTTCAAGCTTGTAGCTATCAATGCTAAAGAACTATATGCGTTTAAAAATCTAGTAACTTTTTTAGTGATTTTCTTTAATTGTAACTAGGGAAATATTGAGTATTTATGACTATAACTTTAGTTTTTTCCATATTTTATCATCTGAAAACTCATCCCGAAGTTTGAGCAAAATCCGTGATCTGGAGGTGTGACACTTTCCTAGTTAGTGATAATTTATTCGATAATTCAAACTGAAGATAGTCAAACTAGCCGTGTAAAATTTTTCTATCATCATCTACCGAAAAATGATTCAAATTTAAACACAGGTGAATAAAAAATTTTTTTTTTTTTCTATTTTTAAGTCATAATATTTTCCAGGCAAGTACTTAAAATTAAATTGCCAATACACCATTAAAAAGTCCTTACAAATACGTTTAAAATGAGTGGTCGTAGAGGTCTGTATGACCCTTATTTGTTAAGATACAAAAATTTTTAATTAGTACTTTTTTTCTCAAGGGTGGCTCTTTTTTATTGGACCCTACTTTATATAGATATAGCGCCATAATAAATAACTTCACAAAAGCAAATACTTTCGTAACGTCACATAGTTTTAACTGCCTCAATCTCTTTGAATTTTCATTTCTATAAAAAAACAAAAAATACGTGTCCTCTATTTTTTCTTTTTATAAATGACGGATATAAGAATTGAATGACGATGATCCTGATCGCCGGATTGAGTTTTGTGAGTCGATGATGGAAATGATAACTGGAAATCAAATAATTTTATAAAATATTGTTTTTTCACACGAAGCGACATTTCCATTGAATAGCAAAATCAATCATCATAACTTTATATATTGATCCGATACAAAACCTCATTGGATAAAAGAAAGTCACACACAATATCCTCAAAAATTAAACGTGTTGGGAAGAATAGTGGCTGATACAATAATAGGTCCCTTTTTTATCGAAGGAAATTAAAACGCTGAAGGTTATGAACAACTTTTGCGAAGTCAGATTGTTCCAGCTAGCCAGGCATTAAGAGGGGATGATTTCAAAAATACATACTTTCAGCAAGATTACGCTCCAGTTCATTACGATGTCAATGTCAGACAATACATGAATAAGACATTTTTCGAAAGATGGATAGGTAGAAGAGGTACAGTAGAGTGGGCTCCAAGATCTCCAGACTTAACACCTTTAGCATACAGAATCAAAAATAGGGGTTTAAAAATGAGGTTGACCATGAAATAACTTTTAATATGAGGTTTAAAGTAGAATCAGAGGTCACCGTTGGATTTTTTATTGAAAGCTACCTGTGGTAAGCCTTTTGTTTGTTTTGTTTTACCACTATACTAGAGAGATCTTTAAGAAGTCATACTTTGACCTCAATTTAATCTCTGTAGGTTACGTTTACTTCGTACTTGAAAAACATATCCAGACGTGAAATTTTTTGCTCTATTTGACTGCGGTATAATGAGTAGGAGTACTCATTTAGAAAAATAAAGTTGACTTTAAAATAACCTAGGGAATGAGGCTCAAGATTAAATCCTAGGTCACCATCGGATTCTTTGTTTAAAGTTACCTAGAGTATGCTTTCCGTTTGTCTTGTTTTACCACTAAACTAGACGGATTTTCAAGACGTCATACTTTGACCTCTATTTGACCTCTAGAGGTTTTGTTAAGCTCATACGTAAGCACATACCCTGACGCAAAATTTTCCGCTCTTTTCAATTACGGTATAAAAAGGAAGGGTTTTCATTAAAAAAAATGAGGTTGATTTTAAAATAACGTTAGAACTGATGCTCGAGATCAAATCCAAGATCACTATTACATTTCTTGTTTATAGTTACCTAGGGTATGCTTTTTGTTTGGCTAGTTTTACCACTTGACTAGAGAGATTATCAAGACGTCATACTTTGATCTCTATTTGACCTCTAGGAATGTTAACCATATACCTAAACACATACCCTGTCGTAAAAGTTTCCACTCTTTACAATCACGGTATAAAAAGTAAGGGTTTTCATTAAAAAAAAGGTTGACTTGGAAATAAGCTCAGAAATGAGGCTCAAGATCAAATCCAAGATCACTATCAGATCCCTTGTTTACAGTTACCTATGGTATGCTTTTTGTTGGTCTAGTTTTACCACTAAACTAGAGAGATTTTCAAGAAGTCATACTTTGACCTCAATTTGACCTCTAGAGGTTATGTTAACCTCATACGTAAACACATATCCGGACGTAAAGTTTTCCGCTCTTTTCAATTATGGTATGAAAAGTAAGGGTTTTTAATTTAAAAAAATGAGGTTGACCTTGAAACAACCTAAGAAATGAGGCTCAAGATGGAATGCAAGATCACCATCCGATTCCTTCTTTAAAGTCACCTAAGGTATGCTTTTTGTTCGTCTTATTTTACCACTAAACTAACGAGATTTTCATAAAGTCATGCTTTGACCTCTATTTGACCTCTAGAGGTTATGTCGACCTAATACCTAAACACATACCCAGTCGTAAAATTTCCCCCTTTTTTTAATTACGGTATTAAAAGTAGGGGTTCATATTTCAAAAAATGAGGTAGACTTTGGAATAACCTCAGAAATGATGCTCGAGATCAAATCCAAGATCACTATTAGATTTCTTGTTTATAGTTACCTAATGTATGCTTTTTGTTTGTCTAGTAATACCACTAAACTACAGAGATTTTCATGAAGTCATACTTGTACCTCTATTTGACCTCTAGAGGTTATGTTAACCTTATACGTAAACACATATCCAGTCGTGAAATTTTCCGCTCTTTCTGATTGCGGTATAAAAAGAAGGGGTTCACATTTAGAAAAATAAGGTTGACTTTTAAATAACCTCGAAAATGAGGCTCAAGATGGAATCCAAGCTTACCATCGGATTCCTTGTTTGAAGCAACCTAGGGTATGCTTTCTGTTTGCCTTGTTTGACCACTTAACAAGACAGACTTTTAAGGTGTCATACTTTGACCTCTACTTGACCTCAAGAAATTATGATAACCTCATACGTAAACACATATTTGGACGTAAAACGTTCCGCTCTGTTCAATTACGGTATGAAAAGTAGGTGTTTTAATTTAAAAAAATGAGGTTCACTTTGAAATAACCTTAGAAATGAGGCTCAAGATCAAATTCAAAATCACCATCGGCTTTCTTGTTCAAAGTTACCTAGAATATTCTTCTTATTTGTCTTGTCCTATTACTAATCTAGAGAGATTTTTAGGACGTTATACTTTACCTCTATTTGACCTCTTGAGGCTATGTTAAACTCATACCTTAACCTATTTCCGGACGTTAAATATCCCGCTTTTTTTAATAATGGTATGAAAAGTAGGGGTTCTAATTTTAAAAAATGAAGTGGAATTGGAAATAACCTTAGAAATGAGGCTCAAGATCGAATTCAAGATCCCCAACAGATTCCTTGTTTAAAGTTACCTAGGTTTTACATTTTGTTTGTCTTCTTTTTCCACTAAACTAGAAATATTTCAAAGAACTCATTCTTTGATCTCTATTTGACCTCTAGAGGTTATGTCAACCTCATACGTAAAAAGATATCGAAACGTGAAATTTACCGCTCTTTTTGATTGTGGTATAAAAAGTAGGGGTTCCTATTCAAAAAAATGAGGTTGACTCTGAAATAACCCTGGATATGAGGCTCAAGATTAAATCCAAGGTCACTGTCGGATTCCTTATTTAATGTTACCCAGGGAATGCTTTTTGTTTGTCTTGTTTTACCACTAAACTGAAGAGATTTTCAAGAAATCATACTTGTACCTCTATTTGACCTCTAGAGGTTATGTTCACCTTATAGGTAAACACATATCCGGACGTGAAAATTCCCGCTCTTTTTGATTGCGGTATAAAAAGTAGGGGTTCCTATTTAAAAAAATGAGGTTTACTTCGAAATAACCCTGGATATGAGGCTCAAGATTAAATCCAAGGTCACTGTTGGATTTTTCATTCAATGTTACCCAGGGTATGCTTTTTGTTTGTCTTATTTTACCACTAAACTAGAGAGATTTTCAAGAAGTCATACTTTAATTTTTATTTGACCACTAAAGGTTATGTTGACCTCATACCTTTACACATACCTGGACGTAAAGTTTTCCTCTCTCCCTAATTACTGTATGAAAAGTGGGGGTTCTGATTTAAAAAAATGAGCTTGACTTTAAAATAACCTTAGGAATGAGGCTCAAGATCAAATCCAAGATCACCATCGGATTCTTTGTTTAAAATTACTTAGGGTATGCTTCCCGTTGGTCTTGTTTTACCACTAAACTAGAGAGATTTTCAAGACGTCATACTTTGACCTCTAGTTGAACTCTAGAGGTTATGTTAAACTCATACCTAAACACATATTTGGACGTAAAATTTTGCACTTTTTTCAATTTTGGTATGAAAAATAGGGGTTTTTTACATAAAAAAATTAGGTAGACCTTAGAATAACCTTGGAAATGAAGTTCAAGGTCAAATCCAAGGTCACCATCGGATCTCTTGTTCAGAATTACTCAGGGTATGCTTCTTGTTTGTTTTTTGTTTTTTCTACAATAAAAGTCATAAGATTTCTAGGGGTTTCCACACTTCTTCCTCACCCTGTATATGTTTACTTTTAATTTTGTTGAAAAGTCTTGTAACAAAAAAAACATCTATAATGAATATTAGATTTTTGAAAATTCTTTCGGTTTTTATTTAAATCATTTTTTAATCATCAAGTTAAAGAAAAATATAAAAACTTAGTATTTTGTATCTAATTTAATTTTTTTTCATCATATTTGTTGTACGTCTATCAGAGACAATACTCTTTGAAGAAGCGCTATATATACAGTGCCGTCCATAAATTCGGGATCACTCAGAGGAAAAAATTGCTGGAGAAAAATCGCAATAACTCGGTAAATATAGGTCGTATAGAAATTCTAAAAAAAACGATTTTAAAGTACTCCTCAAGAGCTTTAAAAACGCTGTATTATATTATTTTAAAAGTTTTTTTATGGTATTAAAAAAATTACTTAAAAATAAACATTTTTTGCCAATTTTTTAAATTTTAGATTCGCTCACACCGTTTTTCGAGTATAAGATAAAAAAATCTGAAAAAAATATAATTTAAAGTACTCTAAAAGAGCTTTAATTTGCATTTTTTTAAAATTTTTCACAATGATTTTCCGTCAAGATATGAAGTTTTAAAGTTGGGCATTTTTGGTGTTTTTTGCAGAAAAATGGCCAATTTTCTGAAAAAACATCAAAAATGCCTATCTTTAAAGCTTTATAACTTGACGAAAAATCATTGTAAAAATTTTTAAAAAATGCAAATTAAAGCTCTTTTAGAGTACTTTAAATTATATTTTTTTCAGATTTTTTTATCTTATACTCGAAAAACGGTGTGAGCGAATCTAAAATTTAAAAAATTGGCAAAAATGTTTATTTTTAAGTAATTTTTTTAATACCATAAAAAACTTTTAAAATAATATAATACAGCGTTTTTAAAGCTCTTGAGGAGTACTTTAAAATCGTTTTTTTTAGAATTTCTATACGACCTATATTTACCGAGTTATTGCGATTTTTCTCCAGCAATTTTTTCCTCTGAGTGATCCCGAATTTATGGACGGCACTGTATATAATATATATATATGTTAGCGCTATATATATATATATATATATATATATATATATATAATATATTTATACATATATATGTATATATTTATATATATAATAGAAAGTTGATGAACAAGAAGTATAAGTTTATTTTGATGATAATATCATATAATTCAACATTACTTAAAAAATACAATTGTTATATAAATTTAGAATATTATGCATCAATAGTACGTGTAAGATCTCAATTACTAAGATCTCATTAATGTCTATAGCATTAATAAATTATTTATCTTTCACTTACCAGGAGAGTGGCTGAGTTGCAAGTCACAGATCTTAATGAAACTTTGGGATAAGTATTAAGGTACTAAAATATGAGTAAAGCCACAGCGGTACGGTCTAATGCTTCGAAAAACTGAAGTTATGGACGATTATAGTCTTATTTTCGGAAAAATATGGAAAAAGAACTCCTAATTGACGTGTAAATAATTTGTTCTAGAAATGTCTCTAATAAATTTACAATAATTAAAATGGAAGCAGAGAAAGCAAACTCCGATTTGCTTGTTTTCGAATTAAAAAATATTAATTAGAACTTAAGTTATGCTTGTTTAAAGTTGAGCAGTAAGAGAGCACCAAAAATGTTCTAAATTTTAAAGGATGGTGATTTTTAGTACTCTTTTGATGCTTAACTTTAAACAAGCATAACTTTAGTTCTAATTATTATTTTTTAATTCAGAAACTAGCAAATTAAAGCTTGCTTTCATTTTAGTTATTGTAAATTTATTAGAGACGTTTCTAGATAGAATTATTTACACTTCAATTAGGATTTCTTTTTTCATATTTTTTTGAAAATAAGGCTATAATCGTCCATAACTTCAGTTTTTCGAAGCGTTAGACTGTACCGCTGTGGCCCTACTCATATTTTGGTACCTGAATACTTATCCCAAAGTTTCATCAAGATCCGTGACCCGCAACTCAGATACTCTCCTGGTTAGATCATTAAAATCTATAAATTTTTTTATTATAAATATATTTCTATATATTTCTATATTTTAAAATAACGAAGTATATATGTAGGCGTACGATGCGACTAATAATTCTAATAACTATTCCTTACACTATTATTTCAATAATTTTAATAAATAAAAATTATAATGTATCCATCAATGGATCTTTTATGAAAAGTAACAACTTCTATTTAATTAAACTTTAAATTAACTACCCTCACCAGTATAAGGAATCATAAACTTATACCATCGGAACTTATATATCTCTTGAAATCAACTCGTATTATCATGCTATTCAGAAAGATATTTAGATTAGACCAATTCAAATCGAGAAATTTTGTCTTTGTTACCGAAAGATTATGTACTTGATAATATAATCAATTCAAAATATTACTATTACTACTATTTTATTGGAGTGAAGAATTAATACTTTTTTTTACGTAAATATCTTTTGCATTATTGTCATATACATATGTACACATGCACACGTGTACCTTTAGCATACACATACACACATACACATACATACACATACAAACATACGCATACACACATATACACCTACACAATATCCGTCACTTCGTCTCCGTCTTCGTCTCTCCAACTACGTTCCTCCGTCTCTGTTTTTCCGTCTTTCCGTCTCCGTATCTATGTCTCTCCATCTCCGTCTCTCCGTCTCCGTCTTCGTCTCCGTCTCTCTATCACCGTCCCTCCATCTCCGTCTCTCCGTCACCATCTCTCTGTCTTCGTCTCTCCATCTCCGTCTCTCCGTCTCCGTTTATCTGTCTTCGTTTCTCCATCTCCGTCTCTCCGTAATTACATTACTACTTGAATATATATAAAAGAAAAGTCTCAATTCTTTACTTTAATATAATAAAATAATAATGATATGAATATATATATATTATTATTTTATTATATTGAAGTAAAGAATTGAGACTTTTTCACGTGAATATCTTTTACATTATTGTCACATACATACATACGCATACACACATATACACATATCCATACACATACACTTATTTTTATACACATACACACATACTCAATATCCGTCACTCCGTCTCCGTCTCCGTCATCGTCTCTCCATCTCCGTCTCTCCGTCATGGCCTCTTTGTCTTTCAATCTCCGTCTCTTCGTCTCCATTTTTCCGTCTTCGTTTCTCTGTCTCCGTTTCTTTGTCTCTGTTCCTCCGTCTCCGTCTCCTCGTCTCCGTCTCTCCGTAATTACATTACTACTTACATATATATACATATATATTATCATTTTATTATATTGAAGTAAAGAATGAAGCCTTTTTTATTCTTACGTGAATACCTTTTGCATTATTGTCACTACATACATACGCATACACACATACACATATACACATACACATACACACATACACATAAACACATACACATACACATACACATACACTTACTCTTATACACATAATCGATTAAATACTAAAAATAAAAAATGAAACCATCTAAAGAGATTTTGATAATTATTTTGTACTTTGTATTTAATAAATTTCTGGTACTCATTTCTCACAATTTATTATCATGTTTTGCAAATATATTCAAAACTAGTACACATTAGTAATATTAATAATAAATAAATATATCTAATTTTTTTAATAATTAGAAATAAGTTATATTTAGATGGTATATTGGTAGTATAGGTACCACTATGGAGCGTCACAACAAACCCCCACTCCTCACCCTCCCCGGAGGTGAATGACCTCTAAGTGGTGTCAGGAGCTGTGTAAGTCATTATGACGTCACGTGGTTATATATACATATAATTTAATCTAGAGATTACAAACTTTTTAAATAATATTTATAAAAAAAATGCAAATAAAGAAATAATTTCAAAATTTATTAATAAAATTTTATTAAACTATTCAAATTAATCAAGCAAAAATTAGAATTAATTTATTTGATCAATAAAATATTTTACAAACTTAAAAAAAAAACGACTTTATTAGGATGAGGTGCAATATTGGTCAAGAAAGAAGAAGATGGTGAGTATACTTTATATTTTTATGTTTATTGTTTTATAAAATATATAGTGGATACAATTATAGTATATGTATAGTGAACAAAACTTATTTTATAAGTATAGTGTATAATATTATTTTATGAATATAGTGAATACGCTCATAATTATTTTACAGCTACAAAATAATTTAACGCAGCTACAATTAAATCAACATGAAGCGCTGTGATTCCGTGAAATACACGAATAATTTCGGTTTCAAAAATACAATTTTCAGGTTCTTTTATTTTATTTTCCACACTTGTAATTAAAGACGCAATTATATCATCATCACACTCGAGTACAGCTCGTTTCACAAAGCCCGCATAATATTCATCTATTTGAGATCCATATCGAACACCGCACAATTTTTCTACAAGATCAACAATCTTTCCTGCACACACACTGACACCTTTAACAAGCGTCGTCAAATATTTAATCCTATCATCTACGCAGGATGCAACGCCTTGTAAATACTTGAAAGTCACCTTTTTCATAACAATGCTTTGTTGATACCTTTCGACCAGACCAGAGATAGAGGTGAAATTTTCTTCGATTTCAATGGCTTTATCAGTATAGCTTCTAGTATACCTCAGAATCCAGCCAGTTCCGTACACTTTTTAATCCATCAAATCATCAGCATTACCATCAAAATATTTTTCAGTATCACCAAACGTAAGCTTAAACTCGTTCCACGTATCTGTAGTGAAAGCTATTCCTTGAAAATCTTGTGAGAGTAAACGTACCATTGGATAAAATTCGCCATCTCGTAGTTTATTATATTCAAGACCAACTAAAATTTTTGTCGTAAATGACTTGTTCAAACCGTAGAAAGAATTAAAGATGGGCTGTGTAAAGTTCTTCTGATGCGCCATTTTTTTCCTTTTTTCCTAATAGCTTTCTACGATACGAACGTCGACTGAATGACTGTCATCTTGATGAATATAATCTCGTTATATAAAGGCTTAACACAAGAGACAGTGGGGGAGATAAGGTGATGACTAAGAAAATACACTCTCACTACTTCTTTGTAACAAACGTGCTTTTACGGCAAGAAAGTAACAATGATCCTCAGAAAAGCTATCGTCAGCATTTTTGATGAACACGTGTCTTGCAGCTACAGTACTATTTTCTACCGAATCAACAAAAAAATTGTTATTGGATTCCTCGAACTCTGACCTCATTATTTCTTTGGCGAGCGTTACTTTACGAGAAGAAAGTAACAATAATTCCTAGAAAAGTTATCGTCAACATGTCTGATCGACACGTAGCTTGCAGCTGCAATATTGTCTTCTAAGAAACCAATAATAGAATTATTGAATTCCTCGAACACTGATCTCACTATATTCTTGGTAACGAACATGATTTTGCGACAAGAAAGTATCAGGTTACAATAACGACAGCTTACCACAACACTTTTGAAAACATCTTATCATACAACAACCATTTCCAGAAAAGTTGTTGTCAGCATGTTTGAACGGTACATAATTTCCGGCTACAGCATCGTTTTTTACTAAATCAGTAGAAAATTTTTTAAGAAATTTATATGTCATGTAATCCAAGAACATGATACAAAATTGGCCGCACACATCAGATGTTTCACTCTGTAATTTTACCGTATTCCAACGGAACCTATTACAATTACGACGTAGACGGCTAATATAATCTGGTATCAAAGGCGGCATTTCATAACTATCAAAATACCAAGCTGTACCACTACGGTTAACGTACATACACACCTAATGCGTTCCGGGTTTTGTATGACCATCAGTGTTCACTACAATTGCTGTTGGTTTCGTCCACACCTTCGGAATTTGATCTGCTGGGTACACTCCTACAAAGTTGGACGGTATACCCTTTAAAATTTCCATTATCTTCAGGCTGTTCATCACAAAGAAGCGTTGGTGGTTGAAACACAAAATCAGAATCACGCTTTGAATCTCGTCAAGATAACCATTTTTTTTAAATGGTACGCACTGTTTAAAGCGCACGTATATTTTAGATGAAGTGTCTTTACAACGTGATTAAGACAATACTTATTTAACCAGGGTAGCTGATTAAATGACGGGCAATCTTTATTTGATTTTAAATTTATAATTTCACGCGCTGTAATACAGTACAAAATTGAGCACTTTTATTTACCTCTTGCGTAAATTTTTCTAACTTTCCGAGTAAGATCGCGCAACGTGTGGTAGAGAGCTTTCTCCGTGACATCACCGTCAAAATAGTCAAGACCATGATGATGTTCTGCAAGCCAATTATTTTCTCTTCTTATGCCCCTGCTAAAAGCGTTTATACGATTTTTCGATGCGATAATTCGATGACCGCTAAAATCATCGTTCAAAGCTACGATGGCGACTTCTTTTGGAACAACTCTGTTATTGCTATCATTTAAGCACTGAATATCCCCGACTACATCCATAATTTAACTTTTTGTCTGACCAATGCAACGATTAAAGATATACTGAGGAGTAACGATGATTTCTTTTTATCCGATAAAATTTGTAAGCGCCATCTATTAATAGCTTTACGCATTAAAATCTACAAATGTTTGTCGTGATGCGTCAATCTCTAAAATGTTATCGTATTCTGCATAAACTATACAATTGACGGTGTCTGTCAGAGGTTTGCTAAATCTGACATCGAGTCTAACACTTCCATGTTTTATTAAATTCCAATAAGTACATTGATTTGCCGATAAATCGGGTGTTATAGCAAATGCAAACAGATAGAAACCGTTTGGATACGACTCACGAGTAATTTTATTTCCCTCGTTGAGAAAATAGACACCTGTACCGCTGAATAAAGTATGATATGCATCAACGTATAACTTTTTTAATTTGAAATCAGGTTGTAATGGTTTTGAAGGTATTTGAACACCATCAACAAACAAACATAGAAAATTGATGTTAAAATGATCAAAATTGAACAGATTGAGCATTCGGTCTCCGTTAAACGCCTTGTTTTGAACAAACCCTATGATTATTCTTTCAGGTAACTGCCCTAAAATAATATTATCCAGAGTTTCACAATGTATACCGCTATGCATTGTTACAGCTTCGACTTCAACTCTTGTGAGAGGGTATTCAGCTGTAGCTTTAGAAAGTGCTTTTGCGTGTGCTAATAGCACACCTGGGTTAATTTTCACTTGTCTTACTAAAAGATTAGCTTCTTCTATATGTGCGGCAAAGTATCCTGAAGGATCCATAAGACAAAAACCATCTCAAGAGCGCATTAAACGAACTCTTACTGCAACGTCGTTAAGTAATAACTTTTCTTGATTAAACACATCTGCATGTAAATGCCCGACAAGATCTATAGTTTTTTTTGCGCCCAAATATTCACGCCGCTTAACAAGTCCTTGATTTTCACTACCCACATCGTCCATTTTCCCAGCTGTATCGTCACACCACAAAACGGTTGATAAATGAGAATTTTTAGCAGCAGGGCCATAGTTGAGCAGTGTCTCGATGTATGCTCTGTACGTGTAGCATTATTTGGAGCTGTAACAGGTTTCTGGTTAAATAGTACATCTAATTGGCTGAATAGTGGGTGCATAAAATTATTTACCGGCGCCACTTTATTGAGTAGTTCTGCAGTCACATTTCCAGGATACTCATCGACAGTGGTGTATAAGCAAACGCGCAAGCCAAGCATAGTATGTGTTAAATCTAAATAATCGTCGCCATTTCCAGATATTACAAATTCTATAGGTGCGTTATCAGTCAACGAGGAGATAGGCTTATACTGGACCCAATGAGAGCTCTCGATAGTAGTCTGTGTCGGATGAATGTCGAATAGGAGCAATTCCGATTTCATGCACTCGCAGGACTGCGTGTGTAAAAACGCCATTTTCAGTCGAAAATGTCTCTTGTCATTCGTACTTTTTTACTTTTTCGAGAATTTTTCTTTTTTTTCTGGTTCTATTTATTTCTTTTTTATTACTTAATTCCTTCTATTTTTTGTGCTGCGCCATTTAATCTTTCTTCGAGTGCTCTTAACACTGACACTGCCGTCATCCAACTGCAAAGCAGACAGATAACGCTGTTTCTTATATCCAGATCCTTCCATCAATTTATCTAGTCTCTCTTCAGCCTTTCTTTTAAGATTTGTGCCAGACTCTTTTATACGATTTTGTAGAGATTCTTTGATTGGAGTATTCTGTGTTGCAACGTCAGATAAAACGTTTACACCAGTACGCAATGCCTCCTTTCCCACAGCTTTAGTGCCATGGGTGAGTAGCGGTAGTACACGACGAAACAACCCAGCTAGAAGACTTCCTACACCACCATGCCCTCTTTGGTAGGGGGCTCTGACGTAAATACGTCCAAAACCCCTACCATTTTTACCACCACCACCGATCTGCATGTCAAAGTATGCCTCGTAATAATTTATCTCTTTTTTTATTAATCAATACGATGAAAGTGCAACGTCACTGTCAAGGTGCCAAAATCAAATGGTATTGGCTGACCTTGTTGATCTTTTATATCTACTTCAATGGTTTGAAAAGAGTTAAACAATAGCGGTATGTACATAGATGGTGAAAAGTTTTTTATTTTTACACCGCCATATTTGTAATCCTCAGTATTTAAGGAAACCGCTCTTAATAATTTACCTTGCACATCTCCGATTACATAAGGTTCACAAATGTCACTGTACACCATTAGAGTTGTTGGTAACCTATTAGAAAGATTAGCAGGGTAATTAACTTTTGTGGTAACAAAATCATTTTCATGGTTTGTTCCATTGTTTTTATTTTGATATAAGACTTGACAATACTGTACCAATGAGCGCTGCCAACAATATTGGCAAGAATCCGCCGTGCTGTACGATAATTTTCTTTTTCGTAGCTAGATTCTTTCGAGGACTTGCCAACTGTCTAAGAATGCCTGCGTGTTTACGTAATCAAGTTTTGTGCGTTCTGTTGAGAGAAACGTTACCGCGCAGCACGTTGAGAGCACATTCACAAATGTATCTAACCAATTTGGGGTCGGCCTTACGGAGTACGGCAGCGTGTTGCTCTCTGTTAAAATGGTAAAGCGCTCTTAAAATATCTGTATGCTTTTGCCCGATGGGACCTGTAATTTTCTGCTCCATCACAAAGATACGACCGGAAGGTGATTACTCGAATTAATGCCTTTAAACTGCTTTTGAGGTACGTAAACGTACTGATATTCGTCATCGGGGAAGATGCAAGCGCGAAAACGACAATTATTTAGAGTGTTTTGTTTTGAATCTAGAAAAAGGTATCCAAATAGCCGCGAGGTGGCGTCCCAGTACGCCTCTTGTAAGAATCGAGGATCTTCAGGACGGAGCTGACGCGAAAGATGTTGTTCTTGTGTACGATTGCGTAAATTTCTAAACAGGACCATGTATTGTGCGTTCAACAAAATTTTTTGTCGGCCTTTTCCTTGATGAAATATATTCCATGTAATAGATATGACGCTAAGGTTATTGTGATGACTCCCCTTTGTGAATAAGATGACAATGGCGTGACTTAAGGACGATTCACGCATCAGATCATCCAATATTAATAACTTAGGGCGTGAGTCACCAGCATAGTCCGTACTATGAGGAAGCCCCTTACGAAATTCTATATGTCTCCCAAGCTCTTTGTAACCTGCCTGCCATTTAGCATAGTAAACGATCACGCGATCAAAACGTGTGTCACTCATACGATCAAAGTATTTTAGAAATTTTTTTACAAACACTGTTTTGCCACAACCGGTAGGTCCGCAAAGCATAGATGTCCACGGGTGTTTCCATCTAATATCCATGACTTACTACTATAACAACTACTATTTTTCACTGAAACTTTTAGCACACTAAACGTTCCAACAAAATACACTGATAGTTATAGTTTATGACTTTGTAAAATCCATGTAATTTTTCACCAACACAGCTTCAATAATTATTCCGATTTTCTCGATCCTCTATCTAAACTGTACCGTGTAATATACGACACACATGTAATATACGAATACTTGGTGAGTTGGGATCAAATCTCACACTTCTTTTTTCTCCATATTACCAGAGCTGTCTGCTGACAAAGCTTAAGTTTTTCTGGAGTCTACGACAATCTTGTGATCGTGGTGGGGCCCCCGCGTGGCCGCTCGCGTATCCGCGAGAGTATTGAATAAGGGCTCGTCCTCCCAATGTCGTAATATCAACACACGCTGCTTGCAAGCGCTACAGAACAGCTAGCTTTTTTAGTGCATGCGCGATTGGCTCCTACAACCGCGAGCGCGTTAGAGAAGAGCTCGTAACCCCACCACTGCAATATTACCTGTCTCCCCCTACCACTCACGGCCTCACGAGCGTTTTGGATTGGAAATTTTTTCGCGCATGCGTTCTTATCATTGTATACCTGCTCAGTCGATGTGGAGTTCAGTCCTTAACTGTGTCTGCATCCGTACGGGTGGCTGTTTTTCAACCCGACAAATCTTCTTTTACCATATACGGTTTTACAAGTTTTCGTCTCTATAAGTGATAATACTTCGTGAAAATCTGTCCTTCTTATTGCCGGTGAAAATATAATAATTTCATCCGTGTTACCCGATATTAACTCGCGTATATTTTCAAAATTAATTTTTTGACTATTTGAATGATTTAGTCTATTATAGATACTGATTTTAGATACTGTTTGTTCAGAACCATCTGGAAGTTTACACTTGTACGCGTGAAATTTCGGTTCACTAGAGGCAAAAGATAATATGTATGTACCAACACCTTTCTCCGCTAATTCATCAGTAAGTTCACCAAGCAGTGTACCGATCGGCGTATCGTGTTCGTCGTTCTTACTGACATATAAAACGGAGTCTGTGTCGTAGTACAGTGCATGCGATTCTAGTTTTTTCAAATAATCAAAAAGTTTAAGCCGGGCTTGTGCTGTTGTGAAAGCTGCAATTACAACACTTGTCGTGCGTGACTGCAAGAGAGCTTCATCCTGATACTGCCAATCCACGTACAATACCTGATCGTTGACTGGGATGATACTGTTTACAACCACTTCAGCATTGGTAAGTAGTTCTGTCAATCTTGCTGGCTCTGTAACAACCTCTGTTTTAGCCATATTCTCTCGTTGCGCGAGCTTCCCCCATAACGAGTTTAAACATAGTTTAGCAACCGATCTCAAACCCGCAATAAAATTTATATCAGTTTTATTTAGACGAATACCCTCTTCACGTTCAAAGTTCTCTATATGACGGTCCTTATGATCTTCGGTGATACATTCTGCCGGGTAACCAGAAGCTTTGGTTTTTTGTTTAAAGAATTCATCGATGTACTCGGTGAAAATACCACCTGTTCGCGTGACAGGGTTATATTGTACCATCTCATATTGCCATATTTCGTAAACATTTTGAATCACGTATCCTATTTCTACAGCTTTTTTAAGTTCTTCCGACACCAATGTTCCGTGTGATACCCGATCGATCGTATTATCGTGCATACAATCCGTTTGAATCATTTGTTCACAGCACGTACGGCAAAGAGGAAAAATTAATTTTCCATGCATTTCAACTGGTAAAACAGGGTGATACAAATTTCTGGGCGGGAGTACATCACACATGATAAGACCTTCAACGTTACTGATGTCGTTGTTATCCCCTATGAGAGTTTGAGTTTCATTACCCACATATAACGTTGGATGACCCACAGGATATTTACCTCGTTTACAAATGTATGGATATAATGAACATACATCAACGTATTTAATTTTTTTATTACCCTCACACTCGTATAATTTTACCGTGTTACCAGTTCTACCACCGAAAAATGCATCACGGGGGTCCAGCGGTTCACGATGAACAATATCGATATTCGCATCTATATATTCTCTCGATTCTCATTTACGTGGAATTTCCCGCTCAAATTCACAACCCCATATTTTAAGGAGTGTATAATTGCCTGTTTTGATTTTTAAGGATATGTAGCACATGTTTTTTCATATCTGTCGTCAAGCGATTCGCCTGATGATAATGTTTCATTCCTATTTATTCTGTAACATCGTGGACATCCATACCAGTAGCACCCGTAAAATTGAAGAACTGTACCTTTATGGTCCTCATCTGCTCGTGGTAGAGCGTATCCATCAACAAGAACATCTTCAATAAGTCTCCTCTCCCATCCATGCCCTGCATGCTCGATTCTACACTGTAGAACCTTTTGTTCCATCCAATAAACCCATTGTGTAGCTTTAATAGGATTAATTATCAGCCGTTCTGTACCCTCTCACAGGCATAAAACCTATTTGATTTTTTTTTAACTTTTTCCTGTAAACGCGCATACACGATGAAGCTATGGTTGTGCACTCTTCGAATGGGTCTACATTAAACTTCATGAAATTTTTTCGGAATTCTAAACAGGCCTCTCTCAGTATTTTAACATCTTGTTTACAATATTTTACGATCTCTTCTTGGAAATTAAATATGCATTCTGTATCTGACTGTCGAATATGCCATTCTATAAATTTTTCTCTTTCATTACTGTTCATACCATCGACGCCGTACATATCTAGGCTCAGTAAAGGACCGATATAGAATTGGTTTTCTTCTGTGTTAAATAAATGTGGAAAAGTTCCTTTTTCTATACCTGACGACCCGTAAGCTTTCGGTAAATCACATAGTGACATATGAAAATAATTTAGACTATCGATAAATTTAACGCTTGAAATTTGCATCAGAATTATTTTGGAACCGTTAAAAATCACCGTTGGTTTCTCCCGTGAACAATGGTTTTTTACGATATACTTGAATACAAATTGACAATCAAACCCTTGCGAATTGTGTGCTATACAAATAACTTTCTTAAACTTTTCACGTTGTGATAGAGCTAACCCGACAAATTGTTTTACTGGATCTTTTTGAAATACAAATTCACGAATACCACACTCTTCACACATATTTGATCTATAAGTATCTTTTAGACAAAAATTACAAACTTGTTGTACAACACACAAGTTAGATACATGTATTTTTTTATTTTCATCACCTAACACAGAAAGAGTTTGTTGTGTTTCAAAATCATGAAATAAATATAATATTTTAGATTTTTCCTTACCTTGTTCTATAGGCTGAATATAGCAAAAGTGGTTGATCGGTAGCCGTTTGTTACAAATGTCACAAAATACAACTCCGCATTCATCTTTTTCACTGCGGTTTCTTACACGGATAGTCTTACAACAAGTTTGACAAATTTTCACTGCATTACAAACAATTACGTTTCTTTTAAACGATCCTGATTTCAAATGGTTCTCGAAACATGTATTACCAAAAAACTCTCTTAGGCAATTTAAGCACTTTTTTATATCCGCACTGTTGTCACAAACTGGTGATTGCATGAACTTAAAACATCTATTAGAACATCTATGATCCATAGCGAACTTGTAAATTTTATTACATGGTATGCAATACCCTCTACTACCGGCTGCACTAGTCAAGTTTAGAATAGGTTGATAATGTCCTTAGTTTTCATAATACATTATACGTAGTGTATAAGATACGTTTTGGTATGTATCAATTACAACTTTTGTACTATCATAAAGAGGTATATCCTCACGCCCAAAATTCCGGAAAGAGTAAACCACAATAGCTGTGCTTTTTGTAGCCAGGAAAATTTGAAACTGATGAATTTCTTGTAAACCACACCCTGTTGATGGTATAGTAACCTGTGCTTGATCAATGAGATCAAGAGCTGCTCTTTTTTGCTCCCTACTATTGTGTTGTCTAATACTATTCCAGTAATCGTGTAGTGTACCAGAGCGAATTTGTCCTCTTGCAGCATTGGCGAGTGCCGTAACTAATGATCTCAGAAAGCAAAGATTATTGTCGTTGCGTATAGTTAAAATGGATTTTTTGAACACATGATCATCACTTAATCGAACACGTCCGTTTTCCCTCATATCTGGCACTATAACACACTTGATCATAAAGTTTTCATCTATGTCAAAGTCTTGAGAACTCTGTGCGACACCAAATATCATTTCCCACAAATCTTGAGTAGTGAAATTTCTAATAGGTCTGAAAGATAGTCATAATGTCCCTTGAACAAAATGATCATATAGTATCGTTACATCTATAAAATTTGAAAGGACTACGTCCATTCACTAATTGATTACGCAGATCATCTAAAGACCCATTTAACCACTCAAAAATTTTTGCTCCTGCTGGTGGCGATGATATTCTTCCTGAAATCTCTGCACCTTCTGCATTAAACCTTTGGTAACATCAGGAAGTTTGATTCTCAATTAAGAATAATGGTCTTGTGACTACTCCACTTCTCGCTCCGCACCTTCACTGCTCTGTAACAGATCAACTATATTTTTTCTTTTAATCTTAATATATATCTATATGTATTACTAAAGAACATAGAAGTAATAATATATATCGATTATACTTACGCTCCATTCCAACATCATTGGAAGACGATAAAGAGTTATCAGTAGATAATGATGATGATGACGATGACGATAAAGATGAAGATGAAGATAATGACGACGATGATGATGATGATAACCTTCTGGATAACACTCTTTTTGATGATGATGGAATGATGGGGTTATCATCATCTTTTTCTTCCACAACACTCGTACTTGTAGGTTCTAGAAATACAAGAAAAATAAATTATAATAAGTTAAAAAATATTCTTCTATAAAAAAATTCTAGCTTTTAAAAATCTCTTTCACTCACCAAACACATTTTCACAACCAGCGATAACCTCGTCACCTTCAATATCGTCTGCCATTCGTCGTAGTGCTAAAATGGTTAATGTATTAAATATGTGTGGATATAGATATATATTTAATTATGATTAAATCATTTAAATTAATTAATTACTACTTTGTCGCAACACCTCGTTTGAATCTGGATCTGAAAGATTTCTTTGTCGTATGACACTGTCAACCATATCAAGTATAAATCTATTGGAAAATAATCCTTATCGTTGTAAATAATTTATTGTTTGTACGGTACAATGTAATAAAATAAAACGTAATCTACTTAATAACGCTTCTGTCGGTAAATTTCTTAAATTAGCACGCTGTATATTTTGACAAATTATGCGTATCATCGGTTCGTGTGCAATAGCGAAACGTAGCACACAATTGAGCACACTAAAAGCGTAAAATCTACATACGTTTTCCATGATTATCTATCAAGCGTTCAAGTACAACTATGGAGCAAGCACTGTTTTGAGCGCATTTTATAGCTGTCAGAATAAAAGAAATAAGGGGCAGCTATGGCGCAAATAAAGAGACAATACAATTTTATATACCAAGAAACAGTGAGATACCAATAGTGAGCATGTTGAAAATTGCAAGCACACGTGTGATGATGATACGTGATGAACACGTGTCATAACAAGAAACAATAAAATAGCAATAGTAAGTATTCTGAAAATGGCAAGCACACGTGTGATGATGCTATGTGTCGAACACGGGTTATACTAGGAAATTATAAAATAGCAATAGTAGGCATTCTAAAAATTGTAGGCACACGTGTGATGATAAACACGTGTTATACCAAGAAACAATAAAATAGCAATAGTAAGCATTCTGAAAATTGCAAGCACACGTGTGATGATGATATGTGATGAACACGTGTTATACTAAGAAATAATGAAATAGTAATAGTATGAAGCGTTCCCGACTTTATTCACGGTCGCCAGGTAATATTTTAATTACCGAATTTAAATTTACTTCATTATTTTAATTAATTCCATGCATATACAAGGTGCATACAACAATATTGTATAAGAAAATTATGTTTATCAACGATCTCCTCCAGTGCAATACTCTTGGAGATGCGATAATTTATAATTTTCTTTACGTGTGGAGGAGAGGGTAGAATGATAAAAGTTATTATCGACGACTCCGTTGAGTGCAATACTCTAAAGAGTGCGATAATCAACTTTTTTATTATATGAGATATGTAGAAAAGTGTTTAAATCGACGACATCTTTGAGTGCAATACTCTTAGATGTGCGATAAATAACACTCTTATTTAATGCAAGATGAATAAACAAATTATTATCGACGACATATCCAAGTGCAATACTCTTCAATGTGCGATAATTAATTTGTTTAGTATTTCTATGAAGAATGATAAATGAGGTGAGATGAGTTATACTTTTATCAATATCTTTTTAAACACAGTCTCATTTAAATTTGAAATACTTAATCTTTTTATTAAATAATTAAGAAAATATATATTTTACAAAGATTTAAAAGTTACTTAGTACTTTTAGACAGAATGTTTAATCTTATACTTTTGACAGTATAAGATCGAATGAATATAGTATCCATGTTAGATGTTACATGGTCGAACATCTAAAAGATAATGAGCCTGCTTGCTTCGATTCACGCTCTTTTATACTGTTTCATAAACCTTCTATGAAGTTCTATTTAGGAAATAGAATGTTCTATAACTTATATTTTATATATTTACAAAAGAAACATTTAATTAAGATAAATATATTAGTAAAAGAAACATTCTATTTCCTTTACATTTCAAAGGACTATTTTTTATAGTTAATTTTATTATTTCTTAATTAAAAAAGCTAATTTTTTAATTTATATCTTTAAACTTTAAATAGAGTAATCATTTTTATACATATTATATAAATAGAATGTTCTATTTATATATACACAATTATTTTAGAAAGTTACATTTTATTATTAACAATTAAATATTGATAATACTTTTTTACCATATCCAACCCGAAAGTTTCTACTTTCATCCCCACTACTTCAACCGAAAGTCTCACATTCTTGCCGGGGCAAGAAGCAAAAAGAACGTTCTGCGCAGGCGCTAACGACAGAGTATAGCATACGTTATATCCCTCCGTCTCTTTCTTTTCCCATAAATCTAATATACCTAGCCTTTTTGCTCTTCATCAAAAGTCATAGTAAGAACAAAACAAAGGCAGATATCAAAATCTTTTTCTATTTCTTTTTCAAAATCTCTTAAATTTGAAACAAAAAAAAACAAATTGTATACATTATAATGTATATGTATACATTGTATTATATTATTATTTAGTTAAAAATGTGTGTGATGAAAAATGTGGGCATAGAAACAGAGTGTATCGAAGAATAACTCTATCAGATTGAATAATACATTTTTTTTTTATTAATGAACTATCATTACTAATGTTACCGTGTAGTGTGTTATTGTGTAGTGTGTATAATAAAACAAAGCATAGATTCTTTAAAAATGTGTGTGATGAAAATTGGAATAATTCATAACATCTTTTTTTATTAATGAATTATCATTACGAGTGTTACCGTGTAGTGTGATATCGTGTAGTGTATCTAGTAGAACAATATAGCATAACGTTTATGTTATACGTAATTTTAGTTGGCAACTTTCGGCTTGGCTATGGTAAAAAATTGTATACGCGCCACGGGAGTGAAGAGGGACATCTTAACCCGTGCGTTTATCGCCCTCGCCTTCGGCTCGGGCGATAACATACGCGCGGGTTAGAATGTCCCCCTTCCCTCCCTTGGTGCGTAATATACTATTTATTAAAAGAAATAGAACATTCCATTTCTATAATCATTTTACTATATCTATATATATACATTTGAGTTATCTTATCGACCTCACTAGGTAACTATGAAGTCCTACTTATTCTTTTAATGTAATTTAAATTTCTTATAACTAAAATTTATTCTATCTTTTAAATAATATAGTCATTCTTATGACATGTTTGTGTTTAATTTAATAATTATACCCAAAATCAATATGAGCCGTTACAAGTATAAGCAAGCACACGTGTGATGATGATATGAAATAAACACGTGTTATACCAAGAAACAATGAAATAGCAATAGTAAGTATTCTGAAAATTGCAAGCACACGTGTTATACCAAGAAACTATAAAATATCAATAGTAAGCATTCTGAAAATTGCAAGCTACACGTGGTACTTTTTTAAAACCATTTTCTGATCAAACAAAATTGAAATGAAAAATAAAATCTTTAAGAGTAAACGATGCGGGTAATATAACAAATCATAATCAAACCTGTAATTACAATTTTTGTGATGCAATTGTATTTCTTATATTCAATTAGTATAAATTCTAAAAATCAGCTTTCTAGGATCAATAAATCAAGAATCGATACATGATCGATTATCTATTGATCTAATAAAGATATCAAGGTGATTTTTGATACATGTATTATTTGAATAGCAAATAATCGAATGGTATCGTAAAATTTTTTATTTTTCCAAAATTCGTGAATTTTAAAATTTGTAATTTGTGTATGAATCATCAGATAAAATAAGCATGTTCGTATGCTTTTAGTACTGTGTATGATAACTAATACCGTAATTATAATTTTAAAAATCAATGAATTTTAAATATGAATGATTTCTGATTATGCCATTTGATTTCTTACGTTCAGGTTAGTATATGTTCAAAAAATCAGCTTTCTAGGATCAATGGATCAAGAGTCGATACATGATCGATTATCTATTGATCTAATAAAGATATCGAAGTGATTTTTGGTACATATGTTATTTGATTAGCAAAAAATCAAATGGTGTCGTAAAATTTTTTATTTTTCCAAAACTCGTGAATTTTAAAATTTGTAATTTTTGTATGAATTATCAGATAAGATGAGGATGTTCGTATGCTTTAAGTGCTGTGTATGATGACTAATACCGTAATTACAATTTTTAAAATCAATCACTTTTTAATATAAATGATTTCTTATGATGCCATTTGATTTCTTATGTTCGAAATAGTATATGTTCAAAAATATCAGCTTTCTAGGGTCAATAGATCAAGAATTGATACATGATCGATTATCTATTGATCTAATAAAGATATCAAGATGATTTTTAGTACATATACCTATCCTTGAAGATGACACCAAAATGCAAGCTTATCTTTTATTCACATGCGGATTTTAACTCTGCAATTTTTACGAGAATTTTGAATGTATTATTTTAATTTCCCATAGGTCAACTACAGCTGCATTGTAACAATATTGGTTAAAAAGTGCTGACATAGATGTTTTATAGAATTATGATGGTCTATTGCAGCTGTGTATTTTTGTTTTAATTTTTAGCAGAAAACTGAACGTGTGAAAGAAACTTTCTTTCACACGTCAAATTTCAATGTTATTAGATCATCGGTATATGATTAAAATAGGAGGATGACACTAAGATCAAGACAATGATTTTAGAGTCTAAGATGTTGCCGGACGATGAAGAGCCTCGCGAGGGTGATGGAGAGGACACTAATCCTCTCCCCGTGATAGAGCCGGCAACTGTACCGCCGGAACCCATCGGTTACGCGCATCTAGTAATGATCCGACAGATGCGAATGTACCCGCAATTTAACAATTTCAACTTCTCGGAGTTCGGTGACAATACGCTGGCGGTTCTCCTATCATGGGAGGACCACTGGCGTTTTTATTCGTACGAATACCCGGTGATATTAGAAGATTTTTGTCGGCGGCGAAGCCGTGAGCTGAGCTCACTGAAGTGGCTTCTGCGGCCGTATATTAACGTCGTAGTGAATACCGACGTTACCTCAGAGCCAGTGTATCAAGACATATTCTTGACAGCTACACACTGAGCGAGGATGTTTTGTTGCCGGTACGAAACGGCCGTGCAACTTCGCCGTCGACGGTTCGAATTTTGAATTTCGTTCAAAGTGATTAAAAATAAAAAAAACTCAAAAAACAGTGTTTTAAAAACTGTGTTTTTAAAAATAGTGTTTAAAAAATAAAAACAGTGCTTTAAAAATAGTAAAAATAAAATTGTGTTTTCAAAATAAAAACAATGTTTAAAAACTAATGAAGTGTAAGTGTTAAAAAAAGTAAAAACTGTGTTAAAAAACTATCAAGAACTATAAGGAAAAAAATGGTAAGTACCTTTTATTTTTTAATTTATATATTTTAAAATATGTGCGTATGTGTGTGTGTGTGTGTGTGTGTTTTTTTAAACTTAGGTACCACTATGGATTGTCATAGCAAACTCCTCCGTCCCTTCCACACATGGCATCATATATATATATATATATATATATATATATATATATATATATATATATATATATATAACATATATATATTACGATGTCATAGTGGGTCATCCCGCTCCTGATGTCGCTCGGAGGTCATTCACCTTGGAGGTCAAGAGTGGGAATTTGTTATGACGCTCCATAGTGGTACCTATACTACTTATATTTATTGATTTTGTTAATTTAAATATTTTCAAACATAAACATTTTATCTAGTGATTTTATACTTGTGATTTACCTTATGCGATATACCATATACCACCGATATACGTATATCACCGATGATATACGCAATTATTGATACTCAACTTATCAATGCGGAGCAACCTTTCTGAATGCCAATCGATATCGGATAAAATAGGATGTTTTACGTCTCAGGTAGCGATATACACACATACGCACACATAGTTAGAAATACACACACATTCAAAATAACTCATGCGCTCGTACATACGCTTACACTTACACTCATACATATTTATCCTACTAAAAAATCTCAAATGAAATCTCAAATGAAATTTCATGCCAAAATCTCATTTGACAACATTTTTTATTATAGTTATTTAAAATCATCAGTTGGAAATTACTTTTGAAAAATTGGGACTAAAATTATTAAAAATTCATATTAGCTTAAAAATTTTTAAACTAAATATTTGTAATTCATTTAAAAGGCCTGCTTTCATAAAATATTAATTTTTTAATAAAAAAAATAAATATCACGGAGTGTATGGGTTTAATAAAAAGGTTAGCTTATAATTTTTACTAATAATTCTTCAATAACTTTTAGGTATATAAATGATCTATTTACTAAAAAAATTTAAATAATTGTTTTCTTGATAAAAATATAATGAAAAGAATTTTATTATTGTTATCCGAGTAAAAATATTTATTACATAATTATTGATAAAGATTATTTACTGATAACATGTTTGCATAAACATATATATATATATATATATATATATATATAGTTCGTAAATTTTATCCATGTAAAAATTTTCGTTTTATAGAAATATCTACTGGAGCATTGGTGGCACATTCACCATATACATAAAAAATAGAGGAACAAGATTGTACAAAAGATGTAAACCTAGTTTGAATAGTGTGCATTATTCGCTACCCAGTAACAGCAGTAAAATGACTTTTCAAAAACATTATAAAAAAATTAAAAGTTGTGGAGATATGCTCATATATACCTGGAGGGAGCATGCATAGCCAAAAAGTGTAAAAAATAAAAGAGAGAGTAAGATAGCTTAGGGTGAAGTGCTTTCTCTCTCGCGCGGATTCTCATTAACTGTTGCGCTTCCCTTTAAAGCATATACTAAATATGGTATGATATAGGAAAAACCATAAGCGATCAGCCACGCTGGGAGGAAGCAACAGCCAATGAGATTCCGTGTGAGAGAGAAAACACTTCACCCTCAGCTACCTTTCTCTCTCTTTTTTTTCTTACCCTTTTAGGCTTTGCATGCTCCCTCCAGGTATATCCCACATAGCATGGAAGCTTTCTGGAAGCTTCCACACTATGTGGGATATAGCATGGAAGCTTCCAGGAAGCTTCCATGCTATACGGGATATGCTCTAAATGATGTACGGACACAAAACCCGTACTCAGAAATATAAAAATCTGAAAATATGTTTCATTTGCTAACCAAAACCCAAAAATATTTTTAGACGCGAAATTCAAAAAAGTCAAAATTTACGAAAAAATGAAAAGTTTTTATTGATTTTCAGTTAAAAATATTATTCAAGAGGATGTAAAATACCGACATTACAGTTTCTCAAATTTTTCATATTAAATCCAAATTTTTTAAAATGTCCCTATATTATTGTCTTCTATTTTTATTAATAAAAAGCACAATATAGAAATATTTCGGAAAATTTTTTAATAAAGATTAAAAATTCGAGAAACTGCAATGTCGTTAACTATGTATTAAACATATACCCTATTATATCACCTTAATGAATTTTTTCTCGGAAATTATCAACTTTTGATGTGAACTTGAAATAATACATTTTGTTAATAATAACATATAGAATGTACTTACATGTTTGAGATGTTATCTTTTAAATTTTTTTATTACAAAATAATAATCCAAAGCACAAATAGAGTAAATATCTTAAAGTTAATTAATTTTGCGTGATAGAAATAAAACTTCGTCATTTTTAGCTAAATTATGAGATTTTTTATTTTTTTTATTGTTAACTATTAAGTTTTAGAAAAAATTTATTATAACGTTTTATTTTAGAAATTTTGTGTTTAATATATTTAAATTTACATGCATCATTATCAGATAAATTTCATCAATTAAAAATGAGATTAAATATTTAAATTACAATTTTTGTACAGTTTTTTATCAATATGCTTCACAATTACTTTTATTATAATTAACAAAGATTAAAATAGATTCCCTACATAATTTTGAATAAAAAACCTTTATTAAGAGGAGGTCACGTATCTCTGTCCTTTTCTAATAAAAAAATTGAGTTTTTTACACGAACTAACAACTTTAGCAAAAAATGGAGAGAAAGCCGCATCTCGTAATAAAAAAAGCAATATTTTCTTTGATAAGAAAGAATTAATTTTATTGCTTCGTTTTCAAGAAAACCTTGAAAAACTTAAATCATAGAGGTTAGGGTGGACAATTTGGTTTTTCAAGGTTTTCTTGAAAACGAAGCAATAAAATTAATTCTTTCTTATCAAAGAAAATATTGCTTTTTTTATTACGAGATGCGGCTTTCTCTCCATTTTTTGCTAAAGTTGTTAGTTCGTGTAAAAAACTCAATTTTTTTATTAGAAAAGGACAGAGATACGTGACCTCCTCTTAAGTGGATGTAAAATGAACACTACGCCTGTACTCATAAATATTCACTATCTGAACATTTTATTGTAAAGTTTTCAATAAACAAATGCATTAGCTTGTTGTATGCACCATAAAGATTATTTGGTTAAATTTTTTAATAAATTCATTCATTAGTTATTGAGAATATTGGGTTCCAAAATTATTTATTAACATTTTTCAATTTTGTACAGGAATCCAAATATCTTAAAACTAATGAAAGAATTTATTTGAAAATTTATCTGAATAATCATCATGGTACATACTACAAGCTAATGCATTTCTTTTTTGGAAATTCATCAATAAAATGGAAAGAAAGCTAATATCTATAAGTACAGGTGTAGTGTCCGTTTTACATCTCCTTATTATGTTTTTTTAAACTCGATATTTTTTAAGAAAGAAGACATAGGTCTAATAAAGACGTTTAAAACATATATTTTTCAAAAATTTTTAACAATAAAAAAACATTTAGAATCTTACCCAGGTATAACCAAAATTATTGTATTCTTTACAAAAAAGCTGAAAAATTAAGCTTTTAAAAGCAGATCGAGTATATCTGTCCTTTTCTAATCAAAGAATAATTTTTATTATAAAAAACTAATAATTTTACCGAAAAATTAATACAAAGCCGCATCTTGTATCATATAAAAGCTATATTTTCATTAAGGGCATGACGGAGCTCGCTACCTTCTAAAATAATTCGCACATATTTTAATGCCAAGTTTACGAGTAAACGGTACGTTAGATCGAGTTTTTTCATTACAGCAAGAAAATTTGTAATATTAAACTTAAGTGCGGACAATTTCCAGAATTTACCGAAACACTGTACATAAAAAGTTATAAACAATTTTTCGGTATATAGTATTTTGAGATTAGGTTTATCGAGTTTGATATCTAATTTCCATTCCAAGCTTATAAAAAAATAACAACTCCAAATGATTTTCTATTTTAACAAAAATTATTTTATTAACATAGCCTTGGTGCTGACAAGTCATTACAATTATTTGAATCACGAATTTAAAAAGATATCAATAAAATAATAAAAGAAAAAATTGTGTCCATCAGTTCCGGCATTCCATTAATGAGGAAGAATTGGTTTTATCGTTACGTTTTCAAGAAAATCTTTAAAAACTTAAAATAGAGAGGTAAGGGTAAACAAATTAGTTTTTCAAGGGTTTCTTGAAAAAGAAGCAATAAAATTAATTATTTATTATCAAAGAAAATTTTGCTTTTTTGATACGAGATGTGACTCTCTCTACATTTTTTGTTTAAGTTCTTAGTATATGCAAAAAATTAATCATTTGGTGAAAAAAAGATAGAGATATGTGATCTTAACAAATTAACCTAAACAAAATTTGGGTATATAAAATAGCATGTTTTAACCAATTAGTTAAGTTTATATATATATATATATATATATATATATATATATATATATATATATATATATTGTTATTTGCAAAAAGTAAGGTATTATTTGTACTATGCAAGTACTTTTACGAATCTACCATTTAATCAGCGTTGAATACGAATCGTTCTTTTAAATTCACGATTCAACGACAAACGCCGACAAAATGGCGGATTAAGCCATAACAATTTGTCTATAGAGTACGATCTTGGTACTCAATAAACTGATCGCTTTTAAGTGTAAGGTTTTTTGATAAGCGAGTAAGCTGAGCTAGATTGTGCACTTCAGAGACGTCTTGCTCTGTAGATTTGGGTCCTTATAAAGCAGCTTACTCTTAAATGATTTTAATATTAATTATGTCCTGAAAAAGGAAATACAAGAAAAAGATGTATTAGGTTACTTTGGCCTCATATATCGTAACAGGCACAAATTTGTATCAGACAATCTTCGCGAATACAATTATTCTAACAGCAGCGTAAAAGTTACAAGCTACGCTTCACCAGCCTCACGCTTATATAAGACTTAACGAAATTAGGCTACAGCCTTCTCAAGTGATTTGAATTTGTTTATGTAGTAAAAAAAATCACTTACACACTACACAAGGAAAAGCACTATTAAATTCACTTTAGTAATGTTATTTCTATTTAATTTACTAACAAGATATTATTTCTTCACTCACGGTTAGGGAGCTGCTATTTCAACAAACTCCTTTACCATCTTTCGTGAACAAATAATAATTTATAATGACTCACTAGGAAAGTGTCACACCTCCGGATCACGGATTTTGCTCAAACTTTGGGATACGTTTTCAGATGATAAAATATGGAAAAAGCTAAAGTTATAGTCACAAACACTTAATTTTTCCCTAGTTACAGGCAATTAAAAAAAATCACTAAAAAAGTTACTAGATTTATAAACGCATATAGTTCTTTAGCATTGATAGCTAGAAGCTTGAAACTTTTTTTAAATTAAAACTGAGCTCGAATCCTTCCAAAACAGTAGTTGCAGCATATCAAAATATTATTTTTTCCCAAAATTAGAGCGTAATAAGGATTGGACCTTAATTTTCTTTTTAAAACATTAATAATTAATAAAAGCTGAAATTACCCTGGTAGAAATTTGAATATTAAAAATGGTGTAAACAACAATTTATGACCATTTTCAATAGTAATATTTTGTCATGTCAATATTGGCGAATAAATGGCAATTTTTTGCTGAATCTGCAGAGTTCAAATTTTTTGGTATATTGGTTAGCATCTTATAGGCAAAAAATGCTAATATAAAAATGTTGTTAAAAATTTTTGTATTTAGCCAAAAAAATACGCATTTTAAGTAAACGGAGAGAAAAAATCAGTAACAGCTATCTAAAAATTAGGTAAACTGTGGACAACTTTTTTTGACTAGTTATATAACTTTTTAGTAATGAGTCCCTAATTTTTCAGATCATAGGTAAAATCATAACCTCACTTTTGCCACGTGGCGAGAAAATATAGATTAGTATTTATTCACATTCCTTCGTCAATGTTTATTTTTATTAGAATTTATAAAAATAAAAATAATATTAAATTTTATTAAAATAAAAATATGAAACGCAGTACGAAACGAGTATAAAAATATCGTTTTTTAAAATAATAAATGGAAAATTTTATTAATCGTTTAAAAATAACCTCTAACAATCCGATCACAACTCAAAATATACGCGCGAATATATTAACAAAAGTGATTCTATTAATGATTAATGATAACTTTCAAGAAAAAACCTTAAATGATTCTTAATATTAATCAATTAGAGCACAATTTGATAGACTCTACTGTTAACTATCTATATTCAAATAATAGTGGATCAGACTCAACATTTTATTAGCATTTTTTAGCACTATGAAGGTTGAAAAAAACGTTTCATATTAGTTCAAATAATGGCCATAAAACATTCCCATTTTCTGCTCTTCACTTTAAAGAAATGGCCATAAAATGGTAGAAAAAGCGTTTCATTTTCTACCAGGGTAGGTCCAATCTTTATTACGTTCTAACTTTGGAAAAAAATAATATTTTGATATGCTGTAAGTACTGTTTTGAAATGATTTAAGATTAGCTTTAATTTAAAAAAAGTTTCAAGCTTCTAGCTATCAATGCTAAAGAACTATATTCGTTTAAAAATCTGGTAACTGTTTTTAGTGATTTTCTATAATTGCCTGTAACTAGAGAAATATTGAGTGTTTGTGACTATAACTTTAGCTTTTTCCATATTTTATCATCTCAAAACTTATCTTGAAGTTTGAGCAAAATGCGTGATCTGGAGGTGTGACACTCTTCTAGTCAGTAATTAGATTTAATTAAAACTTTATTGTTGAGCTGACGATACACAAGTGCTGGCTCACTCAATTCGTCTTTGCCAGATCGCCAGGATGATCTCCGACCGCAAACTATCCCACTCCTTATCGATGCTGCAAAGAGAAAGAGATATTACACATTATGATGTATACGCATTACTCTTAATCGTCGCTTGACTGTCAAAATTCGGGGCGTAGCTGCGCGCTTCTTTTCTATATCTCCTCTTGCCACTGATTAACGCGATGCTTCTCTCTCCACGAGAATCATATATGAAAGGTCTCAAAATATATATTTATATATACTAGGGGGGGGGCTCATTATATTTATTATATTAAAGTAAAGAATTGGGACTTTTTTTTCTGAAGTGAATATCGTTTGCGTTATTGTCACATATATACATACACATACACACACACGTACACATACGTACACATACACACATACACATACACACATACACATACACACATACACATACACACATACACATATACACATACACACATTTACACATATACACCTACATAATATCTGTCTCTCCGTCTTTTCGAATCCGACTCTTCGTTTCCGTCTCCCCGTCTTCGTCTCTCCATCACCGTCTCTCCACATACACACATACACATACATACATACACATATATCCACATATACATACATACACATACATACACATACACACATATACACATACATAGACACACATACGCACATATCCATACACATACACTTACTTTTATATACATACACACATCCACAATATCTGTCACCCCGTTTTCGTTTCCGTCATCGTCTCTTCGTATCCGTCTCTCCGTCTCTCCGTTTACAACTGTCCATATCCGTCTCTCCGTCTCTGTTTCTCCATCACCGTCTCTCCGTCTCCGTCTCCGTTTCTCCCTCTTTGTTTTTTCGTGTCTGTCTCTCATACTCCGTTTTTCCGTCTCCGTTTCTCCGTCTCCGTTTCTCCGTTTCCGAATCTCACTAATTACATTATTACCTATATATATTATTATATTTATTATGTTAAAGTAAAAAATTAGGACTTCTTTTTTTCTTACGTGAATATCTTTTGCATTATTGTCACATACATACATACACATACACGCACACACACACGCCCACACTTACACATACGTACGTATACATACATACATACATACACACACACACACACACACACACACACATACATACATACACATACACACACGCCCACACTTACACATACGTACGTATACATACATACATACACATACACACACACACATACATACATACACATACACACACGCACAGACATACGTACACATACACACATACACATACATACACATACATACATATATACGTATACCCGTCCCTCCGTCTCCGTCATCGTTTCTGCGTCTCCGTCTCTCCAACTCCATGCCTCCGTCTCCGTCTCTCCGTATCTCCGCCTCTCCGTATCTCCGTCTCTCCATCTCCCCGTAATTACATAACTACATATATATACACGGTGACACATTTTAATCGCTATACCAGGATTTTTCGGATCCTAAGACAAATGAAAAAAAATAGTATGGACAAAAGTTGTAGGGGACAAAGAGAGCCAACCGATGGTCCTAACAGCTTTGACCTTGAGCTTGACCTTCAAGGTTATTTTAAGGTCAAGTGGTTTTTTTTAATAGGAACACTTATTTGTGACCGTGAAATCGGAAAAAACGGAAAATTTTACGTTCAAAAATATATTAATTTTTTTTTTTCAAGGTCATTTCAAGGTCAAATGAAGGTCGAACTCCGGAAAATCCATTTTAAGTCGTTTTTTCCATGAGTTACAGGCTTAAGTGGTTCAAACTGACTGTAGGTTTAATAAGGGAACCCATACACCAAAAACTTTCAAATCCTAGTAAACAAATATCGAACTAGCATATTCAAACCCCATGCTCTTCATAGCCTCACATGCGAAACTGTCACACCACACATCCCCCAGTCCCTAACATCTCTACCCCATGTATGATGTTTGTTTAACGGAAACTCCAAGATCATTAAAGCTTCTGTTGTAAATGTGTATACCTTACGTTTAGCGCTACCCAGAAACAACGACGTGGAGGTAGTAGGGATTGTTTCCTTTGGGGTGCTTGATTAAAGTGGGTCCCCTTGCCTGTCACTGTTCAAGGTGCTAGATTTAAATAAGTCCCTTCGCCCCTCACCTTGGAATACCGATTTTCGATTGTCGAACAACGATAATTACTTCGGCTTTCTCCTAAAAGTAACGTCGTGTCAACAATTTTGTTAGGCGTAAAGTCTACCATTTAAGAGCCAGCCATTAATTACTATTAAATTAAAATAGTAAAATGGTATCAAAAATATTAATGATTATAATATTTGCCCGTATGCAGTCGCGACTAAAAAAGAAATACGTTTGCCACACTTTATTAATTGTGAATTTCATAATAAAGTAATAATCAAAATATCATAGGTATTTGATTCAATAAAACATTAATTCTACTCCGAATTGCACATAAATTTTGCCGTCCAAACTTGAAAAATACTAATTTTGATAATGTAATCATTAAAGACATACACATGAAGAAATTATGTTGCGTTAAAGGTTCTTTTAATAATATCTGAACTGTTGACCAATTTTAAGAATTTCCACCCATTTTTAATATTAAGCTTCATTTTTAATTGTTTAATTCTAAAAAAGAAGGTTTGATGCTTTTTGTACAAAAAAGAAATGTTGCATCTTTATTTTTATGAAAGTTATGAGTAAATTAAAGATGTGAGTTGTAAAAAAATGTGGATGTTAAAAAAAAAGCCATAACTTTCGAAAAAATAAAGATGCAACATTTCTTTTTTGCACAAAAAGGATCAAAGCTACTTTATAGAATCGAACCATTAAAAATAAAGCTTAATATTAAAAATGTGCGGAAGATATTAAAATCGGTCAGCAGCTCAGATATTATTAAAAGAATTTCAAATTAGAAATAATTAAATGATTATTACTTTATTATAAAACTTACAATTACAAAAGTGTGACAATCGGAGTTCTTTTAGCAAATACACTTAGTCAGATAAAGTTACCATAATTTAGGAACATTTTTCTTTTTTGGTCGCGACCGTATACGGCCAAATATTATAATTATTAATATTTCTTATACCATTTCACTATTCAAATTTAATAATAATCAATAGCTGGCTCTGAAATGGCTGACTATCCGCCCAACGAGATCGTTGACATGATGATGGCTTTCGGAGAAAGCCGAAGTAATTATCGTGCTACGGCAAGAATCTATGCTGAACGCTATCCAGACAGACAACACCCTGACGCCATCGCTATCAGACGTTTAACTCAAAGATCTCGTGGTGGACACATGGTTCGTCAACGTAGACGCCATCAATATGATGAAAATGATAATCAGGTTGTGACTATTCTGGCAATGATTCATCTTGACCCACACATAAGCGATCGTCGAGTCGAAAGGGGATTCGTTATTCCAAAAAGTACATTATTAAGAAATATGAAGGTGCTTAGATATCGTGCGTATCATATTACTCTGGTCCAAGAGCTACAGTTCGCTCATTTTCAAGAGCGTATTGTGTTTTGCCAATAGGCTTTACAAATGATGGAAAATGATCCAAAATTTTTCAAATTTGTTCTTTTTTTTTGATGAGGCGAAATTTTAAAAATGATAGGAAATTGAATAGACATGATTGTCATTACTGGTCTGATGTTAATCCTCATTGGTTCAGAACTGTAAGCCATTAAAGATGTTGGAGTATTATAGTATGGTGTGGGATAATTAATAAATATTTGATTGGCCATTATTTTTTCGAAGAAAATGTTATTCAACACACGTACTTAACGCTAATAAGAGATAAACTACCTGTATTAATGGAAGATGTTGACTTAGAAACGCGACGAATAATATGGTTCCAGCAGGACGGCGCAGCACCACATTTCGCTCGAATTGTCAGAACTTTTTCAAATGAGCAGTATGGTAACAGGTGGATTGGTCGAGGTGGTCCGGTTAAATGGCCGATCTTACATCACCAGATTTTTACTTATGGAGGTACTTAAAAAATATTGTTTTTGAGGAAAGGCCCACCACAAGAGTAGACAGGATGGATAGAATTCGTCGAGCATGCGCTGCCATTCCAAGGCAAACTTTGCTAAAGATCGTTCGCCACTTTCAAAAGCGTTTGACTAAGTGCCTGGAAGCAAATGGTCGTAATTTCGAAAATTTGCTTCAAGGTTACACTGAAAGAACTTTTTGTGTGCTGTGTGCCAGAGTGTGAGGGCGTAGTATACTACAAGTTTACAGAAGACAGAAAAACAAATGTTGGCGTTTTAAAAGCCAACCGATATCAGCCAGCCGTGCGCGCGCAACTCATAAGTAACTTTTCGCATTCAAAACGCCAACATATGTATTTTTGTTCGCCGCTAAGTATGAGCGGACTGTATACCTCCCCTCTTAGTTGGCAGTTCGCTAAGACATCTATCTGTGTAGATAAACACATAAGTTAGAGGCGAAGGGACTCATTTAAATCGAGCACTCTGAACAGTGAGAGGCAAGGGAACTCACTTAAATCAAGCATCCTGAACAGTGAGAGGCAAGGGGACTCACTTAAATCAAGCACCCCGAACAGTGAGAGGCTAGGAGAATCACTTTATCAAGCACCCCAAAGAAACAATCCTTACTATGTCCACGTCGTTGTTTCTGGGTAGCGCTAAACGTAAGGTATACACATTTACAACAGAAGCTTTAATGATCTTGGAGTTTCCGTTAAACAAACATCATACATGGGGTAGAGATGTTAGGAACTGGGGGATGTGTGGTGTGACAGTTTCGCATGTGAGGCTATGAAGAGCATGGGGTTTGGATATGCTAGTTTGATATTTGTTTACTAGGATTTTAAAGTTTTGGGTGTATGGGTTCCCTTATTAAACCTACAGTCAGTTTGAACCACTTAAGCCTGTAACTCGTGGAAAAAACGACTTAAAATGGATTTTCCGGAGTTCGACCTTCATTTGACCTTGAAATGACCTTGAAAAAAAAAATTAATATATTTTTGAACGTAAAATTTTCCGTTTTTTCCGATTTCACGGTCACAAATAAGTGTTCCTATTAAAAAAAACCACTTAACTTTGAAATAACTCCGAAGGTCAAATTTAAGGTCAAAGCTGTTAGGACCATCATTTGGTTCCCTTCGTCCCCTACAACTTTTGTCTTGACTATTTTTTTTCTATCTGTCTTAGGATTTGAAAAATCCGGGTGTAGCGATTAGAATGGGTCACTGTGTATATTATTATTTCATTATATCGAAGTGAAGAATTGAAACTTTTTTTCCTTACGTGAATATCTTTTGCATTATTGTCATATATATATATATATATATATATATATATATATATATATATATATATATATATATATATATATATATATATATATATATATATATATATATATATATATATATATATATATATATATATATATATATACATACATGCACCTACACATATACATACAAACACATACATATACGCACATTCACATGCACACATTCACATATACACAACTACATATACACATACATACATATATATACATATATATGTATTTATATATATATATATATATATATATATATATATATATATATATATATATATATATATATATATATATATATATATATATAATATATAAATATATATATATATATATATTATATATTTTTCATGTAAAATTTCACATAGACATGTCACATACACAAGTACACAAAAACACATACACTCATACACATAAACACATACCCACATACACATACACTAATGCGCATAAACACATACAGACAGACAAATACACATTTATACATACACAACGTTTGCCTCTGCATCCACGTTTTTTTTTGTTTTCGTCTTCTCGTCTCTTCATCTTCATCACTCCATCTCCGTCACTCCGTCTCTATTTCTGTCTTCGTCTCTTAGTCTCCGTTCCTCTATCTCCGTCTTTTGGTCTCCATCTTTCCGTCTCTCTATCTCTGTCCCTATGTCTATATCTCTCCGTCTCTGTCTTTCTGTCTCTGCTTCTCCGTCTCCGTCCCTCCATCTATGTCTCTCCGATTTTTTATTTACAATAATTATTTTTTTATAATATGTTTAGATTATTATATTTTTATTTAATTGAATAAAAAAATTAGTTATTAGTCCTTTTTTAAATTAATACGTTATTCAAAATTCAGTTTAAGCTTCAGTAGCTTGTTACTTAATTAATCGTCTCTACATATGATTTGAGGAATAAGGAAGATGAGCCAAGGAAGAGCTTAAACAACGTAAAATAACGTAAAATAATTTTAAAAAATCAGGGAAAAATTTGAGGATTTCTGATGCATCACCTGAGGATGAGTTAAAAGTACATAAAATAACGTAAAAATAACGGAAAAAAGTTGAGAATTTTTCAAGGAGGAGTGAGAGAGGAAGAAATGAAGAGGTGAGGAGGAGAAAATGAAGAGAAAAGGTAGAGAAAAAGAAAAGAAAAAAAAAGAGACAAAAATAACGTAAAATAACGTAAAAAAAAACGGGGAAAAATGAGGATCAAAATCCGGTTAAGGAAAGAGAAAAGGAGGAGCTTGGTCATAAAAATTTTCCTAACAACTATATAATATAAAGAGATATATTATAAAAAAATTTCACCGCCCCTGCTGCCGCTGTGTATAAGAATTTAATTTGTCCCTGGTTAGCTAGAATCTAGCTAAAATTAAGCTAAAATTAAGCTAAAAGTAAGCTAAGAGTTAGCTAAAAGTTAGCTGAAAATTAGCTAAAAGGTAGCTACATTAAATCAAAAGTTAGTTAAATGTATACAAAATTTAGATGGAAATTAACTAAAACTAAGCTGAAAATTAGCTAAAATTTATATTAATTCTAAGCAATTTTAGGTAAATTTTGGTTTGATTTTAGCTGAATTTTAGCTGCATTTTAGATCTATTTATATTATATTCTCTTTATACTATTGAAAGTATGCTGCCGCTGTTGTCGCTGTCATCGTCAGAAATGTGTCCCTTATTTTTGGACCTACATTACAGAGTTAAATCTAGCTGGATTTAAGCTTGTAATTAGCTAGGAAATAACTAAATTGGGTTGAATTTAAGCTTCAATCTAGCTAAAAATTAGCTGAATTTAGCTGAATTTAAGCTTGTAGTAATCTTGGTAATAGCTAATTTTAAGTTTTGTACATAACGATATATCGTAACATATAAGTTTAAGATTAATAATAGATGAAAAATAGGTAATATCTTTTTTACATTGAGCTAATTATCCTGTTACCATCGTGAAGTTTAATCATATAAATAATTATGTATTTTACGATATTATTTAAAGTATAGGTTTAAAAATATCATTTTGAAAAAGCTAAATCGAAGTTGAATAATCAAATGATTAAATTTAAATTTTGGTAAATCAAAATCTAAATCGAACACTTAAATATAGTCTTTATAAATTAAATTTAATTTTTATTTAATTTTGTAAAAAAACACCAACATCACAGTTTTCTAAATTTTTTATTCTTGATCCAAAAATGTTTGAAATATCCATTTACTACTGCCTTCCGTTTTTACTTATAGAAAGCTTAATACAAAGAAATTTCGGGAAATTTTTCAATAAAGATTGAAAATTTGGAAAACTGCAATGTCGGTCGCTATGTATAAATCATATACCTTATTTAATCCCCTTAAATGATGTTTTCGATTGTTTAAATTTTATGAGATAATTTATATGTATTATTAATTCTGTTATAGAAACAATTAATATCAATATGTATATCTAGAGACAAAAAAATTTAATCCTATTTACAATGAAACGTCAATGAAAAAAATTTTTTAAATGAAAAACATTTAAACATCGATAAAAATAACGAGAAAAAACAACTTTCGATTGATAAATCTATAGATTAATAGAACCATTTTTTAATTTATTATGTTACAGTCAACATAGGTATTCTTTTTATGTAATAATCTACCTATAAAAATAGTAGTTATTTTTTCTGCAAACACATTTTTAGAAATTTGTGTAGATGTGTTACGTTACGACGTATTCAAAATTTCAAAATTTTTCATTCCAAAATATGCAGTTATTAATCAATCAGATAATGTGACTTAGTAAGCATATTGTAAAATTAAGTCATTTTTTGAGAAACAAAAGAAAGTGCAATGCGATTTACAAAATCAATAAAACAAGAACAATGCGAAAGTTACATGAACCAGATTTACCACGTTAACTATATCATTCAATAAGATTCAAAATGCATAATAAGTATTATTCCATCGATTGACATCAATTCAAAATTCAAATTATATTAAAGATTAAAAAACACTTTTTCAAAGAACTTCTACGAACACTTTTACCCGCACTTTTCAATAAGTACTTCCTAAGATACAATTTTTACAACTATACTTCTCGCATTTAAAATCATACAATTATTCGCGCAATATATTAAATCGCACTATATTCAGTAAATTATAAAAGTATCAAATAAAATCTCTATAATTAAAGTATTAAATCAAGTATACTTATTTACTGTCTGCCTTGTGAGTGCCCAAGTAAGTACGGCCCTGAAACCGTACTATACTCAGTACATGAAAAGATGCTATTAATTATAAATGGCAAAAATGCTAATTTAATTTATACTTAGCAAAAACTCAAATCGAATGAGTACACTCAAGTAAAAACCATTGAATCACATGAGAGCGAAAATGACTCATATTCACGTGCATTTAACTCAAATGAAAATAAAGGAAATTTATTTCACAAGGAAAATAATTATGAACTCACCAATGATGAGATTTATAAAGATGAAAAAAAGTCACTAAAACTAAAAATTGAACTAATAGATTTAATTTCTAAACATAAAATAGTATCTAGCAATGTATCTGATCATTTATTATCATGTAAACATGGAATAAAAACTATTAATTATGCACCTCTTTATTTTTCAAAAAAAAGAATAAAGAATAACTTCAAGTATGGTGAAAAGCATTAAAATATTATTTAACGAACAATCATAAAAGATCTAAGTTGTCCAAAAATGAAATAAGAAATACAAGGTTTAAAGATATAATGCCCTATGCATTATATCTGTAAACCTCGTATTAATAAGAGATGCATTGAATGAAATTGAAAAAAATTATAACCATAGTGGACTAAAAAACAAATACAAAATAATCTGATTAAGAAGTTCACCTCGAGAACAACAAATTATAAACTTAAAAAACTACCAAGGGGGGCAGTTACATGAAAAAAAAAATAAAGAAAAAATTACATTCAATTGAAAATTAATATTCAACTTAAATTGAAAATAAACTCAATAGTGAGAGTAAATAAAAAAAAAAGAAAAAAAAAAGAAATCAAACAGAAACAATGTGTTATAAGTAAAAAAGATATTTATATTGTAAAACAAACATTATTTTCGGTATTAAGCATAAAAGATAGGTGATTTAAGTTAATTAAAGAGATTTTGGAAAAGTATTTTTTATTTTATTGGATAGTAAAAAAAAAAATTTTTTTTTGTAAATTTTTATAAAAGAAAAGTGTTTAGTTTAAAGAAAAAATAATCTCTTAGTTTGTATTTATGAAATAAAGAACACTTATTGTGAATTTTTACTTTAAAAAAGAAGAAAAAAGAAAAATGTTTATTTAATAAAAAAGTAAAGTTTTTTAATTTTATTAAATTTTAAATACGACAAAAATAAAATTTTTATGTCGTTTAGTTTATTAAGTTGAGAGAAAAATAAATAAATTTGTTATTTTGCGTAAAACTGAAAAAATTTTATTTTATTTTGAGAGGTAAACCTCAACACCAACATAGTTAATAAGTGCGTAATTAGGTGTTTGAGCGCGCATCTTCGTTTAAATCGCGTTAGAGAAAATAAAATCGATTTTTTTATTAATTAATCCAATTAAAATTCAAAATCTATTTTAATTTGAGGGGCAATGTGAGCGCCTAAGTAAGTACGGCCCTGAAACCGTACTATACTCGAAGATGCGCGTGCAAACACCAAAAAAGACCAAAGTGGTTAAACATACAAACGCGCGTGTACGTGCACATGCTCTTGCATGTGTAAGTGCACGGGTCTCTGTATTACTTTTCTACTTTAGTAGAGGAGTGGGAGGGATATCAAAGAGAGCTGATGCAAGTGGTGCGTGGAGCTCGTGACTTTCGTCACTCTTGGATCGGCTCTTCTACTGTGCGGTTGTACCTTGCTTAAGATAAAGGCAGGTGCTTGGCCATTTGACTGTCTTAGGCAAGGCATATTTTACACGTGTTTAACGTGGTTCCTTGTAAATTCGTTAACTTGTATTGCATATAACAATAAAGAGCTCATCCAAGCAAGCAACATTCCTTTCCTATTAATCCTGTGCTAAGCCTCGAACGTTAAGGCGTTTGGTTCTTAACGAAAACGGGATTTTCACCTAATAATCTAAAATTACTATTTATTCATTAAACATAAGCCCGCAATAGCTAGGCAAGGCGCTCTAGCTATAAACGACTTTCAACTAAAATAATAAAACAAGATAAAGAGTCTGCACAAGCTAGGCATGGCGCGCTAGCTTGTAACGATTCTCTAAAGCGAATAGTTGTCTGTAAAGAGACATCCACGCTATGAGTTATTAAAGTAATTATTAAAATGAAATAATTAATAAAGTAATAGGAGGGAACGCTACAGCCTGTATCTACTTGGCTGAATCACAATAAGATTATTACAATTATATTTCTCTATATTTCGTTCTAAATTCAAGTATATTTAATCGTGACAGCGATTCAAATCAATTAAAATTGGTAGAGTCTTTCTACCACTAAACTAACATTTGATAAAACGTTTGTAAATCAATTACTAGCTTTAATCTTTATTTAATATTATAGGCTGATTCCATTCAGATTCATGCAGGCCGTCACTGATCGAATTTTTTTTTTCTTTTAAGTAATAAAAATACCTTCTATTATGTATATGAAGATGAAATTTACCTCATAGAACGCTCAAATTTTTTTTTTTTTTACTACAGCAATTTTAGTGTTGAATGTAAAAACGAAAATTCAAAAATTGAAAATGAACCTCTACCTTTAAATGACTATAGCTCCGTCAATTTTTAACCTTTTTGGATGTTCTTTTAACGAAAGTGTGCGAAATTCGGTCTAGTTTTAAATGCAATCTCGATTTTTGTAATACAATTTGACCTTGCTGAGTTATTTACGAAAAACAAAAAAAAAGCGATTTTTTTTCAACACGATTTTCTCAAAAACTATATTTTTTTTTTTTTTTAAATTTTTATATGATTTTATAAATAAAAAATACTAACTTTTAGGGTAGGTGAGAATATGCGATTTTACCTTATCTTTTTTAAACAGATTTTTAAACGTTTTTTTTATATTTTCGATTTTAAAACATTGATACCATGGCGCATCGTACTATTTTTCCAACTTTACGTGTTCTTACAACTATTTTTATGCTTTCATTTACTGATATATCAAAAATATCAACAATAATCTTTAAAATAAACCCCGGATCGAATATTTTGATCAATTAGAACAAAAGTTATGACGATTTAATGTTTAAAAAAAATGCTGAAACTTTAAAAAAATATATTTACTTTGAATTTTGAATTTTGAATTTTGAATTTGAATTTCAAATTTTGAAAAGGTGAATTTTTTAAATACTAAAATATATTATTTAGTCATGTTCAATGAACAAATAATATGCGATACAATTAAGAAATGAACACCAATGAATTGAGAACTAATGTGAATAAAAAAATCTGAATTTGAATAAAACCTTTCAATTTACTTCTTGCCACTCATGTCTCGAAGTTTTGGCAGTGTAGATTTGGTTTCGTTTACTTTTTTTACAGTGAATCTTTTGAATACCTTTAATTTCTTTTGCATTTCCTAACTATTCCATTTTTTTTGTCTGTCGAAAAACTTCTTACTCATCCTTGCGGATAACAAGAATGTTAATCGACGGAGTATATTTTGATACGTGAGTGGCGAAATTTTCAGCGTTTCTAATAAAATCTGCATTCTTCTTGGACAGATTATGCGTGATAGCATAATGTATAACTAAACCACCAATACCGTCACAAGCGCCTTTACCATGACCTGTTGCAGAAAAAAGCCATTTTCTGTTTACTTTTGAGTTTTGAAGCTCATAGAATTGATATCTATTTTTAAAATGACTGGCAGCTCCATCGGAAATGGTTATGATTTCATCAAGATCTTGTGCAATATGTTTTTGTTTTAAGTTGTCGATAATTAAATTTATAGTCATTAGGGCATGAGACGAATCATGTTTAATATCGTCAGAGACGGTGACATAACTGACTGTCTTATCATTTCCAAAATAGCATACTGACGTAAATATTGATATTTGGTTTTTACTCTAATAATAGCTTTGAATTTCATTTTGAAGCAGAACTGTCCAATTTTCTGCAAAATCGACATGAATAACTAATTGGAAGTCATTATTTTTCGCTAAAAGTTTAACCTCTTTAATTGCTATACGTTGAATTTCTTTGACCAATTTATGAGCTCTTACAGTGAGTGCACGCTCTCTTAACTCTATTGAGAAATTTTCAATCGTGCTAGTTTTATTCAGTAAATTTGATTTTTCTTAATAAAATCTGCAATGTCTCGTTTATTCTCTTATTTATAATTATTCAAAGCATCTGTGAATATCATATTTATTTAAAGTTTCAGCATTTTTTTTAAACTTCAAATCGTCATAACTTTTGTTCTAATTGATCAAAATATTCGATCCGGGGTTTATTTTAAAGATTATTGTTGATATTTTTGATATATTAATAGATAAAAGCATAAAAATAGTTGTAAGAACACGAAAAGTTGGAAAAATAGTACGATGCGCCATGGTATCAATGTTTTAAAATCGAAAATATAAGAAAAACGTTTAAAAATCTGTTTAAAAAAAACAAGGCAAAATCGCATATTCTCACCTACCCTAAAAGTTAGTATTTTTTATGTATAAAATCATATAAGAATTTCAAAAAAAAAAAAATATAGTTTTTGAGAAAATCGTGTTGAAAAAAAATCGCTTTTTTTTTGTTTTTCGTAAATAACTCAGCAAGGTCAAATTGTATTACAAAAATCGAGATCGCATTTAAAACTAGACCGAATTTCGCACACTTTCGTTAAATGAACATCCAAAAAGGTTAAAAATTGACGGAGCTATAGTCATTTAAAGGTAGAGGTTCATTTTCAATTTTTGAATTTTCGTTTTTACATCCAACACTAAAATTGCTGTAGTAAAAAAAAAAAAAATTTGAGCGTTCTATGAGGTAAATTTCATCTTCATATACATAATAGAAGGTATTTTTATTACTTAGAAGAAAAAAAAAAATTCGATCAGTGACGGCCTGCATGAATCTGAATGGAATCAGCCTATAATAAAACATACACGTAGCCCTCATGACACACAACATTTAATTATTAATTCTGTCCTGATGTAAAGCCAGGACTTCACAGATGATTAGATTCATTAAAAGATAATTAAAGATTTACTTAAAGAAAACTTTAGAATAATTAAAGTTATTTAGTATTTTAAATAAAAGTTATTAAAAAAATTGCACATTCTTGGATATTTTTTTAAAGTTATAAAAGCAAGATGGGGTGGACGCGCTCGCTCCCTAGTACATATATATATATATATATATATATATATATATATATATATATATATATATTAATTTATGTAAATATGTAACAGAAAAAAAAATATTTTGGAGAGATTTAATTTTTTATAAAAATGTTATGTACCCACACAGCATGGAATATTTATGGAAGCTTCCTGGAATATTTCATGAAATATTTCTGCAAGATTCCTGAAATATTTCAATGAAAGATCTGAGATATCCTAAATCTTCCAATGAAATATTCTTGGAATCTTCCAACAATATTCCATGGAATATTCCAATGTAGGAAGAATCGAGGACATACGAATACTACAGAAATATTCCATAGAAGATTCCTAAAATATTTCAAATCTTTCGTGCCAATATTCCAGAAAGCTTCCATAAATATTCCATGCTGTGTGGGTACATAACATTTTTATAAAAATTATATCTCTCCAAAATATTCTTTTTTTTCTGTTACATATTTACATAAAATCATTTCTTCGTAATGTTTTTACATAAAGTAGATGTGTACAGTGCATTATTTATAAATAATTTTTTTTAAATATAAATGTTTTGATTGGCAACGTTTCTTATTATAGCGCTAATCTCATTCAGATATTTTTTTAACGGAATAAGTATATCTACAATTTTAATAGATCCTGAAATAAAAATATCGACATTTTTTTTTAGTATTTGACAAAACCCGATTGCAATAATATGCAGTAGAACTATTTAATGTGCATGATACACTCTTCAGCACTCCTAAATTTATATGCAAAGATACACGGGCACATATTTGTAAATGAGCTGAATTGCTGCTGTGAACTAAGGGAGCCAATTTTCCATTCAAATTTCGTAAGGAAAACATGTTATAGACTAAAGAGAACCACTACACCTTATGATCTCTGGTAAATGTCTGACGTGATGTACATTAGCTGACATATGTTCCATACCATAAAGAATTTCAAACCTTAAAACGAATTTTGCTAATAAAACTTCGGCTAAATCGACCATTTTACTTTTGACTGTAGTTTCACAAAGAATATAAATTTATATTAATAGAAATTTAAAAAATGTAGGGAAGAGAGGGGTTCACCATAAGACATTATAGAGAAAGAAAGAAAAAGAGAAAACGCGTGCTATTGCTTTCTTTATTTATTGAGATCAGATTCAGATATTTGTATTCTATATATAGTATGCATATATACATATACTATATCTGTGCATTTAACATCCAGTCAGTCCCACAAATGTTTCTTTATACGTATTTATTACCTTGATTCGCATATAGGAGGCGCGGACGCTCCTCCTATATATATATATATATATATATATATATATATATATATATATATATATATATATATATAAGCTTCCGTTTCATTAGTTCCATTACATGTACCGTCATGAAATCAATTCACTCCCGTATAATTTTTTTTATACGTCTCTTATGGGAAGTGTCTACCGTCGGTAAAGAAGTTTCACTTCAAATGTTAACTCCATCTACAGCGATTGATCGCGGACGTTTTCAAATTAATTCTGGTGGTTGAAGTACTTTTAATCGGCTGTCAATAACATCATCAAATTGTATGATGGAAAAATCTTTTTTGTTAAACGTTAAATCAAGCCATAGTTCGATTAATTTTTTTGAAACTCCTTCAAAGATATTATGCATAACATCAATTCAATGACAACCGAATTTACCGTTGTATTGGCACATATTTAGGAAAATCGCTTCAGCTCAAAAATCGCACGTGCCATTTAAAATTATACCTTAAACATTAGGTATCTACGTTGGGTACTTCAAAATCTATACCTTTATGCAATTTTTTTAATGAATTTTTTAAGGAAGTTAAAAAGAGATTAACTTTAGGTTTTAATTTTCCAAATAACAAGCCACTTGAGAACGCATTTCCAATATTGTGTCGTTCTTTGTAAAGAAGTTCATTAATTGTTCATTAATACCAATATTTTATTTTTATGTATTATAATAAAGATTCTAATATCACCTATATTGTATACCTTATAGATATGATATTAAAAAAGTTAAAAGTTTATAATTAAAAGTGGTAGAACTTTGATTTTTCATTCGAAATTATTTATCATTATACACCGAGAGAAAAATCATGTTATTATTCCATGAAATTTCAAGTGATCATTACATGATATTTCTTCACCGAATATTATCGAAGAAACAAGTGATTTTTCGATGATATTCATGTTTTTAATAGATGGCGATGCATCATGTTAAAATTACTTGAGACCCACGGGATTTTCACGTGGCACTCAAGTGAATTCATCGGTGGTGCGGCCGACTCAGTAGCACAGGCTTTGAAAGGAGATAGAGAGGGGGAGAGAGAGAGAGAGAAACAAAGTAACCAAAGGGCTTCGCTAATAAAAATCGACAGGAAAATGAACCCCCACTCTACTCGCACAGTATGTGTATTCTAACTGACTGCTGCTACGAAAATACACTTATATTCTTTAGTCTCTCTCTCCCTCCCTCTCTCCCTCTCTCTTTCAAAGCCCGCGCTACTCGGTCGGCCCTACCACCATCGAATTCACTTGAGTTCCACGTGAAAATCCCGTGAGCGTCCAAGGAATAATATCATGGCGCCTATAGTATTTTAAGTTAGAATCAATTGACGTTAAATTAACTTGATCTCATGAGAACTTTACATAAATAATCATATAATTTTAACGTGTTAAATTTATCACGAGAAAATAACATGATTTTTCTCTCCGTGTACTTATTAATATAGCGATATTCAATATATCAGCAATATATTTTCAGTACTATTGATTTATACGAGGAATATCTATACAATATGTGGGCAATTCTATTTTGGGGATTGATAAATAATAAATTTTGGCTAAATATTGGAAAAATTTTGCTAATAAATTTTTAAATAAATGCGAAATATTTGATAATGTTTCACCAATATCTTGGCAATACGATTTTTTTTTGCGTGGGTTATTGAAACAAGTAATTTTAAAAATTTAAATTATTTTAGTACATAAAATTTTTAACCTTTTGACGCACATTTTTAAAATTATTCTTGTGTTTTAGTTATCAAATTGAACGTATATCAGACTTCTAAAAAATGTTGATATATCTTCATTCTTTTCTTATCAGAAAGTTAATTTTATTTTAAATTTATAGTTTTAGCTAAATAAAAAAAAGTTGCATCTCGTATTATAAAAGCAATATTTTCTTTGATGAGAAAAAATTAATCTTATCGCTTCATTTTCAAGAGAACCTTGTTGAGCTCGGTGGTGTAGTGGCTAAGACGCGAGACTCGTATTTTCATTGGCACGAGATTGATTACCTATCTGGTCGCTTTTCCACTGATTCTGCTGTGAGTTGACACCACGTTAAACAATGTGTCAGTTGTATTGTCTTATATGTATATGTGCAACAATCCAGGTATTTATGAAGCTTGCCGCGTTGAAAAAAATAAAAACAAATATTTAAAAAAATTAGCTAAAAAATAGCAGCTGAAATAATCATCTAAGAATATCAGTTAATAAAATTTTATGTTTAGAATAATCAAACAAGTGTTTTACTTGTTGAAAAATAAAAACGTGATTCTTGAGGTGATTTTCAACCAATTCAACATCTGAAAAGATCAGCTGAAATAATCACCTAAAGAAATCTGTTAATAAAATCCTATGTTTAGGATAAAAACGTTGCCAAATGCTTCGGCGCAATGCTTTCTCATAGAGCAAAGAAAGAATGAGAGTGAGAAAGCGATTAGGAAATAGGAAAAGTAAGAGGGAGGAATGGATGAAAATTTTGTAAAATAAATATTAGGGTAAGATAGAAGGAAAGAGAGGAAGTGAGAAAGAAAAAAAAGATTTTGTGAGAGCATTAAATCAAAAATCAGAAGAAGTGATCGAAGAAGAGCTGCGCTAAGAACATTATTATTGGAAAATTTTTTTATGAAGACAGTGGCGAATAACTTGTATACAAATTTTAGATCAAATTTATTGAGTAATTTACGTAAAATATAAAAAAAATGAAAAATAAAAATTTTTTTCAAAATTGTAGGAATCATATGAAATTAAAACTACGCTAAGAAAACCAATTTTTAATAGCTTCACGCCTAGTTAAACAAAAAAATAGATTGTTTGTGAAATTTGAAGCAAATTTATCGAGTAGTTTTCAAGATCTAATTGGTTAAATACATACACCGAAAAAAATCCGGAGCTCTAGTCGTTCCGTAAGTCCTTGAATCACTATTGTTCGTAAGACCGGAATTAGATTAATACAAAAGTTATATCACTAACGTTTCATTATCCCTTAACCCGTTTGATTCAAAATACGCAACGCATAGAGTTTTATTAAGGAATCATGAAGATTAGATAGATAATGTAACATAGTAGTTCACAGTATATACAGCGCACAGCTCTACCGCTGGACTATAGCTGGTGGGGGTAAGTGTAATACGATTCGTCAAAATTTACAAACGCGCTCCTAGTCCAGAAACAAACTACATAAGTCGTGGCTGATCGAGGTCCTCAATTCTACCCAGGTTTTTTTATGTATTTTGATCTGTTGAATTCGAATTTTTTGGGTAGAAAGTCTGAAAATGCGCCATTTGTAGACTTTCTACTCAAAAATTTTGAATTCAGCAGGTCAAAATACATAAAAAAATCTGGGTAAAATTAAGGACTTTGATCAGCCACGACTTATGTAGTTTGCCCCTGGACTATCCGTTCTGGACTCGAAAGACACGGAGTCGATAAGTTTCTACAGGGTATTATTTACGAAATGAAGTGATCTGAGCAACAACGTTGAATAACATGAGTAAAGTAAATACTATCATACATTAGTTTCACTTATAAGAAACGTAGCCGCTGAAGCATGCGGGGACAATAGCCATTTAAACAACGAATTTTTCTTATTCAAAAAGTTAAACACAATCGTATTTCATATTTATTTTTTAATAAATTAATATAAATTCTATTTAAGATAATAAAAAAAAAAAATGAAAATTAATATATTAGTTAATTTTACGATAGTATGAGATACATAAATATTTATTTCTTTGATATTTGAATAGATGAACGCTTATACATAACTTGCACTGTTAAAATTAAAATTCCGGCAAGTCAGGTATGATATGTTCCATTTATTATTCGGAACATACAAAAACTTTAGGGGTGTAATCTAGACTTAAAAATTATGAAATATTTCTAATTTTTCAAATTCATTATTGAATAAAATTTTTAATGTACTTTATACTTAAAAATAGTAAATTTTAGATGAATAGATAGATATATATTTATTTTGTAACAGTTTACAAAAAAGTGTGTAATAAAAAAAATAATATATAATACATCATAAAATACAAAATAAAATAATACTGTAACGTTACATGTAAATATTGCACTCATGATATCACAGTCGATTTCCTAAAATTGATAATACTACATAAGTAAGTCACTTTTCAGAGTGATATCACAGATCATTACAATAATAAAATACCCACATAAACATTAATAGAAATAAAAATAAACAAATCTGTCGAAATTAATATCTATCAGTCAAAACAATAGAAATTAAAATAAAATATAATAAAATAAATTAAAAATCAAACGAGTTAAATCAAAAACGCTGCCAAGTGCTTTGGCGCAATGCTTTCTCATAGAGCGCATTGAGTTAAAGTAATTTGATTTTATTTTTTTAAATACGATTTTAATATAAATGTCCCTATCCTCTGTATTGAAGGCTGTCTTAATACCTACGAAAACAATATGAATTTTACTCTTTCTTACTTTTGCCATTTGCATAATGTGATTTTACGATGCTCTAAAATTAAAAATGCGTTTATAAAATTAATTTTCCCAAGCTCGTCTTCTTAACACTATAACCAATAACTTGCATACAAATTTTGGATCATTTTCATCGAAGAGTTTACAAAAAATACCAAATAATTGAAAAATAAACATTGTTTTAAAATTTTCAAAACGCTTTAACGTTACAACTACGCTAAGAAAACCAGTTTTCAAAAGTTCATTTTATTTAGGCGATCGTAAATAATTTCTATACATAATTTTAAGCTACTTCATCGAGTAGTTTACGTATAATACCAAAAAATAAGTGAAATTCTATTCAAAATTTACAAAATGCTCTAAAATTAAAACTGCGCTAAGAAAATAAGTTTTTCCAAGCTTGCTTTAATTAGGCAATAACAAATAATTTGTATGAAAATTTTTGAGCAAATCTATCGAATGGCTTTTGTGTAATAGAAAAAAAATGAAATATGAACATTTTATCCAAAATTTTCAAAATGCTCTAAAATTAAAACTGCGCTGAGAAAATAAGTTTTCCAAAGCTTGATTTATTCAGATAATAGTAAATAATTTGCATGAAAATTTTTGAGCAAGTTTATTGAGTGATTTTTGTGCAATAGAAAAGAAATTAAAATTAAAAAATTTTTTCAAAATTTTCAAAATGCTCTAAAATCAAATGTGCGCTAAGAAAATTGAAGAAAATTAGTTTTCAAAAGTTCATTTTATTTTGACAATCATAAATAATTCCCATACATAATTTGAAGCTCCTTCATCGAGTAGTTTACGTAAAATATAAAAAAAATTAGAAAAATTTTATTCAAAATTTTCAAAATGCTCTAAAATTAAAACTGCACTGAGAAAATAACTTGTTTTCTCTAGACAATAGCGAATAACTTGCATACAAATTTAGAAGCAAATCTATCGAATGGTTGTCGTAAAATAAAAAATAAATAAAAAAATAGTATATTATGCGTCAAGGCCGCAAAACGTATCATTTTTGGCGAGTGCATGCTGAGGGGCCGAGCGAAAGCGAGGCCGCTCCAGCTGCACGAGCAAGAATGATATGTTTGTGGCCGTGACTGCATATACTTTTTTTTGTCCAAAGGCCGCTAAGCGAAAGCTGGGGCGGAGCCCCGCGCCTATGAAAAATAATTCATAATTCTTAAAATATAAAAGAATTTTAAATGTATAATATGAATTTTTTTTATTATATATTTAATGAAAAATTCAATTATATATAATAAATAACTAATAATTCTTAAAACACAATAAAAAAATATAATAAAAAAAATTCGATTATAAAAACCACTAATAATTGTTAAAATATTAAATTAAAATTAAACAAAAATACAATAAAATATAAAATAAAGCTAAATTATAAATATTATAACTAAAAAATATTTAGGAAAAGAAAGAAAAAGTTTTACAAAAATAGAATAAAAAAAAATCGATTATAAAAACAACTTACAATTGTTAAAATATAATATTAAAATTAAACAAAAATAAAACAAAGCTAAACTATAAAAATTATGATTTAAAAATATTTAAAAAAGAAAAAAAGTTTTAACACGCGAAACTGGTGACTATGTCTTTCTCTCGCTCTTTCCTTTTCTTTCATAATACACATATATTGAGTCTAAGTTATTCGTTAACGTATACCCAGTATAGTATATGTGAGAAAAGGATAACGATATTAAGGAAAGCGAGCAGTTCATTAAGTTCAATTCCAAGAATCGCGACGTCGAGAACATTTTTCTGCGAACTTTTATTAAAATAAGACATTGGATATACACATCTTTCTTATGCGACCTAGGACAAGAATAAACTATTTTGTGCTCCGTATACAGGACACAAAAATTCATTTTGCGGCCTGAGAACAAAAAAAAAGTTTTTCTTCTTTTGGCAGTCGCAAATAATGTTCATACAAATTTTCAAGAAAATTCTTCGAGTAGTTTACGTAAAATATCAAAAAAATGAAAAATTAAAATTTTTTTAAAATTCTTAAAATGGCTCTAAAAAAAACTGAGCTAAGAAGATCAATTTTCAATAGCTTCCCCCCCAGTTAGACAAAAAAATAAATTGCATACAAAATTTGAAGTTAATCCATCGAGTAGTTCTCGAGATCTTATTGGCGTACGGAATACACACACACACACACACACACACACACACACACACATCAGTGCGCAGCCAACCCAACGCAGTTCTATAAGGAGAGACATGATCACCCATTCTCAAATCCATTACATATCTCACTCATAAATTCTGTAGCCTCTGTATTCGTCTTCTCAAACCCTAAGAAGCATCGACCAGAACCACTAAACAATAATCAAGGTGTGAAAACAGCAGGGCGATTGCGAAATGTTTTTGCAGAGTCTTCGTGGGGTACTGACAGAAAAACCGCAGGGCATATAAGACTCTATTAAACTTATTTGCAATCATATCAATGTGCGGTTCCCAAGAAAGTTTAGGGTCAAGCACAACACCAAGACTTATTACGGAGTCAGAGAAGGGTATACTAATGCCTCCCTCAAAATCGATCGTCCGTGACTTTCCAGCATAAAAAGAGTTTACAAAACGGCTATTGTCAAAGACGATTGCCTTAGTTTTATTAGAATTCAAAGTGAGAGGGACACCAGCAGCTCACTCTGACACTGCTTTGGCCGCCCTCTGTAGGATAAGAATACACTTTTCCATATGTTCGCAAAGCACCTGCGTGTAAATTTGCAGGTTGTCTGCGTAGAGTAGGTGCTCAACGCAACCATAGTCGAGAGCGTCACGTACGTCATTAATATAAAGACAAAACAACAGAGGCCCCAATACCAAACCCTGTGGAACTTCTAGGTTGGTTGTCAGCCAACTCGATTCCTCATTTAAAAGCGTAGAAACTATTTGTTTCCTTCCTGATATATAGGAGTTAATCCACAAGAGAGTAGACCTGGAAAGCCTTATTAATCTAAACCTAGCAAGCAACTTGGAAGGAGAGATCGTGTCAAATGCCTTACTAAAGTTAAAAAGCAAAAGTAACGTGACGAGTTTTCTGTCTAGACCCGATCTTATGTCATAAGTTAATTCAAGAATAGCTGTCTGCGTTGAGTTGTGCTTTCTGAAGGCAGTCTGTATTGGGTCAAGTAATTTATTTACAGTAATGTACTCCTGCAATTGGTCATGGGCGATCTTCTCAAGTACTTTTGAAAGGAAACATAGAATAGCAACAGGTCTGAAATCCTTAGGTGATTTGGGTCCAGAGCACTTCTTCAATGGCACAATACGTGCCTGCTTCCAAAGGCCAGGAAAGATCCCCCGAGCAAAAGAGGGGTTGAACAGAATTACAAGATGTTCGCTAATAAACGGTAATGTTTTAAGTATCACGCTTTGCGGAATGCCATCCTCACCACGAGCCTGCGATGAGAAGTGAGAAACTGCAAGAATAACATCGTTAACATTGATTGGTTTAAAAGCGAAACCGTTTTTGCAGCATTCGAAGAGAAACTTCTTGCGTTCCTCATCATCATCATACGGCGAAACCGATACCTTAGCAAAGTGCGCATTAAGCTCATCTCGAGCAAATCCATTCAGATCCCCTCGGGTTCCGGATAAGGATCTCAGCTCTCTCGGCTCTTTTCAGACATTACCGTTTGCAAGAGCCTGAAACAGTCTGTTATGGTAATATTCAGTTCTTTCGCGTTCAGTCTGTTCGTCCACTGCTTTATGTAACTGTAAAAATTCAGAGAGATATTGACTCTCATTTGTCCGTTTGTATCGTCTATATGTGGCATCTCTCTTGCACTGCATCTGCGACAACTCTCCATCCATCCATGGTAGCTTCTTTTTTGTACTTTTTAATATTTTATTGGTGCTGAATTTTCAATAGGAGCAGTGAGATTATCGCAAATGCAGTCAAGTGCAGACTCTGGATGCACTATATCAGTTGTCAATTTAGACCAATCATAGCCGGCTGATTTCTCTAATAATAATTCCCCACTAATATTCTTATGATTTCGATACCTAATCGGTTCTTGTACTAAACTGCATACATTGTAGGCTATTGAAACGTCAATTAAGTTGTGCCAACTATAAAAGTTCGCAGGTACGTTACGTGCGTCAAGTATGATGTCATTGTCATCCACAAAAATCAGGTCTATCAATGTGCGAGATGATGGAGTTATATGCATGGCACCGTGCTGGACTAACTGAAGCGAAAGCTCAGCGGATAGCTTATTAAGAAACTTTCTCGCAGGAGACTGGCATTCAGATTTTATATTATAATTTTAAATAAAAAATTGGGAGTCAAACTTATTAACGTATCAATTAAATCAGAGTTTTTTGTAAAAGAAATGACAAGAGGACAGTAAATGACGGAAACCAACATAGATTCAGAGTTACCTGCTTTAACAGAACAGAAAATATATTCAGGCACTTCAGGCTTACTACTGGTAATTATTGCTGTAGTATTCGAAAAAGCTAATATCTCACATTTCAGATTATCTTTAACGTAAAGGGCAACCCCTCCTCCATGAATGTTTCTATACTGTCTAAAAACTTTATATTCTTTAATAGGCCAGTCCATTTAGCTAAATAATGGCTGATATTTGCAAAAAAGTTTAACTGCAAACTAACTGCACAATTATGTAAAGTAGGTTTGTGGGAGTAAAATATCCAAAATGGCCCCAACAGATGTTGTCCGTTTTTGTTTAAACAATGTTTAAACATTGAAAATTGACATTTTTTCTCTTTATCTTCAAATATTTCTGGAGCTATAAAAGTTATCATATTGGTCCAATGAGATAAAATGTAGGTTTTTTGAAGACCTTTGAAATAAATTTTGAATCATTTTGATTGCATTTATAGTTTCCAAAAAAATGCAAAAAACCACAAAAAAGGGTTAAATTTTAAAAAATTCATAACTTTTTTAATTTAATGATTTAAGAATTGGGCTTGTGGCAATAAATAGTTCTTAATGTGCACAATAAGCATACGCAAGCAGAATCCTGTAGGACTTATAGTTTTTCCATAGTAACACTTATAAGTTATAAACAATTAACCCTTTCAGAACGGAATTATTATTTCATCATGAAAAGTTCTGATAACCATTTAGCGATGATGGAAGTGTTCATTTATTAAGCTATTTTTGCGATACAAAAATTTTTTTTTTTCTTTCTTTTCAAGTTTTCTCAGTTTCTATCAAAGATATAATAACTTAGGCCCTCAGTTTGAGATCGGAAATAGTCCTCTTCAATCTAATACACATATTTTTTTTACAAAATTTGAAGCCACTTTTGCACAATTTCAAAAAAACCAAAAAATGTCAATGTACATTGTAATGTACATTGGTTCTGAAAGGGTTAATTTTCAGTAGGCCACTCTATCTCACACATGTATATTTCAGATTTTTGATTAAGTGATTAGAAAGTCCTTAAAAATTCACTTAAACATTGGATCTTTCGCTTGGGCGCATGAATTAACGTTAGTAGTGGGGGAAACTCATAACGAAAGGGAAATATATAACGGGTAGTCTGCCTAGCATGTTTTCGTTATGAGTTTCCCCCACTACTAACGTCAATTCATGCGCCCAAGCGAAAGATCCAATGTTTAAGTGAATTTTCAAGGACTTTCTAATCACTTAATCAAAAATCTGAAATATACATTTTGTAGAGGGATATCTAAACTTTCAGAATCGATGTTGAACATTGTAAAAAGTTAATCGTGTGAGATAGAATGGCCTACTGAAAATTAATTGTTTATAACTTATAAGTGTTATTCTGGAAAAACTATAAGTCCTACAGGATTCTGCTTGCGTATGCTTATTGTGCACATTAAGAACTATTTATTGCCACAAGCCTAATTCTCAAATCATTAAATTAATAAAGTTATGAATTTTTTAAAATTTAACCCTTTTTTGTGGTTTTTTGCATTTTTCTCGGAAACTATTATTGCAATCAAAATGATTAAAAATTTATTTTAAAGGTCTTCAAAAAACCTACATTTTATCTCATTGGACCAATATGATAACTTTTATAGCTCCAGAAATATTTGCAGATAAAGAGAAAAAATGTCAATTTTCAATGTTTAAACATTGTTTAAACAAAAACGGACAACATCTGTTGGGGCCATTTTGGATATTTTAATCCCACAAACCTACTTCACATAATTGTTCAGTCGGTCTGCTGTTAAATTTTTTTACACGAAGAAATCTAATTTGACTGGACTATTAATCTGAATGTCGTCGTCCGAGACAGTCAGACCCAGCTAGGTCTCAGCTACTTTAAACAGATCATGAGAACGGCCACCACATAAAAGCTCACGCACCTGTTCAATGTGAGCTCTTAAAGAAGTCATATTCAAAAAGCGCGCTTGCAGTGCACCCCTTTCCCCTTTTCGACTTCCCAAGGAGATTTGGCTTACTCTTCGGGGAGAGAGATCATTATTATTTAACTTACTTTTAATACCAGGACATTTATCATTAAAAATTATCTTAATAGCATTGTCAACCTTATTTAAGCATCTACTAATTACACAAGATTAGTCAGTAATAAAATTTTTATCTAAAATAACATTATTTGAACTACTTAAAATTTTATTTACATCATCTCTCGTAGCAAATAAGTATGCTCTCTCCCCTCCTCTTCGTCTTGCCAAAAATCTGCCACTTTTATGCAAAACAAAATTAATACCTTTATCCTTCACATATTTCTTTAGATCTTTGAAATTATTATATAAGTTTTTTTAAAGATATTCATTAATAAATACCTTATAGTGGTTTTTTATGGGAGAAAAGCTGGCAAAACGAGAAAGATCAATATCTGCCGTTGAGAAACCAGTAATTTTTCTTTTTTTGTTTAATATTTGTTGAACCAGACTGGCTTCAGAGAGTCTGACTAGCAGTAAGGAAAGACCGCCTAGATCGTCCCTGATCTCACCGCTTCTAGAGTTAGACGATGTTAAACAAACAATCGACAATATGTGCAACTGTGTTATGTCTGGAAATATGGCACCAAAGATAGCAAAAGCATAATCTTTCTGTTGAATATTAGGCGTTAAGCAGTCCAGTCCACTAGAGATCACCAATGAGCCACCTTCGATACCACAATTTTGTGTATTTTTGTGTGTGTTGGTGTCTAAAGCTTCCTTTGAGTTCGTGTCAATGCGTGATACATTTCCACGCTCTTTTACACGCTCCTGCACACTAAGATCATAGACGGTCTTCACCACGCATGCCTAGCCCACCCCAAGTTCTGAGAAATTTTTGTCCGCTTCATTTAATTCAGCTTGCATCGTAGATTTAAGGCTATTAATTTTAGTATGTGAATTTAAATCAATCTTATCATAATTCTTAATTACAGTGGACAATTTATTCTCCAGACTACTGACTATCCCCTTTAGTTTACTATTTTCATTAAGCAGCCTTGTTTGCACTGCTTCAAAATTCTTTATTATTTTGTCCTGATTGTCAAGCTTATTTAATATGCCTTGCAAGCCATCACCAATACCCATTACCAACGAATATAGACCCTTATAGAAGCGTACTTTTATATGCTGAATAACTGCCGAAAATGTTAGTTCGGAAAGTGTAGTAAGGTGGCGTGATCAGTATCTCCATACAGAAAAAAGCATGCTATCTCTTTCGCACACTTCTTTCGCTCCGATTGCTATTTGTCAAGCTTGGCTGTACATAAAAAAGCTTCAATTTGAATTGCATAGTTTTTAAATGTTGGATTAAAAAACTATAAATTAATAAATGTTGATACAAAATAATTTTAATTAATATTAATTAATAAATAATTTTGAATAATATTAATTGATTATGAATACTTATTATATAAATTATAAATATTTTTCAAAATTAAATCATTTTTCCGTAAAAGAAGAAATTTATTATAAAAAAGCTATAAAACAAAAATCTTCAATTTTTAACCAAAATTTTTCTACATCAAAAGTCATTTTTATGACTTCAAGATAAATTTTACTTATTGAGGTATAAAAATGTAATTTAGCAAAGAAATAAAATTTAGAAAAATGTAAATATTTTTTTATTCCTTTCAACAATTTTTTATTTTTATTTCTCTGAATACAATCATTGTAGTATTTGATTTGGAAATAATTAATAAATATTATTTCTTTCGATGCTTGGCGATCTTTTTAAAATATAACAAATCTGACAACATGAATTAACGTTTTTTATGATCATCATTGTAATCTAAAATTGTTTAGATTTAAATATAAAAATGTTGAAAACATTTATAAAAATAATCGAATTAAAAATCTCATTTATTGTTAACCACATAGTTATGTATAATTGCATAACGGTAGTTATTTAAAAAGGTTTGGATCCATAGATAACATGTTCTTTTTTGTTATAGTTTAAAACTTGAAACGATTAATAGTTTTGTTTGTTTTTAATTGTTTATTGCAGATTTAATATTTTTTTAAAATAAATGTATGATTATTTTCCTGTTCTATGCTACATAAAATCAAGATTCTTAATGTTATAAATTAAAAAAATCATTATTATAAGAAAAAATGAAACTAACGAAAAAAATTATAAAATTTAATGTAAATGTTAAAAAAATTTCAATATTTCGAAATTGAAGACAATAATATTCTGTAATTATAAAATGAAAAATTTTATAAATATGAGCCAATTTAAGAAACTTAAATTTTTAGTCGTAAAAATGAATATATTCATTTTGATGAAGAATTTTTATCTAGTATGAAAATGAACCAAATTCTGTTTCTCATATTTAATTATATACTCTGTTTGTTACGAACAATTTTTATGAACAATAAAAAAGACTTAATTATTCAGAAAAAAGAAATTTTCTTTTGATTTCTTTGCTTATTCTAAGCATAAAATTTTCTTATTTATTTTTTTTACAACTACTTTTGGAGAAAAAATTATAAATATATAAAAAAACAACTTAGAAATTTTTTAGCTTAAAAACTAATAGCTTACCAGCTTCAAATGTATTAAAGAATAGAAAAAAAATGTTACTTAAAAAATAGTTTATGTATAATTATTTATTTGTTGGATTTAAAACAAAAAACGTATACATATACTATTGAATCCGCTTAATGTAATAGAAATATATTTCTCAAATTGCATTTAGTCAGGAAAAATGATTTTTATTAATTTTAAAAATTGATAAAAATTATTAATTTTTAAAATTAATTAAAAATTTATTTTTTACAAACAAGTATTCGTCAATTTCCTTTTTAAATATGTCTTTATTGCAAGCCTATTGAATAAAGCACATATGTTTTGAGCACGAAAAGTATTTCAAGAAGAAAACTTTTTTTTACAATTCAAGAGATGTTCCAGAGTTGAAAAAACAAAATATGAAAAGATTTTTTCGCCATTCTAACCCTACAATCGCAACTTTGTGGCTCTTTTTTGGCTCTCATGGCGAAAAGTACACTACGTAACTAGTATGGAAAGGCTTTCTTACAAAACTCGTTACAACCCTCACCTTTGGCTTAGGCTGTAGACTTCTCGTTTCGTAAATAAAGCCTTTCCATACCCGTTACGTAATGTACTATTAATAGATATAAGAGGATATCTCTGGAACTTTTTAATTTTGAGATGTCGACCTGACAACAATTGAAAAGTCTATAATACAAGTTTCTGGAGTGGCACACACTTCAATAAGGGCTTAAATTACTCGTTTTTTCTAGTAGAATATGTAATTAAATTTTCGTATCGATTGAAAAATTGATACTTACGGTACATAATTTTATACGTCAAAACTGATACTTTTTTTATATTTTTCTTCGTGTGTTTCTTGAGCTATAAAAAAAGTACCATTCTTTCGATCATTCTCAAAATTTTCTGAGCATAATGAATATGGTAAAAACAACAGTTCAAGCCTACCCTGGTACATGTGCTCCTCTTTAGGTATCTGTTTGACTATTTTTAATGTAAGTGTTATTTTTAGGTGAAAATTAGAAAACAAAATAATTTAATCATGTAGTTTTCGAATAATATGAGACCTACCAAAAAAGAAAGGTTATATTTTAGATTTTCAGTAGGTCTCAAATTATTCAAAAACCACGTGATAAAATTATTTTATTCTTATTATAAAATTTATCTATTATACTAGTATCTAGCGGGGGCTGCTATTTTTTTAGTGTTACAACCAATGGTGTTTATATAAATTATAAAAAACACTATTACATAAGGACAGATAGTTCGGCCTGCTCTCAAATCACATTTTAAAACAAAATCAAATTACTCTAACTCAATGAGCTCTATGAGAAAGCATTACGCCAAAGCACTTAGCAGTGTTTTTCTTATAATTATTGATTTAATCTAATAGTACAGCAGAGTCGGTAAATTTAAAAGTTTCTGCCATTTGCTCATATATTTCAAATTTTGTTTGTCTACTAATTACTGTACTAATAACATTTTTCCAGTATTAGTTTATACTTTTATAAAAACCTATCGAATGATCATAACAATAATGTATTAAGTTAAGAGGAAATGGTTATAAGAAATAAAGAACAAATTTTAACAAATATATTTTATTATTGCTTTTGATACGAAATCATAAGTGCAAAAATCAAACTGAAAACATTTTTTGTAATTTTCATATTGATTATTTTCTGGAAACGCTTGCAATACAAAATTATGTGAAAGAATTTGTTTGTTTTGTTATCAATTGTTTTTTAATTTTTTGTTATGAATATTTATTATATCAACCAACAATTATTTTCTGTAAAAATATTAATTAAATAAAATTTATTAAGATTGTTTAGTAATTCTTACGGATCCATAAAATCAGCGAATATTTAATAGTTTCTTTTGTAAAGATTACTTATCGACATAAGGGGTACGTTCGAAAACAGTTTTCAGTTAGTTTGTCACGTGATATGTGGCAACGCTGTGGCAAACCACGTGATAAACTAAATATCTATGAGTTCGGGAATGAATATTTTTTATCAACTGATTGGGGACAGTTTTGAATATTTATTGTAGTGATTGAAATTAATACGATAAATATTCATTGTATTAATTATAATTAATACAATAAATATTTGAAAGTACCCTAGTGGAAATCGAATCTGTGAATAACTGTGAATAACTGGGAATAGCTGGAAATAACCGTTATAAAATGTTCAGATTGAGACAGGAATAACAGTTAGCACCAGTTATTCCCAGTTATTCCCAGTTATTTCTAGTTACTTATAGATATTCCCAGTTATTTCTATTTGACTTGACAAATAATTTGAAAAATCAGAGAAAAATCAAAGATGCATAACAGTTATTCACAGTTATTCCCAGTTATTTCTAGTTATTCACAATTATTAACATTTATTTCCAGTTTCGCTATATTATAACTTTTATAATTTTTTTAGTACCTTTTATTTTTTATATTATTTCTCAACTTAACTGGAAATAACTGGGAATATCTGTGAATAACTGGAAGTAACTGGAAATAATTATGAATAACTGTTATAGTATCTGTAATTTTTCAAATTATTTCTCAACTCAACTGTGAATAACTGGGAATATCTATAAATAACTGGAAATAACTGGAAATAACTGGGAATAACTAAGAATAACTGGTGCTAACTGTTATTCCTGTCTCAATCTGAACATTTTATAACAGTTATTTCCAGTTATTCCCAGTTATTCACTGTTATTTCCAGTTATTCACACTTATTCACAGATTCGATTTCCACTAGGGTAGTAGTAAAACAATAATATTATTATTTATTTTTGACAAGTTAGAAGTATAAGATATATGTTATTTAGCTTCCCTGGTAGAATCTGATTCCATTTCCAAGCTATTTCTTAGTCATTTAAACTACGCATATGCTAGAAACAAGCTTGTTTCAATTCCTAGTTCTTAGCTATCGATGTAACGCTTTTTTTCCCACTTTACCGGCATTTACTGGATTGCAAATTCTTAGATAATTAAAAGGTATTAATTCACCATTAAACTTGGCTAGAAATAAAATTAGTTTCAGACAATGTTAAAATAACCTGCGAAATAATATTAATCTCTTGTACTCTATTATAACCTTTAAATACGGTGAAGAGACAAGTAACAACAAAAAAGACGCAAAGAGACATGCATATACGATATTTTTGAAACAAGCACAATTGATGCCGAATTGTGTTTGTGCAGAAAGTTTTTCGGTATATCACGCGCTTACCGTACGAAGACAAGCAGTACACATTATGTATAATTTCCGTGTTTATGAAGCAAAGACATCACTTTTCATAGTGCGGTGCGTATCACATTTGTTAAGAAAAAACTATCTCCGTATGTTCGAAGCAGTTGTAAAGTAAATATTTAATAAAATAGTTTTAGAAACAATGTTTGCATGTCATCTTTGGATATTTTAACGATACTTATGAACTTATTTAGCACTCGTTTTATTTAATTCTAATACTACGTAATACTTAATTATTACTTTTTAAAATTTGTTTAAATAAAAAAAAACATTTATAAAACTTATTTTTAATATATCAAAGCGCAAATTTTCGACTTAAATAAACAAATTATCACTTTTTATGGGTTAGAAATATACGTTAATCACGATCTTTTGACATCCCGACAGAGTAATCGTCACAATATTTTTTTGACATAAGAATTGATTAATTCTTTGATAGTTTTCATATATTTAAAATATAAACATTTTTGCCCATTTTTAATTCCTATTTCCTAGTTTCGAGTCCATTTAAAATGTTTCAAATTCTACCAGGGTTTTAAAATTAATTTTTAAAAATTTATAGTCATGCGTATTTTTATAATTTTTTAAATAATTTATATTAGGATTTTTAAAAATAGATTTTTAAAAATAATTGATAGAATACTATAAGCAATTATTAATAAAATAGGTTATGAATATATAATTTTTAAGTAATATTACTAAATAAATCCTTATTATATTGATAACCTATTTTATTAATATAATAATTTTAAGTAATATTACTAAATAAATCCTTATTATATCCCTGGTAGAATTTGAAACATTTGAAATGGACTCGAAACTAGGAAATAGGAATTAAAAATGGGCAAAAATGTTTATATTTTAAATATCTGAAAACTATCAAAGAATTAACCAATTCTTATGTCAAAAAAATATTGTGACGATTACTCTGTCGGGATGTGAAAAGATCGTGATTAACGTATATTTCTAACCTATAAAAAGCGATAATTTGTTTATTTGAGTCGAAAATTTGCACTTTGACATATTAAAAATAAGTTTTATAAATGTTTTTTTTTATTTAAACAAATTTTAAAAAGTAATAATTAAGTATTACGTAGTATTAGAATTAAATAAAACGAGTGCTAAATAAGTTCATAAGTATCGTTAAAATATCCAAAGATGACATGCAAACATTGTTTCTAAAACTATTTTATTAAATATTCACTTTACAACTGCTTTAAACATACGGAGATAGTTTTTTCTCAACAAATGTGATACGCACCGCACTATGAAAAGTAATGCCTTTGCTTCATAAACACGGAAATTATACACAATGTGTACTGCTTGTCTTCGTACGGTAAGCGCGTGATATACCGAAAAACTTTCTGCACAAACATAATTCGGTATCAACAAATATGATGCGCACTGCACTGTAAAAAGTGATGCCTTCGCTTCATAAACACGGAAACCATACATGTGTACTGCTTTCTTCGTACGGCAAGCATGTGATTACCGAAAGACTTTCTTCACGTCTAAACACAATTCGGTATTTATTGTGCTTGTTTCAAAAATATCGTATATGCATGTCTCTTTGCGTCTTTTTTGTTGTTACTTGTCTCTTCACCGTATTTAGAGGTTATAATAGAGTACAAGAGATTGATATTATTTCGCAGATTATTTTAATATTGTCTCAAACTTATTTTATTTCTAGCCAAGTTTAATGGTGAATTAATACCTTTTAACTATCTAAGAATTTGCAATCCAGTAAATGCTGGTAAAGTGGGGAAAAAAGCGTTACATCGATAGCTAAGAACTGGGAATTAAAACAAGCTTGTTTCTAGCATATGCGCAGTTTAAATGACTTAGAAATAGCTTGGAAATGGAATCAGATTCTACCAGGGATTTATAACCTATTTTGATAATAATTGCTTATAGTATTTTATTTTCAAAAATCCTAATATAAGTTATTTTAAAAATTATTAAAATACGCATGACTATAAATTTTTTTAAATTAATTTCAAAAGCTAAATAATTTACATCTTATACTTCTAACTTGCCAAAAATAAATAATAATATTATTGTTTTACTACTACTTTTGAATATTTTTTGTATTAATTGTAATTAATACAATAAATATTCAAAACTGTCCCTGATCAGCTGATAAAAAATATTTATATCCGAACGCATAGATATTTAGTTTATCACATATGGTTTTCCACAGCGCTGCTACATATCACGTGACAAACTAACTGAAAACTGTTTCAAGGAATTTTTTAATATTACATTACAGACATGTTTATAAAAGAGCGCGGTGCTGTAACGGATATAGTTCTTGCCTTGAACACGGTGTCAATGGGTTTGAATCCTGGCCAGGTATCTCTGACATTTTTTTTCAAAAGAAAATTAGTGTATGTGGCATTTATATCGCGACCCAAAAGTGGCTGACCTTCAATCGGTAGGCAAAGTTTTCGGTATGGTGTATCAGATAGTTTAATCTGATGTAATGTGTTAAGCGGGAACCGGGTTAGCCTCCCTCGATATGACCATATGAAAGAAGTTAACATATAGAGGATAATATCCTAAAATTTGGTTGAATTCTTAATTCAAATTGTTCATTATAGTATTAATAAAACAATTTGCAAAAACAGATTTCCACACTACGCCAATGGGGTACTGTCACAGCGCGTTGGTTTTCAATTTTTTTTACATTATTAATTATTAAATGAATTAATAATTGCAAATTTTATAAAATTTTATGGTATGATAAAATTATATATAATTATCTTAAATAAAATCATATAAACATTAATAACATAAAACGTGGTACCGTCGCCAATAGCCCTGCGACCCTCTAAAATCCAGGTAGTGATCCAGGTTCACTTCTTGGATTGAAAAGGGCAACCACGTAAATATCAGAGTTTGAATACAACCATTTTTAGCATTGTTCAAAATAAACGTATTAAGACACTGACGAGAGCAGAAAACCACATACCCATATCCTATTAAGGAAAATTAGACAAGAAAGAGAATATACATGGTGACCAATTTAATCGCTACACCCGGATTTTTCGAATCCTAAGACACATAGGAAAAAATGGTCAGGACGAAAGTTGTAGGGGATGAAGGAAGTTAAACGATAGTCCTAACAGCTTTGACCTTAAGCTTGACCTTCAAGGTTACTTCAAGGTCAAGTGGTTTTTTTCAATAGAAAAACCTATTTTTGACCCCGGATTCGGAAAGAGCGGGAAATTTTACGTTCAAAATCATATTAAAACATTTTTTTTCAAGGTCATTTCAAGGTCAAATGAAGGTCGAACTAGAAAAAATCCATTTTAAGTCGTTTTTTTCCATGAGTCACAGGCTTAGGTGGTTCAAACTGATCACAGGTTTAATAGGGGAACCCACACACCCAAAACTTTCACATCCTAGTAAATAAATATCAAACTTGCACATCCGAACCCCGTGCTCTTCATAGCCTTACATGCTAAACTGTGAAACCAGGCATCCCCCAGTCCCACACATTTCTACTCCATGTATGATGTCTCTTTAACGGAAACACCAAGATCATTAAATCTTTTGTTGTAAATGTGTTGACCTGACGTTTAGCGCTACCCAGAAACAACGACTTGGACGTAGTGAGGATTGTTTCCTTTGAAGTGCTTGATTAAAGTAAGTCCCCTTGCCTCTCCCTGTTCTGGGTGCTTGATTTAAGTGAGTCCCCTTGCCTCTCACTGTTCGGGGTGCTTGATTTAAGTGAGTCCCTTCGCCTCTCACTTATGTGTTTATCTAACCTTGAAGCCAATTTTCGAAATTACGACCATTTGCTTCCAGGCACTTACAAGGAGAGTACCCGACCTTCGGGAAACGGATTTGGCTGAAACTGCGGGATATGATTTTTTGATAAAAAATGAACCCGTGTTTTTTCTTTTCTTTGAATAGGCCTCATAGACGGAGATATAGGCATTTTTTTGAAAATACAATAAAAAGGAGCGTTTATAAGATCTTGAATAACCAAACAACTAAGACTCTTACAAAAAAATGTATGAAAAATAAAATAAAGTACAGATTAAATGCTTTAATTTAAGCTTTGTTACATTAAAAAAGCTTTCGTGATTCAAAAGTTGTGCCTCATTGAAAATTACTACATATTTATTAATATTTTTAGCCTGTAACATATCATCAATTTTTTACGCTATTTTATTAGCATATTTTAATAGCCTGTACCTTTTGAACCACACAAGCTTTTTTAATCCAACAAAGCTTAAATTAAAGAATTTAATCTGTACTTTATTTTATTTTCTATATATTTTTATTGTAAAAGTCTTAGTTGTTTGGTTATTAAAGATTTTATAAAAGCTCCTTTCCATTATATTTTCGAAAAAATGTCTATACCTCCGTTTACGGGGCCTATTCAAAGAAAAGAAAAAACACGGGTTCATTTTTTTTCATCAAAAAATCATATCCCGCAGTTTTAGCCAAATCCGTTTCCCGAAGGTCGGGTACTCTCCTTGTTAGTCAAACGCTTTTGGAAGTGGCGAACGGTCTTGAGCAAAGTTTGCCTTGGAATGGCAGCGCATGCTCAACGAATTCTGTCCATCATGTCTACTCTTGTGGTGGGCCTTTCCTCGAAAACGGTATTTTTTTAGTACCCCCATAAGTAAAAATCTGGTGATGTAAGATCGGGTGAGCAAGCAGGCCATTCAACCAGACCACTTTGACCAATCCATCTGTTACCATACTGCTCATTTAAAAAAGTCCTGACAATTCAAGCAAAATGTGCTGCTGCGCCGTCTTGCTGGAGCCATATTCTTCGTCGCGTTTCTAAGTCAACATCTTTCATCAATACAGGTAGTTCATCTCTTATTAGCATTAAGTGCGTGTGTTGATTAACATTTTCTTCGAAAAAATAAGGGCCAATCAAATATCCATTGATAATCCCACACCACATCACACCATAATACTCCGACGTCTCTGATGGTTTACAGTTCTGACCCAATGAAGATTAACTTCAGACCAGTAATAACAATTATGTCTAATAAATTCCCCATCACTTTGAAATTCTGTCTTATCAAAAAAAGAACAAATTTAAAAAAGTCTGGATCATTTTCTATCATTTGTAAAGCCCATTGGCAAAACACAATACGCTCTTGAAAATGAGCTAACTGTAGCTCTTGGACCAGAGTAATATAATACGAACGATATCTAGGCACCTTCATAATTCTCAAAAATGTACTTTTTGGAATACCGATTCCCCTTTCGACTCGACAAGCGCTTATGTGTGGGTCAAGATGAATTATTGCCAGAATAGTCACAACCCGATTATCATTTTCATTATATTGATGGCGCCTACGTTGATGAACCATGTGTCCACCACGAGTTTTTTGATATAACGTCTGATAGTGATAGCGTCAGGGTGTCTGTCTGGATAGCATTCAGCGTAAATTCTTGCCACAGCACGATAATTACTTCGGCTTTCTCCGAAAGCCATCATCATGTCAACGACCTCGCTGGGCGGATAGTCAGCCATTTCAGAGCCAGCTATTAATTACTATTAATTTTAAATAGTTAAACGGTATAAAAAATATTAATAATTATAATATTTGCCCGTATATGGTCGCGACCAAAAAAGATAAATGTTCCTAAATTACGGTAACTTTATCTAAATAAGTGTATTTGCCAAAAGTACTCCGATTGTCACACTTTTGTAATTGTAAGTTTTATAATAAAGTAATAATCATTTAATGATTTCCATTTTGAACTGCACATAATACTAAAACTTGCCTATATTTTAAATATTGTGATTTATTGCCGTTCAAACTTGAGAAATACTAATATTGATAATGTAATTATTAGAGGCACATTTACAAATAATTTCTGTCCCGTCAAAGATTCTTTTAATAATATCTGAACTGCTGACCGATTTGCATGCTGAAATGTTGCATCTTTATTTTTTCGAAAGTTATGACTTTTTTTTAAACAATCACATTTTTTTACAGCTTATATCTTTAATTTACTCATAACTTTCATAAAAATAAAGATGCAACATTTCTTTTTTGTACAAAAAGCATCAAACCTATTTTTTTAGAATCAAACAATTAAAAATGAAGCTTAATATTAAAAATGAGCGGAAATTTTTAAAATTGGTCAACAGTTCAGATATTATTAAAAGAACCTTTAACGGAACATAATTTCTTCATGTGTTTGTCTTTAATGATTACATTGTCAAAATTAGTATTTTTCAAGTTCGAACGGCAAAATTTATGTGCAATTGGAAGTAGAATTAATGTTTTATTTAATCAAATACCTATGATGTTTTGATTATTACTTTATTATGAAATTCACAATTAATAAAGTGTGACAAACGAATTTCTTTTTTAGTCGCGACCGCATACGGGCGAATATTATAATTATTAATATTTTTTATACCATTTTACTATTTAAATTTAAGGCGACTACGGAAGTTCGGTTGGATTTCATTTTGTAGTTTAAAAATTACTCTTTCGGTTTCTTAAATTTTTTGAATTTTTTAATTTTCCACCATTTATTATAATCCGTAAAATGGTGAAAAATTAAAAAATCTGAAAAATTTTACATATTGAAAGAGTAATTTGTAAACTCAAAAATAAAACCTAACCTAAAATCCGAAGTTGCCTTAATAGTAATTAATGGCTGGCTCTTAAGTGGTTGACTATTTGCCAAACAAGATTGTTAACACGATGTTACTTTTAGGAGAAAGCTGAAGTAATTATCGTAGTGCGAAAATCGGAAATTGGTATTCCAAGATGAGGGTCAAAGGGACTTACTAAGATCAAGCACCCTGAACAGTAAAAGGCAAGGGTACTCACTTTAATCAAGCATCCCAAAGGAAACAATCCTTACTACGTCTACGTCGTTGTTTCTGGGTAGCGCTAAACGTCAAGTTGACACATTTACAACAAAAGCTTTTATGATCTTGGAGTTTCCGTTAGACAAACATCATACATGAGGTAGAGATGTGTGGGACTGGGGGATGTCTGGTGTAACAGTTTAGCATGTGAGGCTATGAAGAGCATGGGGTTCAGGTGTGCAAGTTTGATATTTGTTTACTAGGATGTGAAAGATTTGGTTGTGTGGATTTCTCTATTAAACCTACGATCAGTTTAAACCACTTAAGCCTGTAACTCATGGAAAAAAACGACTTAAAATGGATTTTTTAGAGTTTGACCTTTATTTGACCTTGAAATGAACTTGAAAAAAAAGTCTCAATATGTTTATCAACGTGAAATTTCCCGCTCTTTCCGAATCCGGGGTCAAAAATAGGTGTTTTTTAAATAAAAAAACCACTTGACCTTGAAATAACCTTGAAGGTCAAGCTCAAGGTCAAAGCTGTTAGGACCATCGTTGGGCTTCCTTCGTCCCCTACAACTTGTCGAAACCATTTTTTCCTATTTGTCTTAGGATCTGAAAAATCCGGGTGTAACGATTAAAATGGGTCACCGTGTATATATATCTATATTATATAATAGTAAGGAAATGTGCTACCACTTTGGAGATTCTCTTGTAATCCTCTTCTACATCTTCTTCCCATCCTCTCCTACATCCTCTTCCTATCCTCTTCTGTATCCTCTTCTCACTTTCTTCTATATTCTTGGTAATTAACCGTTTTTTTAACGTTATTTTGATTTTACATAGTCCGTCACTTACACTTAAATTTCTTATTGACATTACAATCGCATTTTTTTTAAGAATTAATTTATGTACTGGAAATCCTGAAAATCGTAATGAATTTAAATATTCAATATGAAACTTTAATTTAGGTCCATTGATAAAAATACATTTACCTTTTTTCATTAATAATATTATCTTATTATATTTAGCAATAAATTATCTAAAATATCATTTTATAATTATTTTTCCCGCTTAATTTATAGAAATTAAACTAAAGAATCGAATATTCAGCTAAAACTCATAATAAATTAGCTAAAATTAGTTAAAATATCAAATTTTTAGTCAAAATTCTTAATAAATCAGCTAAAATTAACTATGACATTAAATTTTCAGCTGAAAATTTCAATAAATTATCTAAAATTAGCTAAATAATTTAATTTTTAGCTGAAATTTACAATAATTCAGCTAAAATTATTTAAAAAATTAAATTTTTAGCTAAAATTCACAATGATTCAGCTAAACTTAGCTGAAAAAACTTAGCTGAAATTTACAATAATTCAGCTAAAATTATCTAAAAAACTAAATTTTCAGCTAAAATTTACAATGATTCAGCTAAACTTAGCTAAAAAATTAGAATTCAGCTAAAATCATCTATAAATCAGCTAAAATTATCAGTAAAAAGGAGGGATCAGGGATTTCGAGAGGTTGACAGCTGCAGCGGTAGCGGTGCAAATCTTTTATAATATAGATAGATATATAAAAACCTATAAAAATTATATAAAAATTATGTAAGTTGTATGAAAAAAATATATACTTTTAATTAAGCGTTGACTGAAAATTTAACCATATTGATTATACATACATATTATGTTTATAAATAATGGAAAATAAATATAAAGAAATAATTTTTAAATCGATAAAAATGAAATATAATATTAAAACGTTTAGGATTTTTATATAAATAAAAATGTATATAATATTAAAATACTTGAAAATTTTAAGTGGTTTGATTGAACTGATTTGAACATTATTGCTGTAAATTAAAATTATAATTATGAACATAAAATTTAACATTAAGAGCATAACGAAGCTGCCCGCCTTCTAATCATATTTCCAATCCTAACTTATGAATAAACGATGCGTTTAATCGAGTTTTTTTGCTACAAAGTAAAAATTTGTAACATTAAACTGTAGTGCGGACAACTCAAGAAATCCACTAAAATATTATACATATAAAGTTATAATAAAAACTTTCAATGTATCGTATTTTAAGGTTAAGTTTATCAAGTTCGATATCTAATTTCCAATTCAAGCTCATAAAAAAATAACAAGTCCAAATGTTTTTTTATTTTAACAAAAATGATTGTATTAATATAGCTTTAGTGCGAACAAGTTATTATATTTGTTTAATTTATGAGTTTAAAAAGATATTGATAAAATAAAAAAAGGAAAATTCAATTGCTGCAGCTCCGACATCCCGTTAAGAAATTTAGAAAAAAATTATTTACGCGAGTTTTTAAATGTTGTTTCAAATTGTCTTTTCTATTTAACAATTTATCACATATACAGCTGACCTATTTAAATGCCCAACCCAAACATTTCAAAGAGAAAGCATTTCTGAGAAAAACTTTTAAGACAAAAGTTGTAAGGTTTGAGAGGGGTCATCTTTTGGTGACCATGACCATAACCATGACCATGATCATCATGGTCAGCATTAGTCAAATCGATTTTTTCAAATGAGAACCCCTAATTTTGACCCCGGAAATGGTAAAAGTTGAAAATTTTACGTCCAAGTATGTCCTTAACCATGATTATGACCATGATCATAACCATGATCATCATGGTCAGCATGGGTCAAGTTAATTTTTTTAAATGGAAACCCCTAACTTTGATTCCGGAAATAAAAAGAGCGGAAAATTTTACGTCCAAGTATGTCATTCACCATGACTATGATGGTTAGCATGGTTCAAGGTGATTTTTTAATATGGAAATATTGGCCCAATTGATGAAACCAAGACTGGGAAGATTCGGGATGGTTGAGGCGACAATCCTAGCCCAGCTGGTTAAGGCAAGACCAGGAGGATTCTGGCCGATTAAGGCAAGAATCCTGGCCCAGCTGGTTAAGGCAAGACTGGGAGGATTCCGGCTGATTAAGGCAAGAATCCTAGCCCAGCTGGAGTCTCTTGGCCCAGTTGATAATAGCATTACCAATTTTTCTTTTATCTAATTACATGTTCAAAAAAACTACCATTATTATTAGTGCATAGTTCGACTCTTCTTTGAAAGCTTTGGACAGTAGATCAAAGCACATGCTTTGGCATATTTCGGCAAACATTAACGAATCGTTGAATGATATTTCCTCTAGTAGTCGGATCTTCTTCATACACAGTATTTTTTTAAAATCTTTATAAATAGATATTAGGACTCGTGAGATCTAGAGATCGGGTGGGCTATTCAGCATGATTGTCAACACGACCCATACCTATCCACTTATTGTGGTATGTTTGATTTACAAAATCCTGAACTATGTTACTTCTGTGAGCAGGTGCCTCATCATGTTGAAACCACATACGACCTCTTGCTTTAAGATCAACATTCTCCAATAAATTCGATAATTCATTAGTCAGGAAATCAAGATAATTATTACCTTTAATGGCCCCATCAAAAAATAGGGTCCAATTAGGTAACCATTAACGATACCACACTTAACCGTGAGACTCCACCTATTTTGGTGATCGATTGACATATTCCAATGAGGATTGTGAATAGAATAATAGTGACAATTGTGTCAGTTTAGTTCACTCATGTTATGAAAGGTTGCTTCATCCGAAAACATGACGTAATGAAAAAATTGTGGATCATTTTGCAATATTTCCCGTGCCCATCCACAAAATAGTAGCCTTTTCTAAAAATCATGTTCCATTAACTCTTGATGCAAAGTTATGTGGTATGATGTGGTATGAATTCCAGATTGTACAGCAATCTTTCTAGTTGAAATGTGGAGGTTTAAATCAACTAAAGCAAGTACTACCAGGACTCGAGGGTCATTTCTCTCGATCGTCATAATTCTTCGACGTTGTCTCGCTCTTGATGGTGCCTAACCGCTTCTGATATAATCGTGCAGCTGTACAATAATTTATTCTGCATTCTCCCAAAATTAATAGGATATCTACAATTTCGCTTCACGTATAATCAGGCATTTTATTTATAAATTGATATACAAAGAGTCAATAAAATGAACAAAAAAAGAATATTGTAAAGTATTTTCTGGAATAAAAATAATTGACGTTCTCGTATTGCGATGTTATATCGCCGCTGCCAGCGAAAACAATTATAGTGAAACATTCACCACGAAAATTGTTTTATTCTTATAACTGCGCCAAAATTATAATTTCCAGAAAACTGCAAGGAAAAAAATGATAATTCAATAATGTATAGAAACAATTATTTTCGCCGCATATATGAAGAGCCTAATTTTTTTCTCATTTAAATTTAAAACTTTTTTTTGCAGTAAATTTTATGGACCAATTTTTTCCGACGCTCTGTATTGTACATGTAATGGAATATTTTTCAGACATTTTTAATTTTTTTCCTAGAGATAAAATAAAGAAAGAGAAAAAAAAAATCGAAAAAAAGCGAAAAATTAAAACACGCTTAGTGTACGCAATTTTTAGTCTAATGAACTGAAATATTGAGGAAATTAGTTTTTTAGGTAGACAAACAAGTGTGCAAAGTTTGTCGTTGAAATATCGTAGAACTACTAAACATTAGTTCATACAAACATTAACGAGAATAACTTTGCAGCCAATTAACATTATTGATTTAAGTTTAGATTAACTTTAGTTTATTATCTTTCATTTTCGAGATCAAAATTAGGCGCTACCGATTGAAAATTTGATTTGTCCTTGAATGACCTCTAAAGTCACGGTCAAGGTCATATACGGACGTAGAAGAATCCGCTCTTTTTCATGGTCAAAACTAGGCTTCCCTATTAGAGAAAATCAACTTGACCCATACTGACCATGATAGTCATCGTAATGATTAATTTTTTCATTTCCGGTGTCAAAGTTAGGGGTTTCCATTCGAAAAAATTAACTTGACTCATGCTGACCATGATGATTATGGTCATGGTCATGGTCACCAAAAGATGGCCCCTCCCAAACCTTACAACTTTTGTCTAAAAAGTTTTTCTCACCAGGAGAGGCTATGAGCTTCGGGTCACAGATCTTGGCGAAAATTTGGGATATATTTTTAGGTACCAAAATATGAGTAAAGCCAGAGCGGTACAATCTAACGCTTCGAAAAACTGAAATTATAGACGTTTCTAGTCTTATTTTAAGAAAATTGTAAAAAATAGCTCCTAATTAAAGTGTGAATAATCCGGTCTAGAAAAGTATTTAATAAATCAACAAGAACTAAAATAAAAGTAAAGAAAGCGAGCTTTAATTTGCCGTTTTCAGAATTGAAAAATAATAAGAATTTAGATGATTTCTGGTACTTTCTTGCTTGTTAACTTTAAAATAACATATCTCTGGTTATAATTATTATTTTTCAATTCTGAAAACGGTAAATTAAAGCTTGCTTTCTTTACTTTTATGTTAGTTCTTGTTGATTTATTAAATACTTTTCTAGACTGGATTATTCACATTTAAATTAGGAGCTATTTTTTACAATTTTCTTAAAATAAGACTAGAAACGTCTATAATTTCAGTTTTTCGAAGCGTTAGATTGTACCGCTCTGGCTTTACTCATATTTTGGTACCTAAAAGTATATCCCAAAGTTTCGTCAAGATCTGTGACCCAAAGCTCATAGCCTCTCCTGGCCAGAAATGCTTTTGATTCGAAATATTTGGGTGGGGCATTTAAAATGGGTGACCCTGTATAACAATTATGTCGTTTATGGCTGTGTATAGTCGAAAAATGTTTTTTACAAATTTTGCGAACAATAAAAAAATTTTTTATATAAAATATATTGTAATTCAATTTATCTTGAATGAAATAATTAATGTCTTGAAAATTTTTTATTATTATTGAATACTTGGCCACATATGTCACATATTTTAATTTCAATATGATTTTTTAAATATTTAATAGTTGTAAAATATATATAACAAAAAGAACATTCGAAATAATTTTCCATATTCATTTCTGTTAATATGAATAAATACCATTGCCATTTTTAAATAATAAAAAAAGTAGTTATTGAAAATTTAAAATGTTGAGTAATTGTAACCAAAGCTTTTTGTAATAATGATTAAAGAATATTTAAGAAATTTCTATACCATTCAAAAATCTATAATTATTAAATTATTAATTTTGCGAAATATTTAGTTTTTATTTTGTAAATTTTATTCATAATATTCTTATTATTAAATACTGAAAAAATATTATTTTTTTTTATTTTTAAATTCGTTTAACAATTTATTTAATGATTTTCAGAACTAAAATTTTTTTATAAAAGATCATTATTTCAATAAATAAGTTTAATATACGAAGTTTATGTAATTTTAATGATTTAATGTTCGTTATTTTTACAATATATTTATTATAATTTTTATAATCTTTCTGTATGTGATAAATTTTTCTAATACGGAGGAAATGGTAAGGATCCCAGCGTGACACGCTGGCGTGAAGAGAAGCTAGAAACAAAAATAAATGCTTGGTTGAATTACTATCTGGAACTCTTAATACCTTCAATTTTATCAGGCTTGAACCTCACATACATGGCTATTAACTGATTTTAGCCTGTGAGACAGTCGAACCGAGAATTATAACGGTGGCTGTACAAACAATACGCATCGAAGCGAGCTAGCAAACTAACGACTTACAACTAACTAAAATTGTCGCGATCAGTGTAGGTCTTTCTTATTCAGCATTCCCGAAACATCAATATACATAGATATACATATAAGTGTATATACATATACATATTGTAAATTTGTTCGCTCATGTTTTCACAGTGAATACAAAATAATATTGATTCAGAGAATTTATTACAATTTCAAATATTATTATATGCTTGGTATAAATCTAAATAATTTTGTTTTAATTTTTACAATATTATTCACTTTCGAAAAATTTTTATTTATTAAATTATTATTTGTATAAAACATTAAGATTTTTGTTTTAAAAATTTTATTACTATTTTGTGACAACCTTGGGGATTAGGAGGTTGCACTAAGGTATATATACATTAAATAATACGTGGATTTCCAGTTAAAATAATAATTAAAAAAAAGTACTTTATTAAATACAGAATTATAGCACGCGCGCTTAAAATGGACGCCAGCCGCGTATAACGTACGCGACGCCGTTTTAATAGTAGAGAAACTATCAGCAAGAGTGAAGCAGATAGTTTTCAACAAAACCGCACGCAAAAAGGGCACGAGCACACAGAAAAAAAATATGATTTTAGTAGCACGAAGGGAAAATAGCACTAGAACGCGCACGAGGTCGCCCGACACACACGTCGCACAAATAAAGCAAATAAATTATGTTGTTTTGCTTAGCACTTTGGCACTTGCCAAATCAAGTCTCGAGACTTGATTTAAAATACAAAAAGAATAAAGCTAATCCGTCTCACTCACACTAAAAATTATTATATTATTGCGCACAACAAGAAAAAGTACTGTATAGTACAGCAGGTCGGAACGCTCTTTGCTCTATGGTGACGACAGAAAGATTGAAGCAATGGCGGGTTCTTTTGATCGACCAAGCTCGTTGCTCTTACGGTACGCTGCGCGCGCCGTAAGAGAGAGACAAACGATCCTTAACGGACCCCACTTTGCTACTCAAGTCAAGCGGCTTGCTAGCCCTATCTGTGCACATTATAAAGGCCTTATAAATTCGCGCGTGTGTGCCAACGAACTCGTGTATGGTGTTACGAGTTTGACTCGCGTGGTCTGCTTTCATTCTTGCCGACAGTCGTAGGCTTCTTTCTGTCGTCTTTATGCGTATTACTATATATCTAAGTAGCATGGTCAAATTGCCATGTTACAATCCCCCCCCGCCACAGGCAAGTATACGGTGAAACCGGATACTTTCGTCAAACGCAAAAAAATACAAGCTAGAAATAATTAAGAAAAGATTAGATATATGAAAAAAATAGTGAGGCTTAGATTAAGATAACCGGTGTTATCTGCAGCGGTGTACAGTGTATATAGGAAAATATTCTTCTGCTGTGTCTGCTGATTTTATTTTCGCTAAATTAAGTGTAAGTGTTTTGCGCTGTATATACGGGTGCTTAATGTAAAATGACGCGACTGGCTTGTCCATTTATTATTTACAAAAGTTATGTTTCTTAAATCTAGTTATTTGAATATTTATTTAGTCAAAACACTCATATCCCATTCTTACATGTTGTTACATTCACACTCAGAAAAAAATTTTAATTTATTTACTATTCGTACAAAAAAAAACAATATTGAATATTTAGATTATAAAGCAAATTTCACTTACTGAGAGATGACGCTCTGGTGCTCTGTCGATGCATGCTAGGTTCTAAGATTATTATATTGCAGCAATTTTATAATAAAACAAGCTATTTTTAAAAAATTTTAGTTGAATGAAATTTAGCTAAGATAATTTTTATGTTGTATTAAACAGTAATCTATTAAACAAAATATCGTGTAAATATAGCCTTTGAGCCTTGAAAAAAAGATCGTTGCAAGTAGCTAGCAATTTTAATGAGCTTGATAATGAATGTGAATGAATAAATGTTATTTTAGTAAGCTTAATAAATACAAAAAAAAAATGTTATAGAAGCAAATAATGATTCGGCTGGCTGAAAGGGTTATGGGTTTGGGTTGGTAAGGCTTTATAAGTAACTAGATTTTTCTTTAAACAGGATTATTTTATCTTTTGGTTATATTTTATTGATGCGCATTTTGTCTACATCTGATACACGTACGATTGGTAGCGCCTGGTCTGCCACACCCATGGCAGGAGGTGCGTTTGGGGGCTCTACACCCGGTCCAATTGTGGTTGCCTCCCTGACAATTCCAACAATTTGGTCTCGAAGCTCCGATTTCTCGATTTGGCTATTCGTTTTCAGCAATAGGTCGATTAGACGATGGATCACGGGCTGGAAGGGCAGGTGGAGGGGATATTTGTAAAGACATTAAGGAAGGGATGATAGGAAGAGGGTCTTGTGATGTACTTGGTGTCGGGCAGAGTGAGAGTGTAGCTAGAAGAGGAGGTGGTGTTTGATTTGGAGGAGTTAGTTGGTGACTGAAATGACTGGGTGGGACAGGATAGAGTTTTTGTGAGGGAAGCTGGAAGGGATTGATGGCTGCAATAGACGGTAGGATTGATTGAAGGCACAGGACAGCTTAAGAAGGAGAGAGGGTAGGATTTGGAGCTGGTATTTGCGATAGTGGGGGTGATTGTAGTAGGAGTGTATTGGAGGAGGGTGAATTGGTGACGGGAGCTAGAGAGGATTGCGGTGGAGCTCGAAGGGTGGTAGAAGTTGACGGTACATTCTCATCATACTCGTGGGCAGGAAGTGCATTTTCTATCTCTGCATCACACAAGTGGCAAGTCCCTTTCATGCAGGCTCTAGTGCGTTCGCAACGTGGATTTTGGTGGTCTCCCACGCTTGCGTGCATTTCTTCTTGGGCTGGGTGGAACGTTAAGTCGTTGTATGACCCTCTGCCCGGTCCTACACGTACCGCCCGTCTCATTTGGTGCAGGTTGGTCGGCCTTGTTCGTTGCATTTTCTGAAATCGAAGGTGATGAGTTATGGCGCTGTTGTCGTCTAGGCGGTATATATCTTATTAGATCATTGACAAAAACTTTAGTCTGCCGCTTGGTGTCGACGTCTTCAACTACATATACCACCGGCGAAAATATTTTAATAACTTTGGCCGAAGCAATGAATTTTGGCGCTAACTTTGCAGCGAATTTGTCTATAGCCGAAGATAATGCATGATTCCTACGACTTACAAGATCTCCCGGTTCAAACGTTACATGCCGTCGATTTTTATTATAATATTTAGCTTGACGAGCCGTTGCTTTGTCTGCATATTTCTTAATGTATCGCAGGTAATCTTTTTGCTCGGTCTGCCCATTCTTCTATATTATCTTGCTGAATTGGTGTAGGATTTTCAATGGATTTACGGAATAGGATTGTTGGAATAGGATCGTGACCCATATTTAGGAACGCCGGAGTGAATTTCGTTGACGAATGTAACATAGTATTTAACGCAAAGCTAAATTCTCCTGGGTGTTTGTCCCAATCACGATGGTCTTGCTCTATAAAACTATTAATCATAGGTTTAAGGTTACGATCGATCCGTTCTATCAGGTTTGATTGCACATGATAGGGAGGAGTAGTAGAATGTTTAATGCCATACATTTCTAAACGCTCATCTACAATCTGATTTTTAAATTCTAGCCCGTTATCAGTTATTAGACATTGTGGACAGCCCCATCTATTAATTACAAGTTCTTCTAATGCTTGAATCACGTTTTTACCGTCTGCTTTACGAAGAGGTTTTAACTCTACATATCGAGTAAAGAGATCTTCAAACACTATAATATATTTATAACCGGCTCTCGAAGGTGGCTTTGGGCCATTTATATCAGCTGAGACTACCGTCCATGGGCCTTGAATATATCTTTCTCCCATTAGACCGGCTGGAGCCTGTTGAGATTGTTTATGAGCTTGACACTCTTGGCATGCTCTTATATATTGACAAGTGTCGTGGTAATATCCTGGCCAGTAATAATAAGTAGCTAAACGAGCGAAGGTTTTCTCCATTCCCATATGGCCTGCCTGAGGGGTGTTATGAGCTTCAAAAGGGCTTTTTCACGATCAGCAAAAGGGATAACTAATTTCCTTAAATATTAATAATAGGGTCTACATTATCATTTGGGTGATGGAAATAAAGTAGTTCATTTTCTATTCTGAAATCGGGGTATTTAGTGGGGTATTGCTGCACCATTTCTTTTCTTTTTTTGTACCAGGTATCATCGGTATCCAGGGCTGTTAAAGGGGCTAAATCAATAAGGTTTTCTTGAGCTCGTGAAAGAGCATCGGGGACTTTAAGCTGGCTTCCTCGCCGATGTGTTAGTTTAATATCAAATTGTTGTAGTCGTGTATGCCACCTAGCTAATCTACCCGTTGCATCTTTTAGATTTTTCAGCCATAGAAGGCTATGGTGGTCAGTAATTACATTTAATGGGGTCCCTTGATGATATGCCCTGAGTCGTTCTGCTGCCCAAATAACTGCTAAGCATTCCTTTTCGGATACGGTATAGTTACGTTTGGTACGATTTAAGGTTCTACTTATATAGTAAATGGGGTGTTCTTCTCCATCGATATCTTGAATTAATACACCTGCAATGGCGAAGTTACTGGCATCTGTTTGTAGAATAAAAGGATAATCAAAATTGGGACGTGCTAAAACAGGTGCTTCAGTGAGGGCTTGCTTAAGTTGCTGAAATGCTAATTCTTGCTCTTCCTGCCAATGCCATCGCGTTGTCTTTCTTGTTAAACAAGTTAATGGAATTTTTATTTTAGCTAAATTGGGAATAAAACGTGCGTACCAATCAACTATTCCTAAAAATTTTCATAATTGTTTAAGATTTGTTGGCGCAGGATATTCTAAAATAGGTCGAATTTTCTCTTCAACGGTTCTTAGACCTTTTTCATTTACAATATATTCAAGATATCTTACTTCTGAGCAACAGAACTCTGATTTCTCTCTACTGATTTGCAGATTTGCTGTTTTTAGGGTCACTAATACTTTGCTTAACCATTGTAAATGCTCGCTAAAAGTGGTTGTTGCTATAATGACGTCATCTAAATAGGAGAATACGTACGGTTCCCAGCTCGGTTTAATTAAATTATCCATGACTTTTTGGAAGGACCCGGGAGCATTGGTCAGGCCGTAAGCCATACGATGAAATTGAAATAGGCCTCTGCCTGGGACTGCAAACGCGGTAATCTCCTTGCTATCAGGATCCACTGGTATTTGGTGGTAAGCTTGACTTAAATCTAATTTGGAAATATATTTAGCACATCTTAATTTATCAAGAATATCATCCATATTTTTGATAGGATAGGCAAACTTCTTAGTGACATCATTCACTTGCCTATAATCAATGCAAAACCTATATTTTCCATTTGGTTTAGGAGCTAAAACGGGGCAGCTACTCCACGGGCCTGTTGAAGGTTCTATGATACCTTCTCTTAACATTCAGTCGACTTCTTCTTGGGCAACTTTCAGCATTTGTGGTGAATATCTCCTAGTTTTCTGACGAATAGAGTCATGTCCTTGTACATCAATCTTGTGTGTGGCTAAATTGGTGACTCCTAGGACCTCTGGCGTGGGTGGTATTAAGTTATTTAACACAAGATTTATTTGATTCTTCTCTGCTTCAGTGGCTCGTACTAAACCTCTAAGGGTAGCTAGCGCAGCATAGCTAAAAGGGTCAGTGCTATAAGGATAAAAGTAATGAGGAATCTTTTTAGGGGTACACCAGGTATCGTGTTCATAATCGATGCTAATTTTCATTAAACGCATAAAATCGATACCTAAGATGCATTCGTAAAGTATATTTTCTGCAACTCTAAAGGGTATGATCTGCGTATCGTCGTCTATCGTTACTGTGACCTGCAACAGCCCATCTATATTAACTGAAGTACCATCAGCAACACTCACAAAGGTAGACTGAGGCGTACTTTTATCTTTCCATTCTGATGCTACATTCATGCCCAAATACAAATGCACAGAACCACTATCCAATAAGCCCTTTATTTTACGTCCATTGAGGTTTAAAACTAAAAATTGTCGTGGTTCTCCTGTAATATTAAGGTTTTGTTGTACCAATGATACAGGTTTGGGGGATGCTACATTGCTCGTTTCTAAAGGGGAATATTTTATGTGGCTAGAAAGGGTAAATGGGCATGCTTGATTATTATCATTATTAAAACGTGGGTTATTTGTCCCAGTTTGTGCTATTTTGCTATCTATATTCTCACTAGAACGTATTGCTCGTTTGCTCTGCTCAACTTTTACTGGCTCGCATTTCAAATTCGTCGATTCTTCGACGTTGTAACGGTTGTGTGCCAGATTACTTTCTTCTAACTTATGACCCGCTTCTAATGGTTGAACTATGTTTTGCTCTATGATGTTTGGGTTGTTTGAGCATGTAGACGGATTAAATTGTCTATTTAGAAGCGGGCGAGTCTGACACACTTCATCGGAAGAAACAGCGACTCTTAATGTTCCCTCCGTTGTTCGTTTCCCGCTAAATTACATCGTTTGCACTCTTTAATGTGAGTATTCAGCTGCCCACAGCCGTTACATTTAAGGGGTTGAGTGCATTCGCGCAACCAATGGCCCAAATTTCCGCACCTAAAACACGGTTCTTTTTGTTTTCGCCAAAAGTCTTCAACTATAGGTGTCGGATTTTTATTTAAGGGAAACTTTGCACTATTTTGGCCCTGAGTACGCGATTGGTCGTTAGAAGACATGATTTGGTTATTATTATTATTATTAGTCCCGGATTTATTAGTAAGGTGCGCGTTGGGGTTTTTTAAAGCGGGGTTCTGCTGAATTCTGCTACGTTCCGGTTTCCTCTGTAGTTGAGTGACAGCTGAAGGGTTTGTGGCAGATGCTTGATAGCTACTGGTGACAGGAGCTAACACAGGAGTTTGGTTATGATGCTGTTGCTCATCAGGGTAATTAAGAGGAGAAATAAGAGCAGTTTTATTTAATCGAGATTGCTTAATACCTGTGCAAGCTGTAGTAGGGAATAACGACTCACTAGGGGTTGGAGGAGGCCGGTAAGCTTTATCTTGGGCTCTGCGGGTTTCTTCTCTCTTGCCAAGGCGTTGCAATTCCGTGAAACTATTAAACTGGTCTCTGTAGATTCGTTGACGGTAGCTAGGATGCAGATTTCGGTAGGCTCGATTCAATTGTTCATTTAATATCATCAGTGGACGAACTTGGTCCATAAGGTCTCTCAATTTAGATAAATAAGTACTAACATCTTCCTGAGAGCCTTGCGTTCTGTGCTCAAGTTCAATTTTAAGATGTTCTTGCACATCCTCCATGCAGAACTGCAGGCGAAAAGCGAAAAGATCTTCAAACGTTTGCCAATTTTGATTTTCTTTACGAAACCATTGATAGGCCTCTTCATCCAGCACTGCAGGTAGCGCCCTGATAACTGTATCCACAGTGAGGCTATGGGCTGCTCTATACCCTTGCAAATTAGTCAAAAAAGATTCAGGGTCCTTTCTTCGGTCTCCCTTAAATGAAATATGCCAATTGGCAAAAATCTGACTAGTATGTTTCTCACGGTCGAACATTGACGCGTTTATGCTCGAAGGGAAATGTTCTGAAAAAGCATGAGATCAGAGGCGGTGATCGGGGCACATATCCAGGAGGGGGTATAATATGAGGGATCTGACTCCACGGATAAGAATAGGAAGGTGCTTGAGTGTAAGGGTATGAACAACGAATATAGACGCTTATAGAAGCATACTCTTAAATGGGAAATTTCTGCCAAAAATGAGTTACCCAGCTGCTGAGGGCGCCACTAGATCCCATGTATTTTTATATCTATATATATCAAATTTTTCATATGTATAGATATACAAACAATGTTAAAGTGTTACTCAGCGTTTCGGACGAAAAATTTAACCCAGAAGTATCCTTCTATAAGCGTCTATCTTCTTTGGTATGAATATGAAGCTGGTGCGTGGTTAGGTCCTCCGTAGTTGGTTGTGGCCGTGTTAGCATGAAGGGTGCTCGCTGCTCTATGCGAATGGTTTGAAATAACTGTTGAAGAGGGGCAAACATTGGTGGTATTGGTGATAACCACGTTCTCACTGGCACACGTAATAATATTAGGTGATGCGCTCCCTTGAGCGGCCGCTGTTGTTAAATCCATCGCTTCAGAATATTGGGTGGCACCTGGCAACGTTACAGCTCTTGATGTAGTGGGGTATTGGGTGGATTGGGCTTAAGGAGTGGTCAACGGTTGACCGTTAACATTACCAGCGCTGGGAGGTGCACGAGTTCCAGATTCACTCGCCGGATTTATAAACGAGTTGCTGCGTGATTGTGCTGTCGAGTTATTAAAAGTTATCGGGTCTCGGTACATTCCTAGTGTTTGACCAGTAGGCAGTGCTGGCTCGTCACTAGCATGAATGTCCGCGTGTACATTCATCTGAGCATCGTGCTGTTCATTCAACATAGTGGTGGGATTGCCGGTGGGGAGTGTATTACACCCTAGTCGCGACTCATCCGCGATTTCATCGACAATTGGATTCCAGGCAGCGCATAGTTCGCCCAAATGTCTTCTGAGCTCGTATCTCAAAACCCGATACTTAAAAGTAGCTAAATAGCTCGCCATGCTAACTCCTCTACGACTATATGCAAACATTTGATCGGCTGAAAGTTGATCAGCTAAGTTGGTGATCTCGTCAGCCGCTCTAAAAACATCCCGACGACACAAATTGGCCGATACCCAGAGGGGTTCTAAATTTAATTGTCGGTTCGCCATTTGCATAATAAAAAAGGAATTTCCCAAGCTTAATCCTATATAACGGTTGCCTATGAAAAAAAAATTGCTAATAATTTTATGCGAGACCTTATCTCAGGAGGGTTGCTCAAAGGAAATTCTCAGTACAGTACTTCTTAATTAAAATTAAAACACGTTTGATTTTTATTCATAAAAAAAATCATAAACTTAACTTTAAAGCTTAGGCACTATATTACTATTAATTAAGTTAATTTAAATTTTAGCAGTATGCAATCCAATCTTAGCTTAACAAACAAAAAAAACAAGCGAAAAAAATTTATACCACTCAGAGAAAACGTCTTATAGTAATATGAAAATATTTTACGTAAGGCACTATTTATCTACAAAAGCAAAAAAAAAACTGTTATGTCATAGCCAGAGTCTACAAGTGGATTTTCGATGTGATAAAAGGGAAAATCTAAAAACAGACAGCGTCAACGCAGCAGGGAATTTTTACTCGCACGGTTATTTAATAATCACACTGATATGAAAAACTATGTCTTCGAGGTGTTGAGTAAATTTACGTGACCACTCCCAAAACGAAATAATAATTGAAAAATAAATTATTACCGGTAATAAGATTTATGAAAGTTTTTTTTTTAAATCAAGTGTAACAAAAAAAAACAGTTTTATCTCCAGGTAACTACAAAATTATCTTATTAGAAAAAAAAAGAACAATTTTATTACGTAAACCGAAGCACAAAAAAAATTTATTCGTAAGAAAAGGCGAATAATAAACTTCACAATTAAGCAAGAAAATTTTTCAACTACAATGAACTATATAAGCCGACGGTATTTTCCAGTCGGTATAGTCACCGCGTGGCTGTGGGTACGAGAGAGCGCACAATAGATGCTAAAAGTTCGAAGCACATGTATTAAACTACTACCAAGCTCGCTTGCTAAAGATGGCGTCGCTTAAAGGAATATATGCGGGATGGTTAGGATGCTGTAAGGGTAGGTATTGCAAGGTAAAATAAAATGGAGTAGCACAGACAGAATAAATGATATATATGTATATATATAGGGTATGACGTAGTCGTGCTACGCGATTTAAAACTTAACAAAAACTACTTAGTTTTATAGTTAAGTTTCTACTCTCAAAAGAAGCCTTACAGTTATTTTATTAAAGCACACCAAATCAAGATAAATACTAAGGACTTGAAAAGTTTAAGCTGTTATGGAAAATAGATATAAAAAAAATTTTAACTAATATTTAAATGCATAAAAACAAAGAATTATGAGAGCAAGAAAAAAATTATTATAGAAAATTTTAAATAAAAAAATTATTTTAATAGCCAGCACAAAAAATTTATTATCAAAAAGCATTTTACGAAGCACAGTCAAAGGAACGATTTGTTCTCTGACTGCGCGGCACGACTACGTAAGGAAACGATACAGATATGAATATGCATATGTATAGTTATATGTATATGTATAATGATGGCTCTATATAGTTGCACACTCGTAATAAGCTAAAGCAATAAGCATTATCAAAAATTCGTACTATGCTAATTAAACCGCGCAATACTACTTTTAAGCTATAGCGTAAATTTACAGCGACTAAAATTCGTCACGCTCGAAATACTAAAGGAAATTGTTTTCACATTAGCTTGTATAATGGTGACTAGAACTGTTTGTTCTACCGCCCAACTGTACGACTATACATGTATATATATAGGTATATATATTAAGCTATTAATCTTAAGCAAAAGCAAAACGGAGAAAAAAATTTATATTTCCGATACAACAACAAAAATTCTCTTAATGCACTCTAAAAGCTATTAAAATTTTATTTTGAAGCACGAAAAAAAAAGTTTGTCTCAATTGTCAAAGCACAAAAAAAAATTATTTTGCGTTGAATTTTCAAGCATTAGCACAAAAAAAAATTAAATGCTAAAGGCAAACTTGCTGCAAGATGAACAAAAATTTTCTCTCTATACTTTACCAAGCGACAGAGCTGGTCTGTGGCACAGTCGGTAGGAGCGTTGGATTCGTATTCTTGGGGAACCGAGATCTGTTTTTCAAACGAGCACCTCTGTTTCATGAGCTTTGTACACAGAACACACTTACGAGCTCCGTCGCTAGGGGATGAAAAAGTGCAGTTGTAAAAATCAACTGACTTTGCGTCCCAGTGGACCGGGGTTTGATTCCCTAGAAAAAATTAGAAAAAATAATTTTCGAAGTTTCTCCGAGGGAATAAACCCGAAAAACACAAAAATATACAAAAAAAAGTCCCAATGGGCAAAATACCTGGTCATGGCCAAAGACAAGAAAACCAAATACGGTTAATAGTCAAAAGGCCAATTAAAATTATAAAAAAAAATTAAAAAAAAAAAATACCAAGCGACAGCATCAAGGAAGGACAAGAGAAGAGAAAAGAAAATAGCTGTCAGAGCGTCCTCTTTCAGCTTCGTCGTGTGTGCGTCGTTCGTAATGGCGACTACGTGGCGAACCGAAAACGCATAAATATTCGCACAGACAAATGTCTCTCACTTTCAGCACAGTTTTTTTTTCTTTTAAACACAGTTTTTTTTTCTCTATTTAATGCTAAGCAAATTGTTTTTCTATTAATTTTTAATCACCGTTTGCCTATTATAACAATATTAACAATTGTTAAGCACACAAAAAAAATTCGATTAATTTTCCGCACAAAAAAAGTTTCTTGTTTAAGTTTTATCACCTTTTTTCGCACAAAAAAAATTTTCTTTTAATCAAATTTATTATCAAATTTAATTTTACACGAAAATTTTCCATCGGATTTTTTGTCAGTCCCATGTTGGGCGCCAGCTGTGACAACCTTGGGGATTAGGAGGTTGCACTGAGGTATATATATATTAAATAATACGTGGATTTCCAGTTAAAATAATAATTAAAGAAAAGTACTTTATTAAATACAGAATTATAGCACGCGCGCTTAAAATGGACGCCAGCCGCGTATAACGTACGCGACGCCGTTTTAATAGTAGAGAAACTATCAGCAAGAGTGAAGCAGATAGTTTTCAACAAAACCGCACGCAAAAAGGGCACGAGCACACAGAAAAAAAAATATGGTTTTAGTAGCACGAAGGGAAAATAGCACTAGAACGCGCACGAGGTCGCCCGGCACACACGTCGCACAAATAAAGCAAATAAATTATGCTGTTTTGCTTAGCACTTTGGCACTCGCCAAATCAAGTCTCGAGACTTGATTTAAAATACAAAAAGAATAAAGCTAATCCATCTCACTCACACTAAAAATTATTATATTATTGCGCACAACAAGAAAACGTACTGTATAGTACAGCAGGTCGTAACGCTCTTTGCTCTATGGTGACGACAGAAAGATTGAAGCAATGGCGGGTTCTTTCTGTCGACCAAGCTTGTTGCTCTTACGGTACGCTGCGCGCGCCGCAAGAGAGAGACAAACGATCCTTAACGGACCCCACTTAGCTACTCAAGTCAAGCGGCTTGCTAGCCCTATCTGTGCACATTATAAAGGCCTTATAAACTCGCGCGTGTGTGCCAACGAACTCGTGTATGGTGTTACGAGTTTGACTCGCGTGGTCTGTTTTCATTCTTGCTGACAGTCGTAGGCTTCTTTCTGTCGTCTTTATGCGTATTACTATATATCTAACAAGGAGAGTATCACATGTGCGGGTCACAGATTTGTCTGAAACTGTGAGAAATAGTTGATCTTACCTAAAAAACATGTTTCATAAAAGTATAGAGTCTAACGCTCAATATTTCGCTCGTTACAGGTAATTAAAGAAAATCACTAAAAAAAGTTACTAGATTTTCAAACACTTATAGTTCTTTAGCATTGATAGCTAGAAGCTTGAAACTTATTTTAAATGAAAGCTGAGCTCAAATCCTTTCAAAAAAGCACCTGCAGTATGTCAAAATATTATTTTTTCCCAAAGTTATAGCGTAATAAAGATTTGACCTTAATTTTCCTGTTTGAACATTAATAAAAATATAGCTAAAATAAAAGCTAAAATTCGGTCCAATATTTGTTACGCTATAACTTTGGGAAAAAATAATATTTTTACATACTGCAAGTGCTTTTTCGAAAGGATTTGAGCTCAGCTTTCATTTAAAATAAGTTTCAAGCTTCTAGCTATCAATGCTAAAGAACTGTAAGTGTTTGAAAATCTAGTAACTTTTTTAGTGATTTTCTTTAATTACCTATAACTAGCGAAATATTGAGCGTTAGACTCTATACTTTTAGGAAACATGTTTTTTAGGTAAGATCAACTATTTCTCACAGTTTCAGACAAATCTGTGACCCGCACATGTGATACTCTCCTTGTAAGTAACAATTTTTTATAATGTCCCAATTATTAAATACTTGAATGATATTATTTATTTCTTAAACTTTAATTTTACTTAACATTTTACTTAACAATTCCAAGAAATAAAATCTATTATTCAATAGCTTATTATTTTAGTAAAATTAGTTTGACATGTATCTATTTTCATCATTTAAGTTTATTTCAAGTAGTTCTCGGTATGAAAACTTTATTCCCATTTTTATTATCCGTAATTATTTCCGCCTCGATATTATCATTACATAAATTTATAATTTTCAATCGTTTACCATTGCATAATCCTTCTGATATACTTAAATTCCTTATTAAGAGCAGGCTGGATTCGCTGTCCTTGTCTAATTGGCATTTTTGTTATTTACTCAAGTATTAATCGGTGTATCTGCAAATTGAAGGTTAAGCGCAATAGATATTATTATTACAAATATTTGTGCACAAGAAAAAAAAATCTATCGCTTTGTTTTTGAGAAAAGTAAGGAACGCCGAAGTAAAAGATTATGTTTATAATATTTTTGCGTTCCTTACTTTTCTCAAAAACAAATCGGTAGATTTTTTTTTTCTTGTCCATGGATATTCATAATAATAATATCTATTGCGATCAACCTTTATTTTGAAGATACACCGATTAATACTTGAGTAAATAACAAACAACTCAATTGTTACTCGGTCGGTATCAGGTTCTACTCCGGCCTGCCGTTAACATTACTATGGCACTAATTTTTAAATTTAATTTATGCGGAGGTAAGCCTTCTCTAATTTTATTTAAAAATTCAATTTTATAATTAAAATAAATGTTATAATCACTCTGATCAACATCTTTATGTGTGGCATAATTGATACTGTAATAAGTTTCAACTTATTTATTTAAAAATTTTAAAACTTTTTCATTTAATTTATTGATATCTTCATTATGAGGAGCAAAAATGACTTTATTAATAGAATAATTTGTATCAATATGAGAAAAATCTGAAAAAAAATATTTTTTGTTTTTAATTGTTCAGGTATTATGAAGGGATTTATATTTTCTTCGCCAATTTTTAATAAAAAGGAAGCGAAATGTTTATCTTCAGAACGAATATTTTTCGTTAGTTTTAGTATATTAAAAAATGGCCATAAGAATGAGTGTTTTATTGTTTCTTCAATTGTTAAACTTCTATTTTCGTGTTTAATTACTGTTAAAATTTGACAAAAATCATCACCTAATATAATTAATTTTCCACCAAAAGTAATATTATTATTACAAACGTCTTTTAATGTAGTATTAACTAATTCTTGTGCTTTTTTGGAATCATTAATGCTTCATCCCAGATTATTACATCAGATTCCCGTAATTTCTTTCTATCTGAATCTAATTCTAGAAATATAGTTTTAAGATTATTTAGATCTAGAGCGAATCTAAAAGTTCTATGACTTGTCATATCTTTTGGCAATAAGGTAGATACAATACTAGTCCAAGCCATTGACAAAATTTTTTCACCTATTGATATAAAATCGAATATTAATGTTTTATATAAAAAAGTTTTTCTTGTTTCTCCAGGACTATCAATAAAATATATTGTATATTTGTTATTCATTTTAGTTAATTTTTGAAATATTAATTTTTGATCATTATTTAATTGTCTGAACATTGTTTTCAATTTTTTTCACGATCTATAATTTCATTTTTGTAATGATCATTTTAATCAATTGAATTTAAGTTTGGTTGAGGTAATACTTTAATAAGAATTCATATATTTATATTTTTCCATAACTTATATATATATATATATATATACATGAGAGTTAGAGATTTTGGCAATAATTTTTCGCTCGCGTCGCTCACTTATTTATCTTAATTTCAGTTTTGATAGAGCTAATTATATCCCTTTTTTAATCTATTTCAGCTCCAATTTTAGCAAAATTGAGAGTTTTAAATAAAAATAACTAAAAACAACTTTATTTAAGCTAAAAAATAATTGCATTTGAATTGATTATAATTGAAAATAGCTTTTAATTTAAGTTAAATTGGATTAATTTTAGCTGGGAACTAGCTTCGAAATAGTTAAATGTAGATAAGAAACAGTAAAAACAAATAACTTTAATTGACTGAATCAGCTTACATGTAATCATAATCTAACATTGTTATGCTGCTACCATGGAAGTGTACGAAATCCAGGCTAGATAAATCAAGCTTCAACGATAAATACAAAATATTAAGAAAAACAGTTGATTCAGGTTGAACACAGTTAAAAAAAAAAATAAAAAGAAGCTATAGTTGAGCTAAAAACAACCATAATCAGAGCTAAATTTAGCTAAATTTTGCTGAAATCAAAGTTAAAATGGATAAAAAAAGTAAAATTATCTTTATCGAAACTACAATCCAGATAAATATTCACCAAATGTAGTTTTAAATGGGAGGTTGGCAACCAGGTTAATTAGGGTAGCCATCCTCTAGTATATGTATATATATATATATATATATATATATATATATATATATATATATATATATATATTATATCTTCCTATATTATATAGTTACATTGACAAAATTTAGAAAATGTAAATATGTCCACATATTCATAAAATGAAACTATGTAAAATGTATTTTATTATTGATATGTATCATATTAATTGTTAAAAAAACAGTTATATAACGTGAACGTTATGTATCTATCGATAATTCATTATATTTTATAATAATAGTAATATAATCTATTTTAAAAAATGTTAAAAAATTAATTAAACAACATATTTAAATAATAATCGAAATAATAAATAATAATCCAATTGCTAAAAAATTCAAACATTCACATCAAATAGCTAACATTCAAAATTATGAATTATATTTTCTTAGAAAAAATAATCAACAAAAACATAGGTATAATAAGCCTCTAAAAGAAGCTTTTATCAGAATGTAGAGCTATTATTGTAATTAATTTAGGAATTTCAGATAATTATGATGTTTGCATATACCCTAATAATAATTCAGAAGAAAAAGCTACACATATTTGAATTAGTTATCTCGTCATGTAGATCCTATGGTATTTCCTTTATTTTCTTTGGGTGATTAAGGATGGAGTATAAACGTCGTAATGCAAACGATGAGAATCTTACAATTCTTCAATCTATGTATACACAATAGTGTATAAACAGGAAAATATAAATATTAATTCAATATTATTTTGCGATGGATTGACAGAACAGCACATAATAGATGCATGTATAATGATAAAAAATAATAGAATGAGTTTTTTACGAAATGACCGAAACCAATTATATGTACAATATCATCAAGATTCGCTATACCATGTAATAAATAATCTTTCAAATATTTTAAAAAATTTTTGAAATAAATAAAGATTCGGAAATCTTTCTATTTCACCAGCTATATATATTGGGAGTCCAAGATATATGCAACAATATTATGAAGATAGTATGGCAAAGATGAGAAAAAAGGAAACCGAACAACTATGACATGTAACCCTAAATGGAAAAAGCCTAAAGAAATTTTCAAACATTTTCCAGTAGGTACAACTTCTAATGATATTCCTACTACTACAATTCGTTTATTTTATACAACACTTAAAATGTTACTAAATGATAATGTTAAAAATAAAATATTTGGAGATATTATAGCTTACGTATTATCAATATTTAAAAAAAGAAGTTTACCGCACGTACACCTTTGTGTAACAATAGTTACACTACATCAAAATAATAGATTACTTACTACAAATGCTTTTGATGAACAACTCACAGCAGAAATACCATCTTTATATAATAAATATTTCAACAGTCCCAATTGGAAAAGACTTATCTCAAAAAAACGGTTGGAAAAGCTTATCTCGCAAAAACGTTTCGAAAAGACTTATCACACCAGTTGAAAAAATCAGCAGGATAATTTTTGGCAATATAGGACAGATTTGGATAAATAAAAATTTTGATTATTAACGTTTATAAAATAGTAAAGAATGTACTAATCAATAACTTCAATGATTAAAATTTTTATATATTAAAGTCTGTCCTATATTGCCATATTAAGTTTTTAATTTTTTCAGTTTTCGAGGTAAGTCTTTTCCAACTTTTCGCATGAGATAAGTCTTTTCCAAACGTTTTTGCGAGATAAGTCTTTTCGAACCGTTTTTTTGGGATAAGTCTTTTACAATAGGGACTCTTTATCTACGAAAACTAGTTATTTAGCATATGTGACATGGTCCACACACAGAAAAGTCACCATGTTATGACAAAAAAAATAAAAGCCAAAAAAAATTTTCCAAAATCATTCAATGAACATTCTGCACTTAAAGAAAATAAATATCCAGAATATAAAAGAAAGAATAATATGCATGATAATCATATATATCATTGAAAAAATTCTCATAAAATTATTCGAGTAGAGGATTCTATGGTAATACCTTATAATGGTTATTTATTTGCTAAATATAATAGTCACATAAATATTGAAATTTGAGTAACAGTACGAAGTATTACATATAATCTTGATTATATATATATATATATATATATATATATATATATATATATATATATATAAAAGGAGGAAATATAACGTTTTTAAAATACAAAAAAATAAACAAATAGGAGAAGATAAAGCAAAAATAAAATAGATAATAAAATAAACAAAAATAATGAAAAAATCAATGAAAAAAATAAGGAAAATGATAACATATATGATGAAATTACTCAATATATAGATGGCAGATTCTTACGTCTGATGAAAGCAGCATTAAGATCACAAGAATTTCCATTATATGGTGGAACCTGCACTGTAATAAGATTGAATATTTACATAAAAACTAAAATAAAATTATTTTTGATGAAAACTATAATCCTTAGCCTTAAATAATTGGGATGTTGTATAAAATTTTTTTTTTCAATCCATTACATCCGTTATTTAGAAAAAAATAAATAAAGAACACAAATTTTTTCTTTTATGAAAATAAAAACTCAAAGAAATAGAGGCAGTTAACATATGTGACATCATGATTGCCAGATAGCAATCGTGACGTCATTTATCATGGCACTATATTTATATATATCCAAATTGAACTAACTTATACCGGCTATAACTTTTGCAGCTCATCAATTTTGAAAAACAAAAAAATACATCTTTTATTTTTTCGTATTCTATCCGACGGATATAATGCATTTTTTTATGCAAAATGCTAATTGAAAAACTACACTAACAGCATGGTTTGAATTAAATAACAAAGATGATTTCTCAAAAAAATTAAATGTGTAAATATACCAGAATATTATATTTTCAATTCTAAAAGCAAGACTTAGATAAAAAGATCAAAACTAAGAAAAAACATAGCAATTGGTAGATTAAATGTAGTATCAAAAGGTAGTGAAGATTTTCTCTTAAATTAATATTAGAAAGAATAAAAAGTGCAACATCTTTTGAATATTTACGTAATAATGAAAACAAAACGTATAATACAAAGGAACAGCTTTAGCCATGGGTTTAATCAAATATGAAACACAAATTTACCATATATTTGATGAAGCATATCAAGTTATGTTATCAATACAATTTAGAAAATTTCTTCTAAATTTTCTATTATGTGAAAATATTCAAGGCAATATGATTTGGAAAAAATATAAAAAAATTTTCATAGAAGATTGTAAAGAAAATAAAGTACTTTTGCATATTAATAATATTCTAATATCAAAAGAAATGTCATGTAAAGATTTTGGTATTCCTGAACTAAATGAAATTTATATAGAAGAAGAAAATGATTTCAGTAATGAAAATATTGAATACAGTGAATGTTTGACCAAATGTTTAGTAAATTGAATATTGATCAAAAAAATGTTATTAATCAAATAATAAATAATAGAGATCAAATATATTTCATAGATGAGCCAGGATCCGAGAAATCTTTTTGTTGTGGTGCGCATTCAGGCGATGAGAGCGCCAGACTTGCCATACTGGCCCCACAGTGCTTGCCATTGCACACCCAAGACAGCAACAGTCTCAAGAATCAAGCAGCGAGCTGGGGCCTATCGCACACGCCAACTTTTGTATTATAAATTATTATCTATCTGATGACAATCGATACCTACACTTTTTCAAAGGTAATGATTTTACATACAATGTAAATAAAATCGTTAATACATTAATTATTATTAAATTTTTAAAATAATTTCAATGTGATGTTTTGGATTATTTATTCTTTGGAGTTGCTAAGTCAGTCCAAAATAAACGAATTTAGATTTATCTAATTGATTTTCAGGACAAAACAATTCAATTGAAAATCAGTATTTAGCTTTAATTAAACCTTTGGCACGTAAGGAAAGACAAGAAAATACCTCTTTCAAAATTGTCAAACAAACATTTATTATACTATGCACTATAAAGAAATTGATGGCCCATAATCTCAATTTTTCACAAATTATAAAACACATATGCTTTTCTTTATCACAATGACATTTATCTTGGAAACTAATACTATCGCTGAATAATTTAGAATCATTGTTCTGATCTGCATTACAATTAGTGTCATTTGACTCATTTGACAATTCATCTCTAAAAGTAACCAAACAAACATCATTATCTCTATATTTACAATTGAAGAAGTATCTTCGGCGTTTTCACCTGAACGCAACTTTTTGTTTACTTGATCTAAGGTTATGTTCTTTTTTGTTTTTAATCGAACATTTGAAAAGAATACTTTCATCTTTTTATAGAAATTTTAAAATACAACCTTAAGAGGCGGTCGGGTCTATTTGCCGCTAGATTTAAGGTGGCGCTGCGGTCAGGCGAGAAAAAAATATAAAATATTTTTTATACAGCTATTTACAATTTTCTGAGACAATAATATACTTTTAATGTTGTCATTTCCTCTAGCGATATGTATGTAGAATAATGAATAATGCTAATCTTGCTTGAAAAGTCTAAAATATTGTTATAAAGCGAAAAATGCGGTGCGAGGTACAGCTGATGTAAACATGTGGGTACCTTCCTTTAGTGCGACAGAAAAAGTAATACTAAAGAACGATGTATACCAATGTTTACATCGGCTCTACTTCGCACCGCATTTTTCGCTTTATAACAATATTTTAGACTTTTCAAACAAGATTAGCATTAATAATTATTCTACATACATATAGCTAGAGGAAATGACAACATTAAAAGTATATTATTGTCTTAGAAAATTGTAAATAGCTGTATAAATAGTATTTTATATTTTTCTCTCACCTGATCGCAGCGCCATAAAGCGGCGAATGATTCCAACCGCCTCTTAACAGGTAAAAACGAATTCAAATTAGCCTTAAAATCAAGAGTAGCAGTAGTTGCATTTTGCAAACTAGCTGCTTGACATATGCGTCATACACAGTTGAGAATATGCTATTTTTATCTAGCTGGATCGGGACCAACTGAGCCGTCAGATTCTTTATAGAATCAGCCCCCTTACGGTGACCGACTTAGGCTCACGTAGGCGCGTATGGCTGCCGCATTCAAAAAGTTCCTCGGGAAGATTCAGGTGGAACTTTTTTATATAAAAAATTAATATATTATTTTATTTTAATTAAAATAATTTTTTAGCAATAGCTTGGACCAAAAACGTTTTACTTTCGTTACCGAATGGTATAACAAGCCATAAAACGTGAATCACAATGTGATTTAAATGTTGTATGGATGCATGAAATTGTCTCGATGTTCATAGAAGAAAAATCATTTATGAGCTTTAAGTTTGAAATGATATAAAAGTGAATTTTCAGCTCAAAATCCGATTTTCCATGACGTAGAGACACAATATAACATTGTTTGAGAAAACGGTCACTTCAGCCTCTCTAAAATTCTAAGAGTACATTCGTACATATAAATACTGATTTTTCGTAAACTCAAATCAGTGACATAAGACTTAAGAAGGGGCCGAACTATCTGTCTTTGTCTAATAGCGTTTTTCATCATTTATGTAAACACTATCCGGTATAACAAGAAAAAAATAGCAGCCCCCGCTAGATATTAGTATAAGTAAATTTTGTAATAAAAATCAAATTTTTTATCGCATAGTTTTTGACTGATTAGAGACCTACTAGCAATCTAGAATATAAAAAAATTACTAAAACATGAATAAGTTAAATAAAATAAATTTTAAAGAATAACTAGGGTGGATATGTGAGTTATCATGCAGTCTCCGATTACCGCGGCCTATGTTAAAGCATACAATGCCGATAATCAGAGCCCGGTAGTAAAACTATGCATTGATATGGTAAGCAGACGACACACGGTAAACTGATGTATCAAACAAGCTGTACAAATTTATTCATTGAACTAAAAATTCTTCAGTTTTTCACTAAAGAACAGTGCCGGATTTAGATTTGTGGGACCCTGGGGCACAATTTATGTGGGGGCCCTATGTAAGAAATTCAAAATTGGAAAATAAATTGTACTAGTTAGTGAATAAAATATTGTTATTTATAACTCTTAACTTTAACCAATTAAAAATTATTAATTTGATGTACGTAAATTTGCTGAAATATTTTAGCTATAATAAAAATTCAGTATGAGGTGAAACATATTCTTACAAGGTACAATAAATTTTTATATAGATATTCTCATTTTTAGTAATTTTTTTAGTGTAGCATATGCTATTCTCAAAAGTTTTAATCTAATTCAATGAGCAAAGAAAAAATCAGATATTTATTAAAGATTTTTCGAACAAATTTTGAAGAAAAATTATTTTTAAAGAATCTCCTGATATAATGACTATTCTGTTTTTTTACAGAACTGAATCAAAACTAGAGAAGAAAAAAACTAATTTCGAAAAGATAAAAAAAGTATAAGTTTCGAGCACGAGACTGTCTGTTAGCTCATCATCAGTAAGATATAGACAGCTCTATCTTAAATACATTAGATGTTATAATCGAAATATACTAGTACCAAACGGTACATTTTAGTCAAGGAAATGGTTATATTTATCATTATAGATTGTAAATGTTGCTTGCAAGATGCGATACTTTCTCTAGTTGACAAGGCAACAATTAATAATTTTAAAATAATTTGAAAATAATTTTTCTTTGAGATTTGTTCGAAAAACCAGTAAAATCTTTAATAAACATATAAAATAATTCACGAATGGTAGATTCAAAGTATTAAAAAAACAGATATATTTTGTGGGGGCCCTTGACTGGTGGAGGCCCTGGGGCCTGTGCCCCAAATGCCCATGTGTAAATCCGACACTGCTAAAGAAATTAGTTTAATCCATAAGAAATGTATTCTACTTTGAGTAAATAATATATAAAACTTTAAAAAATAGTAAAATTTGTGTAATTCCACAAAATATCTCTGCAGTCACCTTAAGCTGCAGGCGGCCGGGATGATGTCGATCGGTATCACCTCAAGATCGGCCCACATTGATAGTCCATTGGGAACTTTTTTTATGGAAATATTTTTTAAAGTATCACTTTTGGACATTCTGAAATGCCGGCCGCCTGAAGGTTAAAGGCGCGGTAACTGGTGCATTGACCCTACATTATATACACTGAAAAAAATAGAATCTAGAAGTAAGAGGAAAAATCTATTTGATTCTTAGTTCTTGAATCAAATAGAAATCTAGTTGTACCTAATAACTATAATCAAGATGAATATTTATCATATTAAAGTTTAGTTGCTTCAAAAATATTTCTGCTAGGTGGTAGCAGAATATCTATTAGAAAGAAGTCGATATCATTGAAGCAGATTTTTCTCTAGAGTCAAGCGAAATTCTACTATGGCTTAAAACAAAACGAAAATCTTCTACCACCAAGCGGATTCTCATTGATTCTAGATTCTATTTTTTTCAGTGTACTAACAAGAATAAATAAAAATTCATAATTAAATAAAAATTATTATAAATATACTATAGTGATTAGGAAAGTAGGTATTGTATAAGTAAATTAAAAAAATATATTACATTATATATATATATATATATATATATATATAAATATGTATGATAATATAGATTAAGAATCATCATGGGGTTAGTGAGTGGACTGAGTAGGGGGAGGGCACCTCCCTAGTATATATATAATATCACCTATAAATATATATATAATACCTATAAATAATATCAAACATGCTGTATTTAATACATGATGATATAGATTAAGATATATATCTCCCTATATTATATAGTTATATGAACCAAAATTTAGTCGGTGCCCCCCACATCCCCTCCACAGCCCCCTACAGCCCCCCACATGATTTTTATTAATTAAATAACGTAAATTTACGTTATTTTATGTTATCGATCATTACCCCCCCCACATCCCCCATGGACCCCCCACTAATCCCCCTCTTGCCCCCCACAATCCCCCCCAAATTCCCTCAACAACCTTTTAGAACCATCAAATATTGCATAATATAGTTTTATATTTTTTTATTATATTTTAAGTATAATATTACATAAAAATATAAAAATTTTAATTTTTTTTTGTTGAAAACTCGAAAGTAGTTGCATAAAATTACAATTTATTATATTTAAAATGAAAAACATGTGCCTCATCAGATATCTTATTACCATTTTTTACATAGATTATCTGAAATTAATAAATATAAATTTAAATTAATTCTATTACAATTCCTCAACACTATAATTAATTCATTTGTTGAAAACATAATGATTTTTAATAATTTGTTCATATTATAAATATTTTATTGTATTAAAATAAAAATAAGCGTATAGTGTTGAGGATTCAGATTTCCACACCACCTTACATTATAAACCTTTAATAGTATTCATTTATACAACTTTTAAAATTAATGGATATTAATATTTATGTTTGAATTTATATAACTTTCAAGATTAATAACTATTTATATTTGTTTTACAAAGGTGTAGATCAAACGGATGATAATATTCATTTGAATTATTCAATAGAAATGTTACATAACATAAGAGAAGGATTACCTCCACACGAACTGAAATTAAAAGTAAATACCATAATTATGTTAATTCGAAATTTAAGTATAAAAAATGGATTATGTAATGAAACGCGATTAAAAATAACTAAATTATTCAAATATAACATAGAAGCACAAATAACTCTTTCACGTTGTAAAAATGTAAATAAAATATATATTCAAAATGAATCGAAAAACAGAGATATTGTACCTAACATAGTTTAGAAAGAAATATTAAAAAAATAATACGCGAACCAATAGCAGAATATTACTTTAATCAAAGTCATGAAATTTATTCTAAATATTTATTAAGATTAGCTAACATTATTAATAAAATATGAAAAATTAAAATAAATCATAAATATTTCAATATATAATAATAAATTTAAAAAAAATTTTTAAACATTATCAATATTATTAAAAATAAAAAAAAAATAAAATATTTAAAAATTAACTAAAATATTTAAAAGTTATGATTATTTAAAATTTATAAATCGAAATTTTAAGGTAGTCCCGTTATTAGCTATAGTTTGTTAATCGTAAAAATTAAAAAAACGTATAATCTTTTGAAACTTGCAACAATGTTAGTTTTTATTTCAAATATTATCTCCGAAAAATTTCAGCTTGCTTTGCCGACTGTTTTTCTACAATATACGTACTTGAAATTTATCTTTTTATTACTATGAGACCTGAAATTATCGAACTTTGAATGAGATTATCTTAAAAAAATAATCGGTAAGGCTACCTGAAATTTTACATGAATGATATATGAAATAAAAACTTTTTTTGGTAAAGGTTTAAAAAAATTATACGTTTTTTTTATTTTTACGAACAACAAACTATACCTGACGACGGGACCACCTTAATAAATAAATAATTTAACTACTAACAACAATAAATAAAAAAAACATATTCATAACTTTTATACAGGTAAATGTAATATAAGTAAGTATAAAATAATTTAAAATTATTTTATTTATTTATTTGTTATATAAATAACTAAATTTTAAATAAAATATGATATAATGATCATGTAATAATTTCATTTACAATATCATAATAAATTTATAAATTTTAGTATGAATTTTTGATATATCTCATAAAATGTTTAAAATGAGAAAAAAGATATAAAAAAGGAATTATAACAAAATAATCCTATAAATCTTATAAAACTCAAAATCATTACGATATATCAAATAATATACTAAATTATCAACGAAACTAAAAAAAAAATGATTTAAAAATTTAAAAATGATTTAAATGTTTAATATATAATTATATTTATAGCACAACTGGGGGTGGGCGAGCAGTGCGAGCAGGGGGTACCTCCTAGTAGTATATATATATATATATATATATATATATATATATATATATATATATCTACCTATATTATATAGTTATATAAAAAATCAACCCTCGGACCCCCCCCCCACCCCACACACACCACCTCCACATCCACCACTCCCTCTATAGCCCCTCCACGGCCCCTCCACAACCCCACACCCCTCCATGGCACCCCCACGGAACACCCACAGCACCCCTACGACCCCTCCACTGCCCCCCCCATAATATAATAATGTACACTGAAAAAAGTACGGGAACTCTCCGTTACCGCAGCGTAGTGTCGCTGTACGAAACGCACATTCGTCTGTATGTTTTAAAATTTTGAACCGTTGATATACCTTTTTAAGCGAGTATGTGTATAAACAACTGAAACGCGACGAAGTACTGGCCTTTGATAAGTCTGCTGTTAGAATTTAGGAAAGCAGACGACCTACGGCGTATAGTTGTCATCTTAACAGTGTATATTAGATTTCCCTCTTGAGCGTACGCGCTCTAGCTTTAATTTTTGAGATAGCAGATTTCCCAAAAACGTAGCAAGGATCTCTGTTATGCGTAAGACGGCTGCGCATTGGCATTTAGTACAACTGTTATCCCCAACTTTTTTCAGTGTATGTATTTAGATATACAAAATTAAAACTTAACATAATAATATATAATTTATAATATTAAAATTAATAAATGCTAGAATTAATACAAAAATTTTATTAAAAAAATATTTATTTTCTTTATTATAAAAAAACAATTTTTTATATTATTTTAAGATACAATTATAAAAGACATTATAAAATATTCACATCTTTGGAAATTATTTAAAATTTTTAATTTAAAAACTAATATAAGATGTAATGATAAAAAATTTTTATCCTTTTTATTAAATATAGAAGAAGGAAAAATTAATACTTTCATTATTCCCGAAGAATATAAAACTAATAATATATGTGATACAATTTTTAAAGATATAAACAACAATTATAATTTTTCTAAAAATGTTATTTTAACTTCACATAATGAAGATGTAAACATTTTAAATAATAAAATATTAAAATTAATTGATGGTGAAATGATAACTTATTACAGTATAGATCATGCAACTTATAAGGGCGTTGATCAAACTGATGAAAATATTCATTTAAATTATCCTATTGAAATGTTAAATAATATACGAGAAGGACTACCTCCTCACGAAATTAAATTAAAGATTAACGCAATTATAATGTTAATTAGAAATCTTAGTATAACTGATGGATTATGTAATGGAACTAGATTAAAAATAACTAAATTATTTAAATTTAATATAGAAGCTGAGATTATTACAGGAGAAAAAAAAGGAAATAAAGTTTTTATACCAAAAATAACTTTAAGTACAAATGAATCGTCTTCTTTGCCTTTTATTTGGAATGCGATCGAAGGTAGATATGTTATAATTGATAATGTAAATGATCAAGAAATGATGGATAGTTTGAATAATAACATTGAAGATTATTTAAATTATGAGGAAGAGTATGAATATTACTTAGAAAATCTTGCTGATAATAATAGTTCACATAATACTGAAATATCTGTTTTAAATAATATAATAAATTCATATATTGGTGAAGATAATGAAAAAGTAGAATTTCATAATTGGAAACGTGTACCAGAATATTATAAATATTACACTAATAAAATTATAGAATATAAAATAACATTACGTGAACCAATAAATGAATTTTATCTAAATCAAAATTACACTCTTGAAACATATTCAAGATATTTATTGAACATTGCACACATTTAAAAAAAAATATTATGATATATTTTTTTAAATTTATTAATTATTTAAATTATAAATTTAATATTTTTATAAAATGTTCAATATTTTATTAAGATTAAATTTTATGAAAAAAATTTTGATATATTTCTAAAATGTAGAAATAAGTAAAAAGATATCAAACAGGAATTATAACAAAATAATCCTTTAAATCTTAAATATCTTAAATATACATTTAGATATATCAAACATTATGTTGAATTAATATAATAAAATAATTGAAAATTATTTTTTTTAATATTTAATGTAATATTTACATAAAATATTAAACATTATATAAAACTATTGATAGTTTATAATCGAAAAATTTTGATATATTTATAAAATGTAATATTGAGAAAAAAGATATCAAACAGGAATTATAACAAAATAATCCTCTAAATCTTCAAAATCTTAAGTATACATTTAAATATATCAAATAATACTATTGAAAAATTTTACTAAAAAATTTATGATTTAAAAATATTTTATTAGAAATTTTCTTTTTCATTAATATTTATTATATATTGAAAATTAATAATAATAATAATATAAATTAAGAAAAAGTGAAAATATTTATAAATCCATTCTATACATATATATATATATATATTTATTTCAGATTAAAAAATTTTAATTCAATTCACAATGATAAAGATCTAAAAGATTTAAAATGTAAGGTGGTGTAAAAACCAGCTTCATCTATATGTTATGAATAATGATTAAAATTTATTAATATTTTTTTTCAGATATTTTACATAAATAATTAATATTATGTATTTTTTCATGTTTCTATGTTAATAATAAAAATTTAATGAAAAATGTACAATTATATAATATTATGTATAATATAAAAATATATTATGATAAAAAATTTTTTAAATATAGAGGTGCCGGCATACCGCGTTATGTTTTTTTATTAGTAGAAACCCTTACCATGAGCCCTCAAAACCACTATGTAATTTGATTATTTTATATTTCATTTATAGTATATGCATTAAATTGTGGATTTTGAACAAAATATAAATGAAAACAAATATTTTATTATTAATTAAATGATATTAATGATTATTGTTATGATGGATTTAATGTAATAAAAAATTTTATAAATAATTACTTTGCTAAAAATGTTGTTAATAATTTTAGTATAACATTTCATATATTATAATTTTTAAATTTGAAAATTCATAGGATTATTTTGGTATAGTTTCTGTTTGATATTTTTTAGACTTATTTTTACATTTCGTAAGATATATAAAAAATTTTATACTAATATTAATAAATATTTTTACTTCAATATATTGAAAAATAAATTTTACGTAACATTATTAATATTTACATGATCATGAAATCATAACAATTTTATATATATATATACTTTCAAATAACATACCTTCGCGGATTTAAAAAATTTTAAAACGTTCCACTTTGCAAATTAAAGGTTACAGAGAGACCATTAAATTTCAAGGTTGTACATTACAAAATATTAAAAACCTGAAATTTGGCAGATTTAAAAAAAATCATAGCATTGATAACTATTATTTATATTTTACGTCATAGCACAGCACCTTTTCCATGGAATTTAAAGTGTTTGGTTAAATTAAAGTATAGATCAAAAATAAAAAAATTAGCTGCGTTTGATCGAATTTGGTTGAGGATTTGAATTATGGCGATGCCTCGAAAAATAGCTGATTTTTAAACTTGGAGGTTGTGTAATTCAGGTCTTTAGCCACTAATTAAGCTAATTTTGCACAAGTTGATTTTGTTTAAATATACTCACAAGTGCCAAAATTTCAGCCGAATCGGTGATTTGAGTACGTGCTAGATTTGTCGAATTCCAGCGTTTTGCCCCTTATATATACATATATTTACATTACATAACCTCAAAGTTTAAAAATCAGCTATTTTTCGAGACATCGCCATAATTCAAATCCTCAACCAAATTCGATCAAACGCAGCTAATTTTTTTATTTCTGATCTATACTTTAATTTAACCAAGCACTTTAAATTTCATGGAAAAGGTGCTGTGCTATGACGTAAAATATAAATAATAATTATCAATGCTATGATTTTTTTTAAATTTGCCAAATTTCAGGTTTTTAATATTTTGTAACGTACAACCTTGTAATTTAATGGTCTCTCTATAACCTTTAATTTGCAAAGTGAAACGTTTTAAAATTTTTTAAATCCACGAAGGTATGTTATTTGAAAGTTACCCTCTTTTAAAAAAATTATCAATATCTGCCTAATTATCTAAATTAGCCATTTAAATATTATCAATTGTCTCAGGTAGCAATATGAGAAACAGAATAAAATATTATTGAGTGTAGATAGATAGATAGATATTATTATTTGTATATCAATATACAAAAGCGTGTAATACAATTTGAAAATATAAAAATAAATATTGCACTTAAAGTCTTACAAAATGTATGAATATAAATTTAAATATTGCACAGGATATCACAGTCAATCACTAAACCTAATAATACTGAATAAGTAAGTCACCAAGAAAGTGATACCACAGATTAATACAAAAATAATAAATTATGCGCAACAATCCTATAAATTAAAAATCAGTCACATAATATCTATCAGTCATTTAAAATTTTTAAAAATGAAAATCAATACATAATGCAATAAAATAATAAGCGTATGCCATGGCACGAAACGCAGTGAAAACAATAAAATCAAGTAAAACATTTACTTATTAACCATTTAACCAATAAATACATTCACACTTTAGGCCTATATACGAGACGCTACGATATATAAATTAACATAGAAAATAAAATTAAGTTCATTCGAGGTCAAGCAAGTACCTCATCAGAGCTGACTTGAACCTGCCGAGCAGTGGAAGATTCATTATATCACACGGTGGTCTTCGAGTAAATTTGACCATGAAGTTTTTCAGCTCGGATTTTTCTTCTGGATATAATTCTAGGCACATTTAGGATCAAATTCCAACAAAAACCAAAATCAAAAAACGAGCACTTTTTTATTTATTCAAATTTTATTTTTTATATATGTTTCTTATGAAAAAAATTTTTATTGATAATTTATAAGCTTAATTTCTAGAATGCCGTTCTCAAATAGAATCTTATCCTATATTATATTAAAGTGAAACCACGTTTTTCTCCGGATCTCCAGTTCTCCGGCTCTCCGCTATTTTCAAATGTGTCTAATCTTTTTTTAATAAAAGTAGCAATTTTTTTTGGGCCTTATATTCTTTGGGCCCAATAATTTTTTCTTCTTTATATTTTTTGAGCCATATAATTTTTTGGGCCTCACATTTTTTTGGGCCCAATAATTTTTTCTTCTCTATATTTTTTGAGCATTATATTATTTTTAGCCTTATATTTTTTTGGGCTTTATATTTTTTTGGGCCCAATAATTTTTTCTTTATATTTTTTGAGTATTATATTTTTTTTAGCCTTATGTTTTATTAGGCTTTATATTTTTTTGGGCCCAATAATTTTTTCTTTATATTTTTTGAGCATTATATTTTCTTGGGCCTTTTTTTTGGGCCTAATATTTTTTTGAGCCTAATATTTTCTTGAGCCTTATACTTTTTTTGGACTTATACATTTTTTTGGGCCTTATATTTTTTGGCCCAATATTTTTTTGGGCCTTATATTTTCTTGAGCCTTATATTTTTTTTGAACTTATACTTTTTTTTGAGCCTTATATTTTTTGGGCCCAATGATTTTTTCTTCTCTATATTTTGTAAGCCTTATATTTTCTTGGGCCCAATAATTTTTTCTTCTTTATATTTTTTGAGCATTATATTTTCTTGGGCCTTTTATTTTTTTGTGCCCAATATTTTTTGGGTCTTATATTTTCTTGGGTCTTAAATTTTTTTGGAACTTATACTTTTTTTGGGCCCAATAATTTTTCCTTTTCTATATTTTTTGAGTCTTATATTTTTTTGGGCCCAATAATTTTTTCTTTTTTATATTTTTTGAGCATTATATTTTCTTGAGCCTTATATTTTTTTGGAACTTATACTTTTTTGTGCCTTACATTTTTTAGGCCTAATAATTTTTTCTTCGCTATATTTTTTGAGCCTTATATTTTTTTGTGCTTTTTATTTTTTTGGGCCCAATAATTTTTTCTTTTCTAAAAATTTTTCTTTTCTATAAATGTTTCTAAGATTAAAAATTTTTAATTGATACAGAGTCAAATAACTTTTTTATATTGTTTGCTACCGTGAACAAAAGATACCAAAAAAGAATTATTTTTTAAAAGATAGTGAAGCATAAATAATTTGAAGATATCATAATTTTTTGTCTTATCTTTAGGGCCTTTTTTTTTATAGTTGCTATATTTTTATCCTAATTTTTTGGGCTTTATTTTTCCAGTCTTTTTTCCGGGTCTTATTTTCTATTTAATTTTTGGGCTCAATTAATAATTTATTTAGTCATTTATATGGTTTTTTTTCGCATGTGACATATGTCAAGTCGGCATTTTTTGCTTTATGACAATATTTTGTATGTTTTTGTTGCTTTAATTTTTGTATTTTTTACGTATATGACTAGAGGAATCGATTATATTTTTAAAGTGTAAATAAGTAAATAAATTCTTATAAGCATTTATTATAAGTACCAAACTAGGTCTCTCTCTCTCTTGCTTACTTACATTCTCTCTCGATTCCCTACGTTTTCGAACGCTTTCTCATGCTTTTTCTCGCATTCCCACGTCTTGCTCTCTTACGCTTCTTTTTGTTCTCCCAAGCATGCTCTTTCTTTCTGTCTCTTGCTGTCATTTTCGCTTGCCGTCACTTTTTGTTTTTTCTTGGTTCTTTTTCTTACTCCATCTTGCTCTTATGCTTTCTTTACAGCTTCTTTTGCAGCATTTATGTCCTCTCTTGCATTTTTATTTTTAACTCTAATAAAGCATTTCATCCAAGCCTGTTATTTTTTAAAGAATTCATCAGTGAAGCGTTTTTTTAAAATTTTTTTATAACAGGCTCCGCTTCAGATGCTTATTTGCACAACATTTAGCAATAATTATTAAGCAGTTGATTGGACTGTGTATGTTTATGTGCAGTCAGTACAACAGCTCATCCCCATATGCAGCCGATTCAACAGCGCATCACCATATGCAGCCGAATCAACAGCGCATTCCCATATGCAGCCGATTTAACAGCACATCTCCACACAGAAAGAAATTTGGCATTAGATTTTAATGTTTTTTGAAATACTAAATATAATTATAACTAACATAACTATTTTTGAATTTGTAAATAAAATAAGTGGTAATTTTTTACTTTAACGTTCCCTGTAATACAGGATTCAATGTATACGGTATTTCAAAACTTCTTGTAATGGTATATTACAATTTTTAGAAAAACGCTGTACCGAATTCGAAATATATTATTTCGATTATTTCTGAAATCGTACATGAACAAAATATGGTAATTATTTATTGCCAAATTTCTTCCTGTGCATATGCAGCCGATTCAACAGCGCATCCCCATATGCAGCCGATTGTACTGTGAATTTTTAAATGCAATCTATATTACTGCGCATTTCCGTGTACAGTCAATTCATCAGTGCTTTCTAAAATGCATCATGATTTTGAATATTATATCAAATATTATTATATTAGATGTCATAATATCTTTATAATATAAATATTTACAATATTATTCATAATATTTCTTTATATACAATGTTTTTTGTATAAATTGTGTCTTGATCATTATTATTTTCTTCGTTGACTATTGCGCTTTTGCTTAAAAATAATTTTAAATTATTTTCATGTTTTGTCCTTGAAAGCCATTGAAAGAAATTGTCCATGACTGAAAACGGCTGATGGCAAATATACACCAACTTTTTCATGAGATTGTCCTTGGGATTTATTAATAGTCATTGCAAAACCTAATCCAATAGGAAACTGTTTTCTTTGCATGTTAAAAGGGATATCTTCTTTAGATGGAGATAAAATTATTCTTGGAATAAAAACTAATATACCTTTGTTTTTCCCACTTGCCAATTCAGCTTGGGTAGAATATCTTAGTAGGTTTTTTACTATTAATCTTGTCCCGTTACAAAGTCCTTCATTGACATTCAAATTTCTTAAAAGAATTATATTAGCTCCTACTTTTAAATGTAATTTATGTGGTGGAAGTCTATTAGGAATTAATGTATTTAAAAATTTTGTAGGTAATATAACATCTAAATTTTCTTTGTTATCATCGTCAGCTGTATCAATACTTAAATATTCAACATAGTCTCCTTCTATTATATTCAAAACGTCATTATTAATTTGAATAACATCATTATTTTTAGGAGCCAAAATAACTTTATCTATTAGATTTTCACTATTTATTTTTATTTTATTTTCAAATATTTCTTCGACAAGATGTTCTCTAATGATAAGATTTTCTGGTATGGCACTTAGTTCAATATCATCTTCAAAAATATTACGACGTTTTCCTTCTCCGATATCTAATAACCATTGTCTGAAATTATTATCATTATCTGAAACTCGCAGATTTTCACTTAATGTCGTACGCATAAAATTTTGACATAATAAACTAAATTTAACCAAATTTTCTATAATATTAAACGACTTCCATGTCGAACAATTAGTAATGTTTGCCTAAAATCTCCTGATACAATTACAGTTTTATTACCGAAGGGTTGGTGTTGTATATCGCATAAATCTTGAAAAAGACGATCAACTGCCTCAAAAGCTAATTTGGAAGTCATAGATATTTCATCCCAAATTATTATTCGTGTTTCCTTTAATTTTTTTCCTTCTGCAGAGTTAGGCTTAACATTACATGTTGTGCAATCTGTTATATTCAACGGTAGTTTAAATGTTGTGTGCACTGTTTTTGCATTTTTCCTGTTCCACCTGGTCGATCAACAAAAATACATTTTTGTTTATTTTGATTTAAACTTTTTATAGTAGAGTCAAATATTTGTCTTTGTTTCTCTTTCAAGGAATTTATTTTTGTTTTCAATTCATTTAGAATATCATCATTATAATTTAAAATTGTTTCATCATCATTATCTTCTATGTATGTGCTTATGTTAGGTAAATTAAAATCATTTAAAGAAAATTCATTGATATGTAAATTATTTTTAATAACATTCAATGCAAGATTTTCATCTATTTTTTTTTCGTATTTAGGATGGTATAGCTTATCTTTATATTTTTCATATAAATCTCGTGCATTTATAAGATTATGAAAAATGCAAATAAAAGCAAATCATTTACGAAGAGCATAAAGGAATTCTGTTAAAGATGCTTTTTCCAAAAATCTATCCCATTCTTATCTTCATTAATTAATTGTTTTGCCTTAGATGCCTCATAAAACGAATTGTACATCACATCATCAACAGTACCCAAAGCTCCCAAAGATGTGGCTCCTTTAACATGTAATAGTAATGACCTAATGAAATAACGTTCTCTATTATTCGGACTTACTACGTACATTCTACTAAGTATTGGTTTTCTTTTTTTTATCTTTTTTCTACTTTTTCAGTTTTTCAAAAATGTAAAAAAATTTGGTATTTCCGAATACAAGTAATTTCATGCATCAAAATCTTCTCTATTCAATTTAAAATATGCTGTTTATGTTGTTCCCACATTTTTTTGCATGATCATTTCTTGTTTTCCTTCTTTAAAAAATACGTTTTGTTGATTTTCTTCATGAACACTTAGACGTTTTATAGTATGTGAAATAACATATAAAAGATATTCTAATAATCTGTGCATCGCTTCAGGTGGACATAAATATCGTGTATTAATGTAGTGTTGGATTTCGTCATATGCATATTCTACATTTTCACGATTCTCATTTAGAAAAGTGTCTTTATTTTCTGATTGAAAATCCACACTTACTTGATGTATTTGAATGTATGCACAATCATGACCTCTATAACAATATTTAAATAAATATTTAATGCAATGTACAGCGAAACATACTTCTACGTTTATGTGTGCATTAAATTTTAATAATAAGTAAGGATTATAAGGAAGAACAAATCCACTCTTTCTGTAAATTTATTATTAAAAATTATTTGGACGCCATTATTTTTACGTTTGTATAATGGATAGCTATTGGATTTAAATACTGTTGAATCATTAAAATTTTTTTGGGAAACTTTTTGTACATTGTTTCGTATTTTTATTCATACATGGACAATTTATATTTTACATTCCACAGGGACCGTGTATCAGAAATTGTTTAACAATACTATATAATTTCCGATAAATATCTTTATTTGGGATTTTTGCACTTATTATTTCATCAACTTTTTCGGGAATATCAAATTTATCATTTTTATCTAAGAGTAACAACATATGTATATGTGGTAATCCTCGTTTTTGAAATTCAATAACGTAACTATACGCAACACATTTTCGAAATATTCCTCTTTTAATTACTAAATCTTTAAATTCTTCCACTTTTTGATGAAATACTTTTGTTACAATATCCGGCCTATCTATTGAATTTTCATAATTTTCCAAGTTTTCAATTATTTCTCTCCAATGTGGATTACACGTTATAGTTAAAAAAAAAATCAGGTTTACCATGATAATTTACAAGTGTCATCGAGTCCATGTAATTTTTTTTCATAAATCGTGGACTGCCTGTAAAATTTGATGGTAATATGACCATTTTTCCAATTTTTGACGGTTCTAATTCTTTTTTGTTAAGCAAATAGTCCATTACTCCTTTGTAACAATCACTTCTTAATATATTTTGATTTTTTCAAATAAAATATTATCTAGAGGTTTCAACTTTTACAAATGCATCAACGATTGCCTAATGAGATATTTTTCCCAAATTGAGGTATGGATTAAATTCATTTCTAATACTAAATCTATAATTATAAAATTGCAAATTTGAATTATTAGTTTTCCCAAATTTACCTTTCATATTTGGCATCCATCCAAAACCACCATTAGGATGAATAAGCGGATATGTCATAGGATCTGTATGTTTGCTAATTGTTGGTATACTAGTTGGTTTTTCATACTTAGAGTAAATGACAATATCACGTTTGATAGGAGGAAGATCATCTTTTCCAACATATACTATCGCGACTTCATTACAGGTAGGTACATTATATCTATTTTTATCCAAATTGTTATTGCGGACAATAGACATTGTAACTGTTCTTGGAGGAGAATTCATTTTTGCACATCGTTGTAGTTCTTCTTTTTCTACTTCATGTATCATTTTATAGGCTTTTGCATAAGGGTTAATGTTTCTTATCAAATTGTCTAATTCTTTTAATAATACTAAATTTGTATTGAATTTATTACGTTCAATCGTTGCAATTTCAATATCTAAAACATATAATTGTCCATATTTACGTGCTCCATCTTTATTAGGATGAAAAGCATACACATTATGATAAATTTGTCCACATATTTTTATAAATTGTGGTTTTTTACTTGTCAATTTATTAAAATTAGCACCAAAACTTGCGAACGCTAAAGCATTATTGTATAATCTTACATTTTGTCGAAAATCAATACTTTCTTTTGCACGTTCGGTTGCTAAAAGTTTTAATCGTTCTGGGTAAGGAGGATTGTCTAACAATTCCACCTTACCTTTATGACAACGATTGGAGAAATCTTTACTTTTACTATATTCGAAAGCAAAATGCTTTGCATCACAATAAACACATGTATGTGCCATGGAGCCAATATAATTTTCGGATATAAAATTTTCATCAAAATATATATTTGCAATACAACCAATGAGTTTAGAATTACTTTCTTCTGCTAGAACTTTTTCATTCAATTTCTTTAATTTTTTTCCCATTGTCCTTAATTTTATCATTTTTTTTGTTTATCATGACATTATCATTGTTATTACAAATATTATTATTGTTATTTTCAATATTATAATTAATGTCTTCAATTTTTAATCGTTTGCACCTTATAAGTAACGTTTTTAATTGATAAGAATCATATTTATATTTTCACTTACTCTCATCTGTTGGTTTGTGCATTCCAATATTATAATTAAAATATTGAAATTGGTAAAAATCAGTATTCATTTGCGTTTTGTCAATAACATCTGAAATTTCTAATCGTTGATCGTCAATTTTTTCAATTATTTCCATTTTATCATGTTCAACATAATGTTCATTTTTTAACTTTCTATAAGTTTTTCTTTTGCGTAATGCTTCTTTTTCACGTAGCTGTTTCAATTCATCAGTACTTATATTTTGAATCGATTTTACTTTTGCTATTCTATTCTTTTCTAATATTTTTTCATATTTATGTGATTGTTCTTTTTTTAATTTTATATAAGCTTCTTTCTTTCGTGAAGCCTCACTCGCACTTATTTGTTCCAATTCACCATTATTTTTTTTTCTTTGGATTCCATTTTGGTTTTCTTAGTATTTTTCAATTTTTCTATATATTTAGTTGCTTCAGAATCTTTTAATTTTATATAAGCTTCTTTCTTACGTGAAGCCTCATTCGCACGTATTTCTTTCGATTCATCATTACTTCTTTTTTCCTTGGATTCCATTTTGATTTTCTTAGTATTTTTTAAATTTTATTATATATTTATTTGATTCAGAATCTTTTAATTTCATATAAGCTTCTTTCTTACGTGAAGCCTCATCAGAACGTATTTCTTCCAATTGCTCATTACTTTTCATTTTCTTGAATTCTAATTTCGTTTTCTTAGTATCTTCTAACATTTTTTTATATTTATTTGTTTGTTCCATTTTCATTTTTAAATGAGCTTTTTTCTTTCGTAAAGCATCATTGACACGTTTTTGTTCTAATTTTTTATTTTTTTTCCGGCATTTTTGTAATTTTCTGTTTTATCGCATTTTTTCGATATTCATTCGATTTTTCTGTCACCTTTTTTTTAATCAAGTTTGTTATACATGAAGATTCCTTGTTATCTATTTCTTTTAATTCTTTTCTTTCTTGATTTAATTCAATCTCATTATTCCTAATTTTATCATCGTTATAATTTATGCTAATATCATCAAAATCCATTAAATAATCATTTTGTCTTAAAAAATTTTTTTCTAAAGAGTCATTGTTAATTGCCATTGGAATTATTTCAAGATTAGGATCTTTTGGTTTGCAATACATTTGCATAATTTTTTTTTGTTCTGCTAATAACTGCATTTGTAATTTTTTTTCAAGAAGTTCAATCTCAGCGTTATCTAAATTCAATGGTATTTGATTTAAACAAGGTTCATGACAAAAACTTCTTATCATGTCCGGTGGATTATTGTAATTGATAGTTGCATTATTATAATTATGTAAAATTGGAAACATTATTATTTGCTGTGTTTCAAAAATTTTCAATGAATGTAATCGCATTTGGGAAATATTGTATTTTAAGCAACATGGACATAAATTGTAAAGTATTGAAACAGCAAAAGCAATTGCAAAAACTCCGCCATCATAATTATTTGTTTGTGGTTGTACTGTTTCGAAAACTATGCTTAATTCTGATTTGTTCGGAAATAATATTTATATAGATTTTATGCTCATCTTGTAAATATTTAAGATTGAAGCTGTCATATATATGAATTATTTTATTATTATAATACATACGGATCCAGTGACCACTTATGAAATTTCCAGAAAATAATAATTGTATAAATTGGGTATCAATAGGTACTGAACTAATATATTGCGGTTTTTGAATAAGTAAAGTTGATTGCATATTAAATAAGGTGCACCGTTTTAAAATATTATTAAATTCTAATATATGATTATCAGTTAACATCGAATTAATTCCACTATACAATCCTTGTCCTTTAACAATCAATTTATTTTCCTCAGTCAGACCCATTATTGAAAATCAAAATTCTTTCAACACTTTTTATCTACTTTAAGGTGGATCATCCGCTAGCTATAGTTTGTTGTTCATAGAAATTAAAAGTTAAAAAAATTCTTCAATATCTTGAAAATAATTAATTTATACCAAGAAAAAATCCCCGTAAATTTTCAAGTAGCCTTAACGATTAATTTTTTTATATGTGCTCACTCAAAGTTTTCGTGTTTTGTATCTTATAGTAGTAAAAAGATGAACTTTAAGTGAGCATAAATAATAAAATCAGTCGTTAAGGTTAGCTGAAAATTTACGGGGATTTTTTTCTTGGTATAAATTAATTATTTTCAAAATATTGAAGAATTCTTCTAACTTTTAATTTTTATGAACAACAAACTATAACTGTGATTTACCTTAAATAAACTTAGAATGGCTTTTATATTAACTTATTTGATTAATTGTATTTTCATACGTAAAAGCTGAAGAACCAAAAAAAATTATGAAAAATGCTATGAATTGTCATTAGAAAAAAAATTGAATGTTAATAAAATTAAGTCTTAGCATTAATTGAATTAAGGGCACAAAATACCTTTCACAAATCTTTTTACTCTATCTTATTTATTTTTACTTATATGATGAATATAGCAAGATGAACTTGAAATGATTTTCATTTCTTTTTTCAATTTTGCAATTTTCCAATGATTTTCATTTCTTTTTTCAATTTTGCAATTTTCCAATTCGTTTTTATTTTGTTAAAAGGCGGTCGGAACCAAATCAGATACTTAGTTCAGTGTTTATAATAAAGGCTTATAATAATTTAATTAGTCATTCATACGATAAAAATAAAGTCAATACGTCTAGTCCTGTACATGCATAATTTAAAATAGTTAAAGCCACAATAATATACAAAATGTTATCGTCAGGCGAAAAATACCATTCCATAGTCAAAGCGACAATTTTTTGCATGAAATATATGTTAAGTCGGCAATTTTCGCTTTATGACAATATTTTTAATGTTTTTGTCACTTTAATTATTTTATTGTATTTTTTACATATATGACTAGAGGAATCGACTATATTTTTGCAGTGTCAATGAGTAAATAAATTTTTATAAGCATTTATTACAAGTATCAAACTAACTAGGAGAGTATCACATCTCCGGATCAAGGATTTTGCTCTCACTTTGAGATAGGTTTTTCAGATGTTAAAATATGGAAAAAGCCAGAGTTATAGACCCCAACGCTCAATATTTCTCTAGTTGCAGGCAATTAAAGAAAATCACTAAAAAAGTTACTAGATTTTCAAACGCTTATAATTCTTTAGCATTAATAGCTAGACGCTTGTAACTGTTTTTAAATGAAAGCTACGTTCAAATCCTTTCGAAAAAGCACCTATAGCATATCAACATATTATATTTCCCAAAGTTACAACGTTATAAAAATTGTACTACATTTTAACATTTATCATTAATTAATATTCTTAAAAGGAAATTCAGCTCAAATTCTTATAACGCTGTTACTTTGAGAAAAAATAATATTTTGATATGCTATAGGTGATTTTTCGGAAGGATTTGAACGTAGCTTTTATTTAAAAACAGTTACAAGCGTCTAGCTATTAATGCTAAAGAATTATAAGCGTTTGAAAATCTAGTAACTTTTTTAGTGATTTTCTTTAATTGCCTGCAACTAGAGAAATATTGAGCGTTGGGGTCTATAACTCTGGCTTTTTCCATATTTTGACACCTGAAAACCTATCTCAAAGTTAAAGCAAAATCCGTGATCCAGAGATGTGATACTCTCCTAGTAAGTACTCACCGCGGAGAGGCTAAGGTATAATTTGATTAAATAATTTTTGTTGTGAATTAGTGAGAATTGAATTAAAGGAAATATTGCACGTAATCTCTCTCTCTCTCGCGAAGAACATTGGCGGAAGTCCACGGCAGGCTATGAGAATAGCCACGTGGATATTTAATTTATAAATTTTCATTTATCTTGCATTTTAAATAAAAGTTTTTTTTATGTTGAAAAGTGAACAGTGAGAATTAAATGGTGAATTTTATTTCACATACCTATCCTAGTAATCGTATATAGTGTAAAAAAAAAAAAAAATGAATTTGGTAATTTAATAAGTGATTTTTCTATAAATAAAAGCCATTTCTTTCTATTGAATTATATTTGATAAAAGTGCAATTTCAATTATTTATAATTTCAAAATAATAGTTAAAAATTAATTCTAGAAATTTTTTTTTTAAAAGTACTCTTTTACTTACTTTTTATGTCTTATTGAATTCATAAAATTATCCATTTATTATCAACTTATTATTTATATTCTAAAGTGATTAAAAATTTCTTTTATTGGTGGAAATTCTAACCTTGCGAGAAATTAATAAGTGATAGTTGTTTGATAAATTCTTTGAAAAACTATATTTCTTAGATAGTTTTTTTCTTTGATTTAAAAGTAATTTTCTTAAAATTGTGAGGATAGTAAAGTATTAAAAATCAAATAATTAAAATTATATTAAAATCAAAAGTCACAGTAATTTAGTTTCTGGATATATATATAGGAAACATATATATTAAGTTACTACAAAATATATAACCTCGCTTCTACGAAACGCCTATTGAAGGTCAGAGAGAGAAAGACTCAGAAGACACTCGACACTAGCGCCACCAATTGGAGAATTGCGTAATCTGGGATACGCACTGCTGTTCGAGCCCCACCCTCACATAACCTAAAATATATATTAAACACGTGTTGCATTCGTTGTTCAATTTCTATAATATTAAATAGATTCGAATTATTATTATTGCTTACTAATTTAAACTAATAATTTTCTTTTCTGTAATTCAGTATATTTTGATTGAATTCAATATTTTCTTATTATTTTAACTTAACCTAGATTTATTTAAAGAATTTGTCTATGGCTAAACCTAAATTCTTTTAATTGAATCACTTAAAGTTTACTTAGTGAATTTTACTCTTTATAATTAGACATCTATTAATTTATTTATTGAAGTGATTTATAACTAATTAGTATATTAAAGGTAGAGTATTTAATTCCCTTGTTATACTATTATTATTATTTTTGTAGGCTGGTAAATCTCAGAATTTGGGAATTATAAGCCAACTATTATTTCGTATTTAATTAAACATATTTATATTCTCCCAAATAAAAACCACCCTAACAACTGGCGCCCAACTCAAAGGCCAAGTAACGACAGAAAAATACTGAAAATAGTGGTGCAAAGTCCAAAAAGTGAGATTAAAAATAAGATAGAATTGGTAAGGTGTAAGAGAGATAGATAGATAGATAGATATTTAAATTTATTAACTGTACATTATGTTGTACAACAAAAATAATACAAATTCGTAAGTATATATATATATATATATATATATATATATATATATATATATATATATATATATATAAAAATGAGATACTAAGTAAAAAAATAATTAAAATAAAGATACAGTAATTAAAATAATTAAAGCCTAGCTCGGAGCAGAGGCTCATTCTCAAGGGAAAGGTAGTGCGAATATGTTGATGCCTTGAATAATGCCAATGATGAAGAGTCTCTTAATGATGATGGTAGACCGTTCCATAGTTGCGATGACACAACCAAGAACGATCTTTGGTGATACTCGGTAGATGAAAAAGGAATGGTTAACGGTCTCACATCACCCCTCAGTGTCCTCACAGGCCGGCTCCACAAATATCTAGAATAAAGATATGAAGGTGAGCATGACAAAAACATTTTGTATAAGAAGGTAGTAGCGAAGTAGTTTCTTCTACCTAAAGTGGATAACCAGCTTAGAGAGGACCTATAAACAGAGATGTGCTCGCGCCTACTTACACCATAGATGTAACGAATACCAGAGTTTACGACCCTTTGAAGCCTCAGATCGAGTTCAGCAGAAAGGTCAATATAGACCAAACAACAGTAATCAAGTAAAGGAAACAGCAAAGAACGAATAAGATGCTTACGTAGTGCAATGGTGGTACTTCTTCGAAAGAAATTTAATCTATAAAGCAATGAGTGACTTCTGTTACACACATGCGCAATTTGGTCTTTCCAGTTCAACTTACTATCAAGCCATACACCAAGACTACGAACAGAAGATTCAAACTTAATAAGATCATCGTTCATTGGAACACCAGTGATGTGTAATGAGGGCAGCATATTGACATAGAAATAAGATCCAATAATAATAGCCTTTGTTTTGCTCACATTTAATTTCAGATGATTTTTTGTCGCCCAGTTAACAATACTGACAGCTTGATCACTCATGAGAGCAGTAACAGAAGCTAACTTAGCAATTGGGAAGTGAATGTACACCTGAAAATCATCAGCATAGATAAGATGCTGCACATCGGCATGGAAGTCAGCAGCCACATCATTGATGTATATAGAAAACAACAGTGGACCAAGGACAGAGCCCTGGGGAACACCAGTATTTAATGTTACATAGTCAGATGCATTACCATCTGCATCAATAACAGCCTGCTGTCTCTCAGAGAGATAAGACGCAAACCATTCCTGAGCATTTTCTGAGCAGAGAGACATGGCATACCGTATCAAATGCCTTGCTGAAATCAAATAGCAACAGTAACGTCACGTAGCGTCTGTCCATATTGCGTCTAATGTCCTCAGTTAGTTTCAGTAGTGCGGTCTGAGTACTATGTCCAGTTCGAAATCCAGTCTGATAAGGGTCCAGTAGCTGTCGCATAGACAAGTAATTGTAGAGTTGATCATGGACTAGACGTTCAAGAACCTTGGGCATAAAAGATAATAAAGAAATTGGCCTAATGTCACCAAAAGCTTGAGGAGAGGAGATTTTGTTTATTGTAGTGACCAGTGAGATCTTCCAGCATGAAGGAAATAAGGATTCACGCAATGAGTCGTTATAAATGCGACATAACAAAGGCCTAATGACCGGAAATGCCGCACTGACAAAAGATTTAGGAACAGCATCAAACCCTCTGGCCTGTGAAGCTGAATGACAAACAGCCATCCATACCTCCTCCAAAGTAACTAGATTAAACTTAAACATGGGTTTAAGTGGTTCATCTAGAGCAAGTGTATTCATGTAATCAGAAATGGAGGGGACCAGAGGATCAAACGCAACGCCACCAAAATACCGATTCAAATCATTAATTGAAAAAGAATGTCGAGAGTCACTACTGCTGGAACATACGCCCAGGTTTTTGAGTTCTTTCCAGATCTGTCTCGCGTCAGTAATCTTAGATAGTTTGTCGTGGTAATACAGTAATTTAGCTGATTCGATGCATGAATGGGCCCGATCTCGAGCATCTCTATAACATATAAGATCAGCACGCAGCCTAGTACGTTTGAAGCGTCTGTAATGCCTATCTCTCTCAGAGATTAAGCGGTGATGCTCAGAGGTAAACCACGGACGATGACTCTTGCTCTGTCGAACACGCCTAACAGGCACAAACCGTGAGATAGCTTCATTAAGATAAGTGTAAAGACATTCAAGGCGAGCCAAAAGAGAAGAGTCACCGTTACACACAGCACAATTCAACGATCGAAAATAATCAAGAAGAGCAGTTTTATCAACCGCTTTATAATCATGATAAGTAAAATTATTAAGTGTAGGCTTAGAGAGAGACGACTTCACAGTCGCAGCAATAAAATCATGTCCGTCAATAAATAATACATCAGTCTTCCAATAGTCAAGCAGTAAGTCATTGGCATCGACAAGGCACAAGTCAGAACACAAATTAGTGTTGAAATCTCCTAAAACTACCTTAGTACTATAATTGTGCATATGAGTAGTCAAATCAGGAATAAAGTCTGTGTTGGCCAAAAATGGAGCGTGAGGTGTTCTATAAACAACACCAACGAAAATGGGTGAAGCCAAGTCAGATGAGTTGACCTCACAGAAGAGATACTCAGGTAAACCAGGCTTACCACTCCAGCTTGCAGAGGATAAACAGAGACGCACAGAAGTGAGAGAGCAGTGTACAAATAAAGCAACACCACCTGGTGTTACGATCCTGTCTATAAAGCACATACCCATCAAGAGCAATCAAAGAATCACAAACTATCTGGCCCAGTTTAGTCTCAGTAACAGCTATTACGTGGAAATAAGGGCGAGAAGCCAAAAAGAGTCTAATCATCTCAATGTGCGCTCTAATAGAGTTGGCATTGAAATGACAAACTCTGAGACCATCCTTAGTAGTAAAATGATCATGAATGACCGATGAAATAGTATTGTTAGAAGGAAGAAGTGTGTTAGAGTGAGAAGGAAGAGAGAATGAGCTTACCCCAGTGTCAGATGTTAAGTGGCTACATCGTCGTTGGCTGATATCAATGAGAGCTTTGCTAAAAAAGCATCCAAGTCGTCATCCGATGCAACACGAATGGCTGCATCCTCCTTCTTCCTTCTGACGAAGATCTTACCATCACGCACAAATGTAAGGAAGTTGTACCTCTTATCTTTGGCCTTCCTGAGCACTCTCAACTTCAGTTGGTGCAATGAGTGTGGCAGATATTCATTGATGTTGATCAAGGAAGGAGTAAGTGTTTCTACTAATAAAGTTCCCTGCAAAAGGTCACTCCTGATCTTTGAGATATGAAGGCTACCCATCCTGATCTTTGCTCCGATGACAGATCGCGCCAACGAGGCACTTTTCATAGTGACGAGCAATGGCGTCGTAAGCAGCGGAGGACCACCTTGAGATGTTGTTGCAGAAGGAGCAGTACTATCATCAGTACTACGAGCTGTAGCAGGTCGCGACAAAGGTTGAACCGAAACAATGTCACTGAGAGCAAAACCAGAATTAAGAGAAGCCAATACAGCAAAGACACCGTTCTTCAGATCGTTAAATTCATTAGGAACCAGGCCTCCAAACACCAAGTCTGATGCACGCTCAAGACACTGCTGGCCAGCCGCCAAAACATCACACTGTTGCCGTAAAGATTTATTGAGCTTGTCCAATTCCTGTAGTTTAGCAGCCATAGGGTCAGATAATGCCCGATCAGGCACAACAGAGAGAGATTTCTCTAGCTTCGCCTTAAGCTCCCGATAATCCTGACAAACCTTGTCAAGTCTTGCCTCAGTTGCTCCACAACGTTCCTCACATGCCACAGCAATACCATCCACTCGTGTCTCCAAACTTGTAAATCTCCCATCCAGTGTCAATAGTTGAGTGCCGATATGGTTGATCTTGGTATCCATAGCATCCAGCTTATCTAATTTCTCCATCTTCTTCAATATAGAAGATAAAAGTTCATTTGTTTGTAGCGCCGGTAGTGTCGGAGTTGGAGTACGCGACAGAGACAGAGAAGCTGAGACATCACTCATAGAACCCACAGAACTAGAACGTGATCGACTGCAATCAGAATTTGCAGCTGCTATGCAAAAGTTACATACCTTCACTTGTTGGTCGTTATTATCTCTGACTAAGAGCAATTTGGTACAAGAGCTGTGATAGGTCTTACCACAGCGACCACAAAGCTGAGGCTTAGATGCAGCACTAAAGTTTTTAAAACAGAGACCACACTGATTAGACATAGTGACCTCCAAGATAGAAATAGCTTAATTAAACGAATCTTAAATTTTTAATTTTAAATTCGGTGCCAGTTGTATATTTAAAAGTAGATAAGCAGCTTAATAAATGCATTCTGAGTTGCTTCTAAGTTTTAGTTGCTGTAAGTGGAAAAGCAGCTTAATAAATGCACTCTGAGTTGTTTCTAAGTTTCAGTTGTTGGAAGTGAAAAGGCAGCTTAACAAATGCACTCTGAGTTGCTTCCAAGTTTCAGTTATTGTAAGTGAAAAAGCGGCTCAATTTGTACAGAATAAGATTCGTTTGACTGTGATTAGAGAGAGCAGAAGATAATAGTGGAAAAGCGCCTTAACTGGAGTTACTATCAGGTATCACATAGACGGGCAAAGATGCCAATATACAGGTCATCCAAGGGATGGAGCCACCAGCACTAAGCAAATAAGAATCCTCTTGTGGTATATGATTGCACCAAAAAGATTGAGGTTATGTTGTAGACAATAGTTAAAACCAGTTGCAGTACAACTGCATACAATATACTGCACTATTGTAATATACAACAATTAAATCAAACATGCAGCAAATTCCACGTTGTTACCACTAGATTCTATTAAAAGAACAGTGAAGTTAGTGTATACGTTATCCAAGAGATGGCGCCATCAGCGTTAAAAATATATGATCCCTCTTGCAGTATGTAATTGCGCCAAAAAAGAATGAGGTTATGTTACAGTTAAAAATAAAACTAATTGCAATGCAATTGTGCACAATATAATGCACTTAAAACAACACTCAACAACACAAGCAGGCCCACAGCAACTTTCTCAGGCAGGAGCAGAGTTCACAGCAGTGTCAGAGATAAGAGCAGGTTGATGTTGAGAGACTGCAGATTTTATCAAAAGAACAGTGAAGTTAGTGTATACGTTATCCAAGAGATGGTGCTATCAGCGTTAAAAAAATATGATCCCTCTTGCAGTATGTAATTGCGCCAAAAAAGAATGAGGTTATGTTGCAATTAAAATAAAACCAATTGCAATGCAATTGTGCACAATATAATGCACTCAAAACAACACTCAATAACACAAGCAGGCCCACAGCAACTTTCTCAGGCAGCAGCAGAGTCCACAGCAGTGTCAGAGATAAGAGCAGGTTGATGTTGAGAGACTGCACTTTCACAGTAAGAAACAGTCCAGAGTCCAATGTGCAATTGCAAAAATGCAAATGAATGAGGCCAACACTCTCGGATTCCAAGTAGGTCGATTCCGGCAAGAGAGAGAGAGAGAGAGAGAGAGAGAGAGAGCACGTATACCTATAAAGAGAATATATATATACATAATACATAAAATAGAAAAGAGCATACATATATATGTACATATATATACATATTCACATATAAAAGAATATAAAATATATTTATATATATTCATATAGCAAGATTTGGGAATATCCTTCTTTTATATATTGGGTGGGCCCTCCTACCTGAAACAAAACTGATTTTTACGATTGTATTTAACCTGTCGAGTGCCAAAATTATATATAAACCTATTTTACATTTGCGGTAGCGATTTTTGCGGATTTTACAATTTTCAGGAAGATATTTTTCTTAAATATTATAAGAATAAAAAGCAAAATTCAAGAAGAAAAATAATTTAATTACTCAAGAAAAATAATTTGATTACTCAAGAAAAATAATTTGATTATCCAAGAAAAATAATATTATTACACAAGAAAAATAAAACTCAAGACAAACAATTACTCAAGATTATTACTAAATTTTTATTAATTTTTAATTATTGTTGAATTTTTTTTTTCTTTTTCGCGAAACTAAAGTACTAGAAATCACATCAAGAGATTCAAATAGATTAGAATTTTTTTTTCTAGCGTTTAAATTTTCTTATTTAAAATTTTTTTTTATCCATAAGAAGGAATTACAGAAAATTTCTTTTACTTACTCAACAAGATTTGCAAATAGCGAAGAAAAATAAATTAAAAATAACTCTTATAAAACAATCAAGAAGAATTGCGTTTAGCGAAAGAAATAAAAGGACTCAAGATAAATTAAAATATATCTTACTCAAGAAGAATTAAAACAAAAATACACTTTCGCAAATAAAAATTTGCACCAATTTTTTTTCCCTTCTAGGTAAAATAAGAGTAAAAGTAAAAGACGGTAATCTCCAGAGTAACATAATTTATATACATATACATATATTTATTTATACGTATCCATTTATATTGACTCGACGGAGATATTAGCGTAGAGACCCCTTTTTACATCCCCAAATTTAAAATAAGTAACGTTTTACTTATTTTACCCTATCGTGGAACTTCTATTGCATACGTGTGCTTTCGTCAGCGCGGTTTACGTTTGTGAAAATTTTTCTTTTCCTTTTGGCGCTTAAATAGCTGCCCTCATTTGAATTCAGAAGTAGATCTTGTCGTGGTAGAGATTTTTATTAATCCGTTAAAGTATTGTAAAGAAGATTTTCGCGTTCTTGTGTGGAGAGACCGCAGATCGTTGCAAGGCAATTAGCGGATCAAGATGTCGGACCACAAGATAAAAATGGATAAGCTGAAAAAAATAAGGATATTAAAGAGTTGGCAAGAACTATTTAGCAGCTAGATCCACAGGAAGTCCAAAATAGACTAAAGGAGAGAAACTTAAATTCGCCAGGTCCGATGTTAGCTATACGAGATAGGTTATTACGTGCATATATCATGGATACAGAACCAGATAAGGATGTTCCGTGGTATCCAACCGATGAGATAGCAGACGATATGGACCGAGTATTAACGGAAACTGGAGACCAACAGGAAGCACCAGAGATTATAGCAACGGAAACTGATACCACAAATAAATACACGGATGTAGAAAAGAATAAAGTACCACCCTCTATTCAAGACACTTTAAAATCACAAATGATGACGATAGTAACTAGAACTAACACTTCTACAATTCAACCAATAGAACAGTGAAGTTCGTTACCAGAGGTAGCAAGATTGCCTATCTGGAGTAATATAGCATTACCACCTCTAAGACCGCAACAGAAAAGGATATCCGTACTTCTTTCTCCGGAAATCGAAGAGATACTAAAAAGAAACTCAGAACGCCGTGATGGTTAAGAAGTGCAAATAATTCAGGATTCACGTCTAGTAAAACCACCACTAGGTTCAGAGCCAATAATCGTAGCATTTTCAGATTCTACCGTAGCGGTAATGGAAAGAGGAGTAGAAGAAACTACAAGTATAATCAATAATCTAGGAAATGTAAGAATAACTGAAATAAATAACTCCAAAGATATTCTGAATAGTTCTAATAGTGGAAGTAGTACCTCTGAAGCCTCCAGCAGCAGTGATGAAATGGGAAATAACCAAATTGTCAACCAGACTTATCAAAATCTTATTCAAACTCTGACAGGAGGAAGAAAACCGAAAGAAATGCAACAGAGTACAACTTTACTTACAAATTCCTACTTAGAGAAACCAAATAATCAAATTCTGAGGCAACGCTCTACATCAAAGGTGAGCAAACCAACCAAAATCGAAAAATTGAATTTCTCCCGAGTTAATGATCAGTCGTCAAGAGTTAGTGATGAAAGAAGTAATAAGAAGAATATACCCATAGAAAAAAATAGAAGAAAATCGAAGAAAGATAAACAAAAGAGACAAAATAAAAAGAATACGGAGCCGTTCAGAGGTAAAGAGGACGGCCGAAAACATAGAAAAGGAGAATCAGACGAGGAGGAGTCATATAGCGATGATTATAGTAGCGATGAAGATAAATATAATAGTGATAGTGAGAAAGTGTTACCTAGTCAAAGGTCAAAAAGTCACCACAGAAGATCTAAGAGAAGGCGAAAGTCTAAAGAGGTAACAAGGGTTATGAAAGCCCTAAGAACCTGGAACTTGCAATTTTCTGGTGATTGTAAAGAAGGACCAGAACACTTTCTAACACAATTAGACGATTTTAAAAAGAGCAATCACTACAGAGGGAAAGATATCATCAAAGCCCTATCTGGAGTACTGACTGGAGCAGCAAATGTATGGTACCTCACAAGAAAAGAGGAAATATCATCCTGGTCACACTTTAAAAAAACTTTTCGCCATCAATTCATTGGTGAGTTATATAGAGAAGACTTAATAGATGAATTGAGACAGAGAACTCAAGCTAAAGGTGAAAGAATTTCCAACTACCTTTCTTGTCTCAGATATATCATTAAACACTTCAGATGTCCTCCAACCTCGATAGAGATAGTGGATATGGTATTTAAGAATTTGTTACCAGAATATAGAAGAGCCATGGTAGAGAAAGAAATAAATTCGCTGGACGTTATTGAACAGTATGGTTGACGCTGGGAACATCAAAAGGATCTAGACAGTCGATATCTACCACCACCTCCAAAGGATAAAGCGAGATTACCAACAGCTGCCTTTGCTGATAACAATGCAAAAGCTAGGGTAGCAGCGGTCCAGGAAGTATCATCCAAAGATAGTGAGGCCCAAAATAGCAGAAAGAGCAATAAAAGAAGAAGGAATGAAAGAAACAAAAATAGTAATCAGAATGAGGTAGTGGCAACTAGTAAGAAAGAGGAAAACGAAATTATAGCGGTGGTTGTAGATGTCAAGAAAGAAAATGTAGAACAAAATAAAAATGATAACCACGAGACAACCGGAAAACTAAACAACAATCATGGAGAACAAGCACCACAGAATAATAATTACGATAGGAGGCCAAATTACGGAAATCAAGGCAGAGTTAGATGGAATCCACCCAGAAATGGCGGTTATAACGGTTCCCAGGGTTCAAGATATCGATCACAATCTGGGCAAAATGCATCTAATTACGATAGATCTAACAGTTGTTACCACTGCCGGCAGGATGTACATAGAATGCATGAATGTCCAACAATCACCTGTTATTGTTGTAAAGCACTTGGACATAGTGCTGATTATTGTCCTAGTAGACCTAGTAGAAACAACCAGAGTCAGATATACTGTCAAGTCTGTAATACCCCAAAGGTAACATTTCAAACTTGTGTAACTTGTGCACCATTACGACAAACCTGGGGAAACGGATCAGCAGGGGGATTGCCTCGTCCCACACCCCCCTCATGAACCACCCAGGGACGACCGACTCTAAAATCAATCCATCAGAGATTAAAAAGTCGTTAAATAAAAAGAATGAAAAATTGAAGAAAATTGAAAATAGGATAGAAAATGAAGATAATGTAGTAAATAAAATAGATAATGAAGATGAAGAAGATAGAAGAATGATAGCGGATTTGTTGAAAATTGATAGAAATGATGAAGAGTTATTTAGGAAAGCGGAAAGGGAAGCTAGAAAGATAAACCCTTACCGAACCTATAATAAAAGATTCGCTCAGAAGGGGAATTTCATAAACGAGGAAATTTTATGCTGGGCGAATCAAGGAAGTTTATCAACGGAAGATTACTCAGCGCAGAAAATTTATGAACTTTGGTTTAAAGCTCTGGGGAATTCCAATACCCACGCTTATGGTGATGGCTGGACAACAACCTCAAAAGAGGAAGAAATTGAAATGAATCAGGATTTCAAGCGTGAAGTACAAGAAATAGTAGGAGACTTGAAAAGTGAGATGATAGAGGCAACGAAAGTACCTACCACCGAGGCAGAGGCTATAATAAAACCGGTTGATCTTGTTAAGGGTCCTGGTTTTGCCGAAAACATCGACAACTCAACGAAGCTGGACAACTTCGCAAAAATTGTCGACGAATCTGCAAAACAAGGGGGGGGGAGAGGCTGTGCCAAGCACATCAAATTTTTGTCACCTATAGAAGAAGAAAAGAAGAAAATAGCGGGTATGACTACAGAAAATAGGAATTTTCTTCGAATTATTTTGGCTGGAAAACCATTTAAGGCATTGTTCGATCCGGGCGCAATGGTATCATTGGTTGGTCCTCGCGTCTATGAACAATTCCAAGACAGATTCAAGAAAAATAATACACTAATTAAAACTGTAACAGGAAAAATATCGAAGGTAGTAGGAGTACTTCAGCTTAGTTTAAATATAGAAGGCGTAGTTGACTTATTACCAGTAAAAGCTATTGATAACTTGGATCAAGATATAGTGTTGGGAGTGGATTTTTGCCAAAAATTCGAATGCGATGCTCATTTAGGAAGAGGATTATGGAGAATAAAAGAAGGTGAATGGAGAAGTTTTAGTCAAAGCGATGATGAAGATACGATAATTCACGCAGAATGTGCCGGAATCGCTGAAATTACAGATGATGGAAAGAGAAAAGTACGAAAATTGATAGAAAAATATCTCCCAACAAATTCAACTTTTCTTGGACTAACGAAATTAATAGAACATCGTATAGAGGTAACCAACCAAGAACCTATTAAACATAGGCCACGTAGGATGTCTCCAATGATGTTAGCGATTGCTCAAGTAGAAGTAAGAAAAATGTTGGCTGAAGGAATTATCGAACCATCAGCAGGCGACTATAGCAGTGCACCTGTAATGGTACGAAAACCAGATGGCAATTATCGCTTCTGCGTGGACTACAGAGATTTAAATAAAGTAACAAAGAAAGATGCATATCCTCTACCAAATATGGACACAATTTTGGACAAATTAAGAGAAGTTCGGTATTTATCTAAGATAGATTTGAAGTCAGCCTATTTTCAGGTTATGGTAGAAGAATCAAGTAGGAAATACACCGCATTTAGCGTACCAGGATCTGGACTATGGCAATTTCGTCGTCTCCCGTTTGGTTTGACTAACTCACCAATGACTTTTCAAAAATTAATCGACTCTCTGTTTGGTCCAGAATATGATCCACACATATTTGGATACTTGGATGACATAATAATTGCCACCAAGACTTTTGAAGAATATCTTAAATGGTTAGAAGAAGCATTAAAGAAAATAGCTGAAGCTGGATTAACAGTAAATAAAGAAAAATGTGAATTTTGTAGTACAAGGGTAAAATACCTAGGATTTCTACTGGATAGCGAAGGACTTAGACCAGATCCTGATAAGGTTGCACCAGTGATGAACTATCCAGCACCAAGAAACGTGAAAGAATTACGTAGATTCTTAGGTATGGTTGAATGGTACTCCAGGTTCATCGAAGGAGATTCAGAGAAAAAGGTACCTTTGTTAAGACTCTTAAAGAAATCCAAAGAATGGGAATGGACAGAAGAACAAGAAGAAGCATTTTAACAACTAAAGAAGGCGTTAACTATGGCTCCAGTATTAGCGAGACCTGATTTCTTAAAACCTTTCACTATTCAGTGTGACGCTAGTAACTTCGCAGTTAGTGCCGTACTTACCCAAGAACACGAAGATGGTGAGTATCCTATAGTATATGTAAGCCGTAGCCTGACTGCTCCAGAGCGTAACTATAACACCACTGGGAAAGAATGCTTAGCACTGATATGGGCCATGAAGAAATTGAAACCATATCTCGAATGATACAAATTCCGGGTTATAACAGATCACAGCGCTTTAAAATGGCTGATGAAGATGAAAGAACCAACCAGAAGATTAGCGAGATGGGCATTAGAAATCCGACAATAGGACTTCGAAATAGTTCATAGGAGAGGATCAGCTCACCAATTTTAGATGCTCTATCATGAATGTATGACCCCGAAGAAGAAGCCATAGCAGCATTTAAAGAGATCAAAGATGAAGAATATACCAAGAAAATGGTAGAAGTAAAAAAATTTCCTAGAAAGTATCAAGGTTGGAAGGTTGAAGATGGCTTACTATATAGATTTCGACTGACCCTCTGTTAGACCCTATAACCAATAGAGAAGAAAATTGGAGGTTAGTTGTACCGATGGAACAACGTGACAGGGTGTTAAAAGATGCTCATTGCGAACCTTCAACCGGACATCTAGGAATAGAAAAAACCTACGATAGAATAGCAAGAGAATATTACTGGAGAGGCTTATACTACGATGTTACTCACTTTGTAAATAGTTGTGTAGAATGTCAGAAGTATAAAATATCACAGCAAGGCCCACAAGGATAATAGTAAAGCGAGTAGTAGATAGACCATGGGCAGTAGTAGCAGCTGATTTAATGGAATTTCCTTCAAGTAAGAAACAATTTAAATATGTGATAGTGTTTCAAGACCTATTCACAAGGTGGATTGAATTAAAACCTATACGAAATGCAGATGGTAAAGCGGTAGCAGCAGCATTTGAAGAACTTATTCTATTCAGACGGGAGACTCCAGAATATTTTCTAACAGATAACGGAAAGGAATTTGATAATAAGTTCTTAGATAAGGTATTAACAGAACATAGAGTCAAACATGTTACAACACCGCCATACCATCCACAGGCTAATCCAGTGGATAAAAGTAATAGAACATTAAAAACTATGATTGCCACTTTTGTGAAACAAGACCATAGAGATTGGAACCAGCACATACATGAATTTCTCCATGCTGTAAACACTGCTACTCAAGCATCAACCAAGGTATCACCAGCTTTTCTTAATTATAGTAGACATCCTCAACCAGTAAAAAGTCTCAGAAGAGAAGTCGAAAAAACGGGTCTAATATACAAGGTAGACCCAGAAGCATGGTTAGATAGAATGAAAAGATTGGATGCATTAAGAGATTTGGTAACGAAATTTATTGACGAAGCGAAGGAAAAACAAGCAAGAATATATAATAAAGGAAGAAGAGATGTTCAATTTAGCGTTGGCGATGAGGTGATGCGAAGAATGCACCCTCTATCAAATGCGGCGAAACGATTCTCAGCGAAGCTCGCTCCCAAGTACGACGGTCCGTATAAAATCGTGGCGATTCTTTCTCCGTGCGTTTATGAAATCGAAGTCGGGTCGAACAAGCAATGCGCGAAAGCACACGTGTCGCAATTGAAGAGATATATTCCCCCGCGTTACCCTTCTACCAACCCAAACCCTGAAAATAAAACTTAGTCTAGGATAAAAATTGGAGAATCTACCATAAAAATATACATATATATATATATATATATATATATATAAGATGAATTAGTGGTTAACAAAGAGTTTGGTGGTTAGGATGCTCCAGGCAATGGCACACTAGGGTCCATGGAGATCACACCGAGCGCTCCGAGCACTGATCTCATCGAGTTAGATGGCCTGACCCCACCACCTTACAACAAAGGGTTGAGTGAGGTGGAGGAGGCTCCGGAGTATGAGATGAGTGTGGAGGAGGAAGCTCGATTGTTGAGTGAAGACATGGACTCCATACCAGCTTATACCACCCCCTCAACAACAACCACATCAACACCAGTAGAAACTACCATGCTTGTTGATATTTGCGGTGATGACGCAGGCGGAACCATCGGAGACGAGATTCTTGACTCCGTTCCCTCCCCTCACCTTAATTGGGCAGATGAGGTAGAGAAAGAGGAGAGAAGAAACGCGGCTCTGAAAGAGTTTCGTCGGTCATCTGAAGAAATAGAGGAAGAGATGTCAGTAGAGAGGCCACTTTCTCCGACCAACCAACATTCGACGCCTGCTCCTCACCCTAATCCGGCTGAGGAAGTGCAGGCGGAAGAACGGAGGTTGGCCCAAGAAAGGCAGGACTCTCTGCTTAGACAAAAAGAAACAGAAGAGGCTCGGAGATTCGAACAACTAAAGATAGAAGAAATGAGACAGCGAATCATAGCGCAGGCAGAGATGGAAATGTTAAAGAAGATAGCGGCAGAGAACGAAGCAAGGGAACAGGAGATAAGAGCAAGGAGATTAGCGGTGGCAGAGGCACGGATGGCAGCATTAGAGCTAGATGACCTCGACGAAGATAATCCGCAACAGATTGCTGAATACCTCAAGGCTCAGGTGGCCAGGAGGCGGGCTCAACAGCAAGAGCACCGGACACCTGGTACGCCGGTGCCAGTTTTACGTCGACCTAAGGACCCTGAGCCAATTACTGAGGTAATTGACGTAGCTGCCATCGCTGTAATCATAGAGGATCACAAGCAGACATCAACCACTCCATCCAAAGAACAACCCAAGATAGTAGTAGTACCTCATACTGGGACAAATGCTAGACTCCAGATTGTGGAGGACTCTGATGAAGAGAGGAGGCCCAATAAAGCCCCCACTTCCATTGTGGTCCACCCAGTGAACGGGTCTTCTGTGTTGCCGTCAGCATATGTTCCCGTGGTCTCCGCCGGAGTTGTACCCAACATACAACCCCAAGCCTGAGACCTACAGGATCATATGGAGACGGAAGACTTAGTCTTCCCGGTACAGGTAGCGTCTTCTCAACCTGAGAGTTCTGGAAATAATCCAGGGGAAGGTACTGGGAGATCGGCTTGAGGCCATCGAGCCAGGAGGAGGAGAGCTAATGGAGAAAGTAGGAGGCAGCTACACCCTGACGATCTAGAATCGTCAGTAGTACAGCCACCTAGACCTCCCCGTGCACTCCCCTTTCCTATGGCTCAGCTAGCTGGAGCTGGACCCTCCCTTCCTTATGGACCCTAAACCCTCTGATCGAGAACCAACCAGGACTCCCGGTGATCTGTGAGGGAATTATGTTCGGGAATCTGATGGTGATCCCTACTGACCCCACCGCAGATCCACCTCGCGGCGTCTGCTTCTTGTGCTGGCAATCTGGACACCGAGCAAGGGAGTGTCCACGGCCAGATAATCAGGTGCACTGCTTCAACTGTGGAAGGAGAAGAGTTAACCTTAACTCCTGCCCCAGGCGTAGGAAATGAACACAGGGCTTATGTGGACCAAACCTTCGGTTCTAGAACCCAGCGAGGAGTACGGAGCGGACAGATGGATAGACGGGGGGAAAGAAGAGAACCGCAACTCAGATCCATCGAACGACCCCCACGTGACACTGGGATGAGACCAACTACTAGCGGTAGACCTACTAGGGGACTACGAAGCAGGTCTCTCTCCCGTCGAGAGAATCACCGGGTCCGAGAAGAGGCGGCCCCTTATTCCTCTCGAAGGACAAGGTAGACCCACGTAAGTCCCCCAAGAAGTACAGCGTTGGAGCGTTTGGGAGAGGCGGTCAGACTAGTGGAGCGCCTTCAAAACCTTCCTGAGGATACCCGAAATACACTCCTTCGGGCAGTTTTGGAGGAAGAACCAAGGTCTGGCCGTAGACCCAGACGTTAAACCACACAAATAGCGGCCTAGCGAAATAGCGGAGTTGTGGAGATAGCGGTATTAGCGGAGAGGAGTAAATAATAAAACGAAGATAAAGAAGGAGGAAAAATAGAATTAATAATGAAGAAAAATTAGTTGTGAGGATTAAGAAGAGAGGGGGTTGGTAATAGAGGAATTGAAGAGGTATAAGCATCATAGGACAATGATATGTAGTGAGTGTCTTAGAAGTTAAATATCAATGTGAAATAGTAGGTAAAGGGTAAGAGGTAGATTGTGCTGTCCTATATAATCAAGATTATATTAGAGATAAAATAACCAAAAATGCATGAATAAAATAAATCAAAAATGTATATATATATCATATAGCGGATCCTGGTTCATTGTGTGTAGCGTTGAAATGCGGTAAATCGGGGATGTCCCTATTTAAGGAGGGAGGGGGGGTTTGTGACGCGGTTTTTCTTTTCTTTTTAATAAAATCTTTTTGTCTTAATGAGAGATAGAAGATGTTGTTTATATTCACATCTTCTCTCTCACTCCAAGACTTTCTTTTCTCTCTTCCTATTCTCTCTTAAAACTTAACAGAATGAAAATATTAACTACCTTACCACACACTCAAACGCTGCATACACATGCACACCAGGACCACGCCATTAAAACCCAGGGTACTAATCCACCTGGTTGTTGATTTTTCTTGTTCCCGGTGCTGATGCTTAAACCTGTCAACTAGTAACACGTGGGACCGTGTTTTGAAGGTTATGCCCAGGTGGGGACACTCACTAACACAAACCAAGGCACACATTATACTACTCGTTTATATTATTCGATAAAAATGAAATCTTTTATTGTAATTAGACAAATAATTAGTCATTCATAGAGAAAATAAGATAAACTGTAATCAAATTAAGCGCGCAGATGGCGTAACAGGTAAAGTGTAAAAATACTACACTAGTAATAGGAAGTAGCATGTAATTTGACTAGCGAGTAGCGAACTACACCAGAATAAGGTGATGAAAAGAACTTTACTTGATCAGTGAGTCGCGAAATAGAAAAAGATAGTAGATAGGAAATAACAAGAGTAATGAAAAAAGCAATAGAGAAGAAGAAGCCACTGATGCTCAGCGTTCGCTTCCTTCTTCTTCGTGCCTCATTGTCGTTCCAGTTGTAGTATACGGGCGTTTTTTTTAGCTATTTTTAAAGTTTCGTTAAAGTTATTTCTTAATCTACATTGTTTAATTGTTACTTCCTTTTGTTGAGTTTAAAAATTAGATTCTTGTTATTGGATATTTATTATTTTATCGTGTTATTGAATTGTAATTTCGTTCGCGAGAATCCAATTTCTTTAATTATTTTCCTTTGCGTGTGCCATATATCTTGTTTTTGATTTTTCTATAAATAAAAGCTATTTCTTTCTATTGAATTATATTTGATGAAAGTACAATTTCAATTATTTATAATTTAAAAATAATAGTTGAAAATTTATTCTAGAAACTTTTTTTTTAAAAAGTACTCTTTTACTTAATTTTTATGTCTTATTGAATTCATAAAATTATCCATTTATCATCAACTTATTATTAATATTCTAAAGTGATTAAAAATTTCTTTTATTGGTGGAAATTCTAACCTTGCGAGAAATTAATAAGTGATAGTTGTTTGATAAATTCTTTGAAAAACTATTTTTCTTAGATAGTTTTTTTCTTTGATTTAAAAGTAATTTTCTTAAAATTGTGAGGATAGTAAAGTATTAAAAATCAAATAATTAAAATTATATTAAAATCAAAAGTCACAGTAATTTAGTTTCTGGATATATATATAGGAAACATATATATTAAGTTACTACAGAATATATAACCTCGCTTCTACGAAACGCCTATTGAAGGTCAGAGAGAGAAAGACTCAGAAGAAACTCGACACTAGCGCCACCAATTGGAGAATTGCGTAATCTGAGAAACGCACTGCTGTTCGAGCCCCACCCTCACATAACCTAAAATATATATTAAACACGTGTTGCATTCGTTGTTCAATTTCTATAATATTAAATAGATTCGAATTATTATTATTGCTTACTAATTTAAACTAATAATTTTCTTTTCTGTAATTCAGTATATTTTGATTGAATTCAATATTTTCTTATTATTTTAACTTAACCTAGATTTATTTAAAGAATTTGTCTATGGCTTAACCTAAATTCTTTTAATTAAATCACTTAAAGTTTACTTAGTGAATTTTACTCTTTATAATTAGACATCTATTAATTTATTTATTGAAGTGATTTATAACTAATTAGTATATTAAAGGTAGAGTATTTAATTTCCTTGTTATACTATTATTATTATTATTTTTGTAGGCTGGTAAATCTCAGAATTTGGGAATTATAAGCCAACTATTATTTCGTATTTAATTAAACATATTTATAATCTCCCAAATAAAAACCACCCTAACAATATATATATATATATATATAATTACATACACAAATACATTTAAAAATGGATACTTTAAAATTTAAAATATTTTAAATTGAACAATATTTTTTATAAAGGTCAGAATCAAACCAAGCGACGTTAGGAGCGAGGTAATTGAAGCTAGTATTATATTAAAGTGAAACCACTTTTTTTCGTTTTTCCGGTTCTCCAGTTCTCCGTATTTTTTAAATGTGTCTAATTTTTTCATAATAAGAGTAAAATTTTTTTATTGGGTCCTATATAATTAGTACTCATTAGTCGAAAGCTTTTTTTTGGGCCATATTTTTTTGGCCTTATATTATTTTGAACACTACATTTTTATTCAATGCCCATTTTTTGGGCCCTTTTTTTTATTTATATATTTTCTTAGGCTTCATAATTTTCTGAGCCTTATTTTTTCGGGCCTTATATTTTTGGACCCAATATTTTTTTGATGCCTATATTTTTTTGGGCTTTATATGTTTTTGGGCCCTTTATTTTTCTGGGTCTTATTTTTTGGGCCTATTATTTTTTTGGCCTATTTTTTTTTTATTCTTATATTTTCATGGGCCTCATATTTTTCGGGCCCTACATTTTTTGAGTCCTATTTTCTTTGAGCTTAATATTTTTTGACCCCTAATTTTTTGGGCCTAATATTTTTTTAATATTCATTTTTTCTTGGACTCTGTATTTTTTTGAGCTTTATATTTTTCTGGGCCTTATATTTTTTGGGCCTTACATTTTTCTGAGTCCTTTTTTCTTTGGGCCTTATATTTTTTTGGGCCTCTTATTCATGTAGGCCCAAAGTTTTTTTGATTTTCATATTTTCTTAAGCTCTATATTTGTCTCGGTCTTATGTTTTGGGTCCTATATTTTTTTGAGCTCTATATTTTTCGGACCCTACATTTCTCTGAGTCCTATTTTCTTCGGGCCTCATATTTTTTTGGGTTTTTTATTTTTGGGCCCAACATTTATAGTTAATTTAATAAATAATTTTATGCGTCGTCGTATTTTACTTAATAGTGCCAGACTGGGTATATACCTCAAAGCCAAATAAAGAATGTCCATGTCTCTCTCACCCTCTTTTGCTGTCTCTCTTCCTCTCTGATCCTCTCTTGCTATTTCAATTTAACATACTCTTTTTTTAATTTTATTTTTGTTATCCTAGTATTATTTAATTTTTCTTCATATTTATTTAATTGTTTTTCTTTAATTTTTATATAAGCTTCTTCCTTACGTAAAGCCTCAATCGTATGTTCTTGTTCTAATTTATCATTACTCATTCTTTCATTGAATTTCATTTTCGCTATCTTACAAGGAGAGGCTATCTGGGAAACAAATTCGGCTTTAACTGCAGGGTATGATTTTTTGATAAAACAATGAACCCGTGTTTTTTATTTCTTCGAATAGACCTCTTAGACAAAAATATAGACATTTTTTCGAAAATATAATAAAAAGGAGCTTTTATGAGAATATCCAAACAACTAAGACTCTTACAAAAAATACATACAAGATGAAATAAAGTGCAAATCAAATGCTTTGATTTAAATTTTGATGCATTAAAAAAGCTTCAGTTATTCAAAAGTTACAGGTAATTAAAATATGCTAATGAAATAGCATAAAAAATTCATTATTTTTTATATGCTTATAGAATTAACAAATATGTAGTAATTTTCAATAAAGCATAACTTTTAAACCACTGAAGCTTTTTTAATGCAACAAAGCCTGAAGTAAAGCATTTAATTCGCACTTTATTTCTCTCACTATGTATTTTTTTGTAAAAATTTTAGTTGTTTGGGTATTCAAGTTCTTATAAAGGCTGTTATTTACTACATTTTTGAAAAAATATCTATATTTTTGTCTAAGAGACCTATTCAACGAAAAGAAAAAACACCGTTCATTTTTTTTTTCATTAAAAAATCATTTCCTGCAGTTTCAGTCGAATCCGTTTCCCGGAGGTGGGGAACTCTCCTTGTTAGTATTCTCTAATTTTTCTTTATATTTATTCAATTGTACTTTTTTAATTTTAATATAAGCTTCTTTCTTTCGTAAAGCCTCATTTGGACGCATTTGTTCCAATTCATCAGTACTCTTTTCTTTCTTGAATTTTAATTTCGTTATCTTCGTATTTTCTTACATTTTATAATTATTTGGTTGTTTTTTTTTCATTTAAATATAAGCTTTTTTTTTTTCAAAGCCTCATTTGCACGTATTTGTTCCAATCCATAAGTATCTTTTTTTTCAATTTCATTTTTATCATCTTATTATTATTAATTATTTTTCATATTTATATGGTCTATCTTCTTTTATTTTCATATAATTTTCTTTTACGTAAACACTATGAATATGCCTTAGTTCTAATTTATTATTAATTTTTTTCTGCATTTTCATAATCATGTCTTTTTATGAATTTTCTTTATATTCATTCGATAGTACTGTCACCATTTTCATATTGAATCCTGTTATACATAAAGCTCCTTTGTCGTCTATTTCTTTTAATTCTTTTTTTTCTTCATTTGATGTAATCTTATCAGTCTTAATTTCAATATCGTTATAATTTATGTAGATATCATCGAAATCTATTAATTCATCATTTTGTTTAAAAAAAAATTGTATCTGATATGTCACTGTCAATTTCCATCTGGATCATTTCCAAATTTGAATTCTTCTAATCACGACACATTTCCATGATATTTGTTTGTTATGCTAATAAATGCATTTGTCCGTTTTTTTTAAGAAGTTCAATCTCGGCAATCACGGTGCTTCAGAGTGAATTTAAATAATTTAATGTCACTTCAAAATTCTTTTTGAGAATGATTTGCGAACATTTAGGCATCATTTTTAAAATCGGTTTACATGGCCGATTTGAAGAAAAATAGGAATAAAAAGAATAATTCAAAACCAATCTTATTTTATTTATAAAAAAATGCTCAAAAATGTTTGAAACGTAGGTATAATAGTAAAAATATAACAAAATTGAAGAATATTGGCCTTATGTTATGAAGCTATTGGGCTCAAATATTTAAAATATTGTCAAAAAATAATTCTATAGCTACTTACGTATGAATACATAGTATTCAAAAAATGTGGATATTTACATCGATGCCATCTTTTCATATATCCTTTAATTTGTTGAAACTCATATCATGTCAGATTTTAAGCAATTCAGTCGTAATTTAAAACTTGCTTAACTAACAAGGAGAGGTCCTCGCCTCTAATAAACAACTTTTGGCTGATGCTGCAGGTTATAATAAAAAAAATGAACCTGGATTCTTTCTTTTCGTCTAATAAACCCAGAGGCTAAGATAAAGCCATTTTTTGAAAACATAGTAAGAAGAAGCGCCTATAAAACCTCGATTAACCAAAGAACTAAAACTCTCACAGCAAAATATAAAAAAGGGAGTATAAGTTTAATACTTTGATTTAAGCTTTATTGCATCAGAAAGTCTTGCCTAATTCAAAAGTTATAGCTAGCACAGCATGGAGAATTTCACTAAAATATTGCGAAATCTTCCACTGGAATGTCTCAATGAAACCTTCCATGCGGATTCCAGGAAGTCTTCACAGAATATTTCGAAATATTCCACTGAAATCTACCATTAAAAGCTTCCAGGAACGTTTATGGAATATTTCGAAGAAATGTTCGAAAACTTTTTAAAATTATTCCATGAAATATTTACGGAAGATTTCTGGAATATTTCATGGGAAATTCCAGGAGGGTTTCATAAAGATTTTGCTAAAAGATTCCGAAAAACTTCTAAATTGTAAAGCGGAATATTACACAAACCTTCTACAAATATTCCATAAAATATTTCACAGGAGGATTAAGGTAATCTTAAGGTGGGATATTTCATGAAAGATTTTAGGACGATTTCACAAATATTTGGCTGGAAGATTCCGAAAAACTTTAAAATTGTACAGCGAAACATTACATAAATCTTCTAGAAATATTCTACGAAATATTTTACAGAAAGATTTAAGTAATTTTTTGGTGCAATATTCGATAAAAGATTTGAGAAAGATTCCATAAATATTTCGCTGGAAGATTCCGAATAACTTCAAAATCGTACAACGGAATATTACATAAATCTTCTAGTAATATTTCACGAAATATTTTGCAGAAAGATTCAAGTAATCTTACAGTGGAATATTGTATGAAATATTCTAGAAGGATTCCATAAAGTTTCCGTTGGAAGCTTGCGCGGAATGTTAAGGGAGATTTTCAGTGACGCTGATAGGGGGATGTTCGTTAAATGAAAGTTTTATCCCCAAGTGGTTGGGCAATACCTTACTCACTATACAAGCGAAAGGGTCGCCGCTTTGTTGCGTACAGTCGAAGCGAGTATGTAAATGCGATTTTTTTACATAATGTCAATGTTTATGTATGCGTATATGTATTGATATATGAGTATAATGTGTTATTATATGATATATATACTATCCCCTCTCAGCATTTCTAAATCTTTCGTAAAATATTCCAGAAATATTTTGTAGTAGATCTGAAACCCTAAATCTTTCATCGAAATCTTCCAAAAATCTTCCAGGAACATTTCATGAAAGATGTGAGATTACCCAAACCTTCCATTGAAGTATTCTTGATATCTTTCAAGAATATTTAATAGAATATTCCAATGTAAGAAGAATCAAGGACATACGAATATTAGAGGAATATTCCACAGAAGTTTTCTGAAATAATCCTTATCTTCCGTGTCAATATTCTACGAATCTTTCATGAATATTCCATGGAATATATTACGATGGATTTATAAAATCTTCCAGAAATATTTTATGGAATATTTCATGAAAGTTTCCTCAAATCTTTCATGCATATTCCATTAAAGGCTTATGAAATGTTTCAAATCTTTCGTTTCGATATTCCGAAAATCTTCCATGAATGTTTCGAAGAAATATTTTATGAAATATTCCTGCAAGATTCCTGAAATGTTTCAATGAAAGATTTGAGATGACCTAAATCTTTCTAAGAAATATTCTTGGAATTTTCCAACAATATTCCATAGAATATTCCAATATAAGAAGAATCAACGAATATTACAGGAATATTCCATGGAAGATTCCTGAAATATTTTAAATCTTCCGTGCCATTATTTCAGGAAGCTTCGATAAATATTCCATGCTGTATACGAGGTGATTAAAATATGCTGATTTAATAGTGTAAAAATTCATTATGTGTTACATGTTAAAAATATTAAGAAAATATGTAGTAATATTTAATTTAGCATAACTTCCAAACCACAAAAACTTTTTTAACACAATAAGGTTCAAAGTAAAGTGTTCAACTTGTACTTTTTTACCTTTCATGCACTTTTTTGTAAGAGTTTAAGTTTTTTGGTTATTAAAGTTCTTATAAGCACTTCTTGTTACTATATTTTTGAAAGAAACAACCTTATATCTTTGTCACTGGGCTTATTATAGGAACAGAAACAACACGGATTCATTCTTTTGATCAAAGAATCATAACCTGCAGCATTAGCTAAATCGGTTTCGTAGAGGTGTGAAGACTTCTCCTTATTAGTTACGCAAGTTTTAAATGACTACTTAAAGTGTTTATTAACAGATGTCATCGATGTAAATATTTACATTCTCTGAATACTATGTATCTATGCGTAAATAGCTATAGAACTACTTTTCGATATTAATTTTAATAAATATTTTAGCTAAATAGCTGCATAACATGAGGCAGATATTCTTTAATTTTATTATATTTTTCCTATTACACTGACGTTCCAAACATTTTTGAGTATTTGTTTTATAAATAAAATAAAATGGTTTGGTTTTGAATCTTTTTTTCATTCTTACTTATTTTTCTCCAAATCGATCATGTAAAATGATTTCAAAAGTGATGCCTAAATTATGTAATGGGCCTACAAATCATTCTCAGATAAAATTTTGAAATTACATTAAATTTGTATTTAAACTTCCTCGGAAGCACCGTGCGATATCTAAATTTAATGGTATTTTATTGAAACATGGTTCATGACAAAAACTTCTTATCATGTCTGATGAATTATCGTAATTAATATTTGTATCATTATAATTATGTAAAAAAGGAAACATTGTGATTTTTTGCGTTTCAAAAATACCTAATAAATGTCATCTTATTTGAGAAATATCATATCTTGAAAAATATGGACATAAATTATAAAGTATTGCAACAGCAAAAGCAATTGCAAAAAGGCCGCAATCATAATTATTTGTTTGTGATTGTACTCTTTCGAAAATTGTGCTCAATTTTTATTTGTTTGGAAATAATCTTTTTATACAAATCTTATGCTCATCTTGTAGATATTTAAGATTTAAACTGTCATATATATCAATTATTTTATTATTATAATACATACAAATCCAGTGACCTTTTTCAAAATTTCCGAAAAACAATGCTTCTTCATCAGTCGGTACTAAATTAATATATTGCGGTATTTGAATTGGTAAAGTGGTTTGCATATTAAATGAGGGGCACCGATTTCGAAAATTATTAAATCTTAATTTATGAATATCAGTTAACATGTAAGCTATTCCACTATACAATTCTTGTCTTTTAACAATCAATTTATCTTTCTCAGTCAAACCCATTATTAGAAATTTAAAATCTTTTAAAAATTTTTATTTCTCTTAAATGAACTTTTTTTAAAAATATTCACAATGGAATTGCTTTTATATTAACTAATTTAATTTAGTGTATTTTTACTTTCAAAAGCGGAAAAATATAAGAAATTATGGAAAATGCTTTGAATTAATTGTAATAAGATAAAAAATTATAATAAAATCTGTGAAAATAATATAACGATTCGAAAATGGTTATTTTCGGTAATTATATGTATATATATACAAAACAAAAAATCGGATGAGGTTTTTTAAAATTATTAATGGATCAAAGTCTTATATTTAATACACACTGAGAAAAAAATTTAGTTGGATTAAGTAAGGCTTAATTGAATCAATGAAATCCCTTAGGTGCGGGCGGCACATAAGATATTTTGTTACACAAATATTTTAATTGAGTCAAATCAGTGCCGGATTTAGATTTGTGGGACCCTGGGGCACAATTTATGTGGGGGCCCTATGTAAGAAATTCAAAATTGGAAAATAAATTGTACTAGTTAGTAAATAAAATATTGTTATTTATAACTCTTAACTTTAACCAATTAAAAATTATCAATTTGATGTACGTAAATTTGCTGAAATATTTTAGCTACACTGAGAAAAAAATTTAGTTGGATTAAGTAAGGCTTAATTGAATCAATGAAATCCCTTAGGTGCGGGCGGCACATAAAATATTTTGTTACATTAATACAAATATTTTAATTGAGTCAAATAAATATTTCATTTTTTTAAATAAATATTTGATTCTACTAAACATCACAAATATTGGTTAAAAATAATATTTTGTATTTTCAAATAAATATTTGACTTACTAAATGTCGCGAAGATTGATTCAATAAAATTAATTCATTGTTTTTATAAAAAATTTTATCAATTAAAATGCCCATTTGTTTTTCTAATTGATTATTTCATTACATTAATATACATAGTGAAATTAAATCAAATAATATTTTGTATTTTCAATTAATTATTTGACTTATTAAATGTCGCGAAGATTGATTCAATAATAATATTAAAAATAAAAAAAAAACTTTTTAATGTACCACGTTTTTATAATGAACCAAAAAGTATAAAATAATGTGTAATAAAATGAAAAATGAATAATGATTTGAAATAAAAAAAACGTGGGCGCATGTTTATTATTATGTATTGTTATGCGCCCCACGTTTTTTTTATTTCAAATCATTATTCATTTTTCATTTTATTACACATTATTTTATACTTTTTGGTTCATTATAAAAACGTGGTACATTAAAAAGTTTTTTTTTTATTTTTAATATTATTTTATACTTTTTAGTTCAATTAAAAAACGTGGTAGATTGAAAATTTTTTTATTTAAATATTATCTTATACATTTTGGTATTATTATTATTATTAATAATATTATTTATCGTGTTGTCCAACAGTGCATATTATATAGCATATATATTGTTGTCAAGGGACTAAAACGTGTTTCATCTATTTTTTTTAGAGAACACGTAATCACATGGTGAGTTTCCCGCCATTTTGACGATAATGACGCCATTAGAAATTCAACCAAGATTTATTGTTTTATGCATTGTTAGACCATAAAATGAATAAAATACAGTCTCAAATTTTATATGTACAATACAAAATGCTGTAATTTATGTCTAATTGCAATATGAGAAGTTAAAGAATTTTAAAAATTTTCAAAGATGGTTAGACACTAATGTTAAAAGTATATCTATATATAAAATCTTCAAAATTTCAATTTTTCCAATATCTCCGTATATAATTGTATTAATATATTTTTCGGTGGGAATATATATTTAATTATATTATCCAACAATGCATGCAAAAATATAATATTGAATATATTAATATATTAATATATTTGATATATTAATATATTTGATATATTAATATATTAATATATTTGATATATTAATATATTAATATATTACTATATTAATATATTACTACATTTGATATATTAATATATTAATATATTAATATATTAATATATCAAAAGAAGATTTTTAAAATTTTCGAAGATGTTTAGACACTAATGTTAAAAGTGTATCTATATATAAAATCTTCAAATCTTCAATTTTGCCAACATCTCCGTATATGATTGAATATATTAATATATTGTTCGGTAGATATATATATTTTTTTTATAATATTGCATTGTCATCCAGTTCCGAGCTATATTTAAAATTTCAAGTCTCTAGCTCATCAGGAAGTTAGTTTACAATCGGTTGCAAAATTCGTACCGAACAGACAGACAGACAGACAGACAGACAGACAGACAGACAGACACCAAAGCGAGTTAATAAAAACGTAGTAATAGTAATAAAAAAATAAAAAAACGTAGTAATAATAAAATTAATTCATTGTCTTAACAAAAAATTGATTAATTATTCGGTTATCTCAAATAAAATATTCCTTCAAAGTAAAGAAATATTTAATTAATTCGATTTATAGATATTTTAATCGAACAAATACTGTCTTTAATCAACAGTATTTGCTTTCAGTGATTTACATTTATTCATTAACATCAATGAATTGATGACTCATTGAAGGACAGGTAAATATGATTCCATTTATTTATATGGTAAAGAATAACAATTATCAACATACTAACATTAGTATGCTTTATACAGTGATCGCACACGCAGTAAATCTAACATAAATTTCGCTCGCATTACAATTTACGTATTATCTTGGATTTTTAACTTCCTTATATATCAACTTAGAAGCCCTCTTACCGCTTGCGAGATCGAAAATTAACGACGCCACCAAGCGGTTGTATTGTAACGTCCGAATAAAAGTTATCAATTTTGATATTTAAATTTACCCGCACGTTGCAGTTCTCGTTGCGTCGAGCGGTTACACAACGAGAAGGTTTTCGCGTGGCAGAGGCTATGAGGGATAGGATGAGGTTATTTGCGGGCTCGAGAACCCTTTTTTTAGAGATCGAGAAACGGAAAATATAGATAAATAAATATTTTGAATTTTACCTTTTTATTTGTTATTTAATGTGAAATCCTTCTTGCAGTACAATACAATCTGGTGGTCAGCTTTTTTATTAGATATAATATATAATAATCAATTGATAATCGATATAATCACTTAAATATATGAGATATAATAATCACTCGAGAATAAAATTGATAAAAGATGTAATAATTACTTTAAGATATAAGAATACAAAATATTTTGAGTTGAACTTATAAAATTTATATTGCCCTTTATAGCTTTTCAAGACACAACTGACCTGTACTAGGTTCAGCAAACGACTGTGGTAGAATAACATGCATTTTGATTAGTTCAGAGGTTTTTATATTTTTCTGGAAACCCGAAAATCTCCATGGAAAAAACCTCTGAACTCTTGGCGACTTATTTTCTAGTAGAGGTCATCGTTCATTGTTTTTATCTAATTAAGAAAAAGGTAACGCTTTTTCATTATAATTAGATGATTTCAATGCTTATTCTTTTCCGATGACCTCTCGAACGGAAAAGCTAAAACTTTTGGTAATCTCAGCCAAAAGTTTTTTGTCAAGAAAATATAAAATTTATTAAAAAAAAAAAATGAATTTTTAAATAAGTGAAGACGTTACACCTCCCAGGTTGAGAAGGTTCATCGTCCTCGATGAAGTAAGGCTGTGATTAACAAAAATTTTTAGCTTTTCTCTTACAAGGTTAAAAAAACAATTCCTACTTCAAATGGCGGTGAAAAGTACATTAGGGTTAGTATAGTGGTGATAACCTAAACTTAAAATATGTAGTTAGTCCTATCATAAAAATTTTATATATATATATATATTTTTTTTTTTTTTTTTTTTTTTTTTTTTTTTTTTTTTTTTTTAGATTGTAGGAAAAACAAAATATTTATGAATTTAAAAGAGGTTCAAGGTAGATGGTTTGTATAAGATGTATATGATTGAAGTGTAAATTTAGAATTGATAGTTATTAGCTTTCAGTTTCGGAATGATATCCATCGTCATCTCCTGGTGGAAGTCGTGGTCTCCTTAATATATAGTGCTGATCTAATTCATACATTTCTTTTTCAGTGAAGACCTCTTTAAGTCGATCTTCCTGCCTTGCGGTTATCATTACGATTGTAATGTCAGTGTGAAAGTTAAGACGTATAACGGGTCTTTCATCGTATCTCATAGTGCAATGTACGCACCGTCTTGTCATTTCGTCTTCTTGATACGGGTGGCAAGGTCCGAAATTGGGCCTGAATCCAAGCCTTAGCAATAAATTGATTCTTTCTACGAAGTTGTACATCTGGATCGAAACGAATATATATATATAAGATAAAAAAAAATGAAATGATGGTTTTACAAAGGTATGCGAAAAAAAAAATGGTTCTATAAAGGTATGGTTTGATAGTGGCGAATAAGAAGGGAGATAGAGGTATTTGTAGCATCGTCTTTCGGTGTAGTAAAGGCTTTAGAATAATGGATATCTTCTGCTACAGTTATGACAGATTTGTAGACCTATGAGAGGAAGAGGAAAGCAAGAAGGGGAGGAAGAAAGAAAGAGAAAAAGAAAGGAGAGGAGAGAAGTTAAGTTGGAGCTGGAGAGGTTGAAAATGCACCGGCTTCATCTTCAATCTGGAGATGTCGTTGGTGTGCCGTTTCCTTACATCTTGCGCAAGTGTCGGCCCTTTTGTGGTATAATAGTGTTTTCTTCTGGTAAGTGCAGTGTTGGCATCGGGCTTCGGCCAAGCAAATACGATGAAATTGAGTGTAGTACTTATAGCACTCCTTGTATTTTGCCTTTGTTGCATAACATCCTTCGCAAAAGACGGCACGACTAATCTCACTGTAATATACTGGTGTTCGTACATCGTTAGTTGTGCAATACGACGTTTTGATGGTTTCTTGCGGTTCTATTCCTATTTGGGAATCCCGTAAGACTTCTCGTGTGGGAGTCTTTTGGCGATGGATGCGAGGCTGAGTTTTATCTATTCTTACTTTATTCCAGCGTCCAAAGACTTGTTTGCCTCCTATGGTTTCAATTTCATCCGGGTGTCTAAGGGCTGTCCTGGTACAAGCTGTGCACTTACGTGCAGCTCGTACTTCCAATAGATGTTTGCCACAGCCGTAACACTTCCTGTACGATGGTTCATTGTAAGAGTATCGATGGAACTGAGTTTGTTTCTCATAATGTTCGGCATTATTGGTTATTAGAAAGCATGTACTGCACAGTACTCTTCGGCTGATGATATTGAAATACATGGCCGTTACTTTTGGGTGTTGCCTGGTGCAAATTCCTTTGATCATAATGCTGCTTGATTGTTGATTTGTTGTGCGAGTAAACTGCAGGAAGAAAAAGGTATAAACGATAAGTAAGGCGAAGGAGGGAAAGATAATTGAAAATCTGAAATAGGAAGAAAGAAATAAAAGTGATTCATGAGTACAATAGTCGTTAGTATGAGGGTGAGATCTTATTATCTATGGTTAATAATTTGATTATTTGTTATTATTTTTTTTTTTTTTTTTTTTTTTTTTTTTTTTGTTTTGTTACTATATTATTTGCTACTTGTATACATATATATATATATATATATATATATATATATATCTATATCTATATTTAATATTATCATTATTCCCCTTTTTTTTCATTTGGTGGTAAGATCTTCAACGTGTGGAGGAGGTGGCAGCGGTTCTTCATAGTAGGTGTTGTGATGAGAGTCCGATTTAGGTAAGGTTAAATATTCGTGATTGCAGAGTTCCATCACGACGTCTTGTTTTAGAGGCATTGATTTCTTGCGTTGCCCAGCACCTAGTAATGCAATGGTAAATATGATAATCAGAATTGGGTATCCACTGATTAGTACATATATGGTCCTTATTAGGGTTTCTTTGTTTTGTGGCATCGTGATGAGTTCGATGAGATCAGCTATTATTGAAGCTGAGCCAGTAGGTTCGTAGTCGAAGACATATAATGGGATTCTTGCTTCAGTTTTGGGTCTTGGTTGAATAGTATAATCCTCGGTTTTGCCTATACATGTTGGATTTAATGTAAGGAGTCCTATACCGTATAATTCTATTACCTTGTGTTGATTGTTTCGGCATGAGATAGTAATAACTTCTTGGTGAATGGTAGAAAATATCCATTGGTTACCATTTGATAGCTGGATCCATCTTGTGCTGTTTTGCCTGGTTGTGCGTAATCTGCAGTCTCCAAGATTTTTATTTTCTGAGTCTGTTAATAAAGACATTTCACAGCTACGGCAGTGAAGTGTTCGAGGTTGAAGGCAGTAGAAGATTTCTTGCTTTTTTGTACATTTTCTTAGATGACTGGGGTTCATGAACGAATGTGTCATTGTCCTTTCTTTAGTTATAATGTAGACAAATTTTGGTTCCACATATGTTGAAATTCCTAGTCCTTGAGGTACTGGAAATGGGTGCATTTGGTGCAAATTATACCTTACCTTGGTATATTTAGGAAAGGTTATGGTGATGAATACAGTTGAGTTTATCTTCTTGAGTTGCGTTTGAACTAGACCTTGTACTTCCGTTGATAAAGGATCGACTTGCGGAAAACTAGACTTTGTTGATCCATTGTTATTTTCTCTGATCATTTCGGTGAATGCTTCTTGATTGAGAAGGTGTGTTCCTATGGTCCCATTGATTATTGCCTTTAAAGTACTGAGTATATTGTAGGATAATTCTACGTATTGGTTTATATTATTTTCCACTGTGTTGGACCAGTTTCCTATTTTCGTGAGATCGCCTATTAGTTGATCTTTAGATATGTATGTAGTATAGTCTTGTGTTAGTTGTCTGAATGTCTCGTTTAGTCTTTCCGCCTTTTCTTGAAGTAGATTTGGGATGATAAATGGTGTGGATGCTTGACTTTTAGTTTGAGGTATGATGTTGTATGTATCATTCAATATTCTGCTCGCTTCGGATATGCTGTTGTTAAATTGATCGGCTTTGTTGAGCATAATATAGCATTCCTTAAATATCTTTGGACAGTTAGCAAAGAAATCTTAGATTTCCCTTCTGAAGTTCTTTTTCGCTGGATTGATAACATCCAGGTCTATTATTGTTGTGAAAGACCAATCTCCAGTTTTAAAAGCAACCTTTCCTATCTCTTCGAAGTAAAGGCCTGGTTGATGTTCAATATCCATGGTGGAATAAGGTGAATCGTTTGTGGTTGCGGGATAGATTGAGGGGAGGATAAGCAAGACGAGAGGGATCGAAACTTGCATCTGCGGAAAAAGAGAACAATGGGAGATTTCAATTAAAGGATTGTTGAAATGGATCATGGTTATGTTAGTAGCAGAGGTTTGCATGATAAGATGCCTCTCTATACTAATTTTTTTTTTTTTTTTTTTTCTTCCCTTTTTTTTTTTTTTTTTTTTTTTTTTTAGGGTTGTGACTCATTAAGAGTATGGTCATCTATGTGAACTGTATGAGACGTTGTTGAGGTATCTTTGTCAAATTGAAAGCGTACTGTCGGTATGTCATATACTCTTTCGTTACGTTCGTGCGTGTTTTCTTCTGGTGCTTCTTCACTTTTAAAGATAAGATGCGGGTATTTCTGGAGTATATATATGCCAAGACAAATAATACCAATAAGTATTATTGCTATGTTAATACCTAGGCTACTATACACTAGCTTTGATGATTGCTGTTTTTCTCTATGGTGTAAAGATAATTCCTTAAATTGTGTTTCGATATCTTGCAGTGATTCTGCATCGTCTATTGTGGTCCAGCCTGGGACTGCTGGGTTGATCTTCCTGATTTTGAGCAAGGGCTGTTCTATGGTGTTATGTGCTTCCGTAAATTTAGGAGCTATTAGGCTGATATTTAAAGATATTTTGGGTGAATAGAAATAATTTTCCTTGTCACTGAGTTTTTGTGTACCTTTTAGCATAATATGTTCGTATCTCCCAGAGCATCTTGGACGAATCTGAATAATGCCTATATCTTTTATCGGTATTATTTCTGATTTTTCTCCTGGGCAAATAATTTGTACTGTATTTTGTTCATCTAATGAGTATAACCATCCGTCTATTGATGGAAGGCGTATCCAGTAAGGTTTGTGATTATCCGTATAACGTATATCGCAACTGGATAATGATTTTTGGATGGGACGTATCAAGAGTGATTTTTCGCAAGTTTCATCTTCATAAATGGGGCCTTGATATGTGCAAATTCGATATTGGTCCGTTTCTTTGCATTGTTTTACTTGGCTTTCCTCCATGAATGTGTGGGTTGAACGGTCTTCATTAATAGCTATATAGGTTGTCCTTGGTATTATATAGGCTGAGGATGTTTGGTTAAGGGTGAGTTTTTGTGGTATTGGGAGTGGGTGCATCTTGTAGAGTTCGTATGCTCTAGGTTCAATTAAGGGGATACGAATTTCGATGATTATGCGTTTGTTGTGGTGTCCCAAGTGAACTTTTGCTATTTCCGATAGTTTTTCTGCCCGTAGATGTTGCTTAGGTATGGGGAACTCGTGATCCTTGTTTAATTCATTTATGTGCTGCACTATTTCTTGTAATTGTATACGAGAAAGGAGAGCCGGGTGAACAAATCCTTTCTTTGCGTCGTATATTATATTCAATATCGTTCTGTATGTTTCTATGTGTGTTTCTAGTGTATATTCTATTGCGTTGAACCATATTGCTTTTTGGTTCGTGTAATAGTAAGCATTCGCCTTATAAGTTATGTCTTCTTGTAGAGCTAGGGCTTTTTGTAATGTAGTTACGGCAAGTTTTCTCATTTCTGCAACACGTTCTTCTATTTGTGATATTTTGCTTTTGACTATATGAGACTGCTTTTCCATAAGATGAGCCATTTTACCTTGTTCGTCATATAGTTTGTCGATTTCTTGATTGTAGTATTCTCCGTCTTCGGTGGATAAGGTTTCGAAGAGGGTACGACTGATACTTCCTATGAATCCGAATGGTACACTTCTTTTGAACATGGTTGAGGGTATGGTAAGGTCTGGCTTGGGTATGGTCGAGTGTTCTTCGGCTATATCCAGTAGTTCCATATATAGGTCGTCAGCTAATTTAGTTTTGTTCAAAACAAAGTCTTTACGGATGAATTCTCGCTGACAATCTGCGTTTTCGTTAGGGCAGCTTCCTTCTATTTCTTTCATTTCAGTTCTGATTTTACTGCTATTGTGGTTTAGAATATGGATGTCTATAAAGGTTGTAATCTTCCAGTCGGCTCTTGTAAATCTCAACTCGTGCAATTTTTCATAATAAATGCCAGGGTTGTGCTTTAAGGTAGTGATTTCGTAGTTAGGATAGGCGTTGATCCTTATAATTAAAAATAGTAAGACTCCGGTCCAAAGAGTAGACATCTGAAACAGAGTCAGTTCTTATTGGTGGTAGGCAGGCTTAATTTTGTCTATGTGTTTTAGCATGCGTTTGCCACCTTCATCTTCCAATATAATGTTATGTTTTTCTAAGATTTCAATGATTCTATATGGGCCTTTATAAGTTCGGTCTAATTTATTCTTTCGGGGTTCTTTCAAGACATAGACTAGATCGCCTGTAGAATAGGGGTGAGTTTTGACTCTTTTGTCATAATATTGTTTATTCCGATATTTAGATTCAATTAGAGAATCTGCTGCCATTTTCCTAGTATCCTGTAGTCGATTAATTAATTCGGCCATATATGATGTGTATGTATCGATCTTATCGACAGAGAAGGAGCTTGGTGCTCTTGCGGGTTTGTCGAAAATTAATTCGAAAGGAGTAAAGCCTGTCGATTCATGCACGCTAGTGTTATAGGAAAATATGGCGAACGGTACAATTTTGTCCCAATCTTCGTAATTTTCTATGTATTGGCGTATATATTCTGTGAGTACTATGTGGCTCCTTTCGAGCGATCCATTTGATTGAGGATGGTAACCGGATGTTGTTACTTGTTGAATTTTAAAAATCTTTGCTAATTGGTGCATTACCTTACCGATGAGGGCTGGCGCTTTGTCTGATAGTATGATGCGTGGCGATCCGTATAAAGATATTACGTTTCTTGCTAGGGCGTCTGCGATTGTTTCAGCTTGAGTGTTTTTAATAGGGACAGCAATGCAATATTTTGTTAAATTGTCCTGAATAGTTAGTATGTGACGATTACCTTCAGGGGTAATTGGGAGTGGTCCGACAGTATCAATAGATATTTTATCAAAGGGTTCGATGGGGGTGTCAGTAATTATCATAGGTTCTCTGTTTTTGATTCTAACTAGTTTCAATTCTTGGCATTGTTGACAATTCCTTATATATTCGGTTACTTCTTCTTTTAACCCGTTCCAGAAGAATTTTTCTCTAATCCTTCTATATGTTTTCGTGACACCTTTATGTCCTCCTATCATGCTTGTATGATATTCTTCTATAATCTGATGTTTCATGTCTTCCGGGGGTATGGTAGTGGAACCATAACATATAAAAATTGAACAATCGCATTGTCTGAGTTCTTCTTTAAGAATTTGAAGAAAGGTTGAGAAAGTTATTTGTTCAATGAAATTATTTTGTTTTGAGATTCGTAGAGTCTTTATTCCATGTGTCTCTAAACATTCCGTTAATCTTTCTAATACGTTCCGAAGTTCTTGTTCCGAAAATGTTTCAAAATGTTTTTCTTTTAGTATTGCATTTAGTACGTAGGTTTTGCTTCTAGGGGTTATAATGATTTCCCCCTTCTTGGGTTTAGTTTCTTTTATGTCCATTTTGTTTATCTTGTTCAAGTCTATTAGGAGCTTTGCTACTGGGGTTGTGAATTCGCAATCTGCAGAAGTAAAGTGTAAAATATTATCTCTTTTGTTAGTGAGACCTTCGTTTATTAATTTTATTTTTATCTGAGTATTGGGTATCTTCATAAATGCAGGGTAAAAGAGTTCGGGTGGTATCGTGTCTGATATCTTTGTTGCTGGATACCTGATCTGATCTTCCATTTCGGTGGAAGATTCATCTGTATTGTCATCCTCAGGAATGGCTCGTAGTCTATTCCTGGGTGGTGGTGATCCAGCGGCATTGCTCAGTTCTGGCTCCACGGGAGTAGAACGAGCTATGGGTTGTATCTCGAATGTTCTCCTACGATTAAGATGAGGTTCGTCCCACCAATATTCTTCGGCTGAAATGGACTCATCTGAGTTAGAATTTCGCGGTTGCGTTGTTTTAATGGTTGATTGTTTTCGAGATTTTGTATTGGTTGTTTCGTCAGTTTCTTCATCTTGAGAAGAGGTGGGGTTTGGTATGGGTGGCCCCTGTGTAATCAAACTGGGAAAACCGCTAAGTCTTTTTCTCGGCATTGGTGGTTGTTCGTTGGTTGTATCCGAGTCTTCACTTGGCGCGAAGGTGACTCGCTTGTCGTATTTGATAGGACTTATTGGTTTAGGTTGATTAGTTGTCGAAGGCTGGGAGTTTCCAATTGAGTTACCTTCTATTTGATTTGTTTCTTTTTGGGGTAGTGATTGGTGGGGATTTTAGGTGGTACTTTACACGATGACGTTGGTTTTGAAGTGTCAGTATTTCTTCTTTTGGGAGGTAAAGGAGGTGGAGCTGAGGTGCCTTCCCTCGAGGCGTGTCTATTTCTGACCCTGTCGGCAATAGTAGTGCCAGAGGTCTTTGATGTCGATAACATAGGGAGTGGCTTATTCTTTGTTCCGGGTGGTCTTCCTCGTGGTTTTGGTACTTCCGGTAGTTGATTACGTTTAGCTGAGGACGATGTAGGTAATACTACGGCTTCCTCCTGAATGGGGTTTCTTGACAATGCGTTGGCATTGACGTTAAGCCTGCCAGGTTTATGAAGGAACCCATACTCATATTCTCTGAGTCTCGTCCTCCATCGTATTAGTCTCTGTATAGGTGGTTTAACAGAATCAATCCATTTTAAGGGTTTGTGATCGCTTATGAGTGTGAATTTTCGCCCATAGAGGTAAGGGCGAAAGTGTAGAACGGCATATATTATAGCCAAACATTCCTTTTCGGTTGTTGTGTAATTCTTTTCCGCTGGTTTCATCATCAGCGACATATAGGCTATGGGACGATCTTGGCCAATTTCTCCTTGACTCAGAACTGCTCCTACTGCGTAATCAGATGCATCAGTTGTAAGGATAAAAGGTTTTTCAAAGTCAGGATGCTGTAAAACAGGCGCACTGCATAGTGCGGTTTTGAGGTCCTCAAAACTCTTTTGGTGTTTATCTGTCCATTCGAAAGGGACAGTTTTTTCAAAAGATCAGAGAGAGGTCTTGCTCTAGCTGAGAATCCTTCTATAAATCTTCGATAGTATCCGGCTAGGCCTAGGAATCGTCTGATGTTTGTTTGATTCTTGGGCTGTGGAAAATTTCTTACGGCTATAGTTTTCTTAGGATCTGGCTTTACGCCTTCTTCTGAAATAATGTGACCCAGGTATTCTACCTCGGTGCGTAAGAATTCGCATTTATCAGGCTGTAAGGATAACTTAGCGTCAAGTAATCGATTGAATAGTCGACGCACTTTCTTTTCGTGTTCATCTAAGTCTGACGCGAAAATAATAACGTCGTCTAGATATACCAACAATTCGGAATCTTGTAAACCTAATAAAACTAGGTTCATGAGCCTTTGAAACGTTGCAGGTGCCGATTTGAGGCCAAACGGCATACGCACATAATGGTAATGCCCTGTTGCAGAGCTAAAGGCAGTCTTATGGCGGTCTGCCTCGTTGACTTCGATCTGGTGGAAACCAGAAGCTAAATCGAATATAGAAAAATATTTGGCTCCTCCGAGTCTATCTAAGATTTCGGTTATGTTGGGCAGAGGGTGTGCGTCACCAATCGTTTTCTCATTGAGGGCTCGGTAGTCTATTACCATGCGCCATCTTTTATTTCCCTTGAGTCGTTTTTTCTTGGGGACGATCCAGAGAGGCCAATTATATGGCGATCTTGAATCTTCTATTATACCGTCGTTAAGTAATTTTGTTACTTGTCGGTGTATTTCTTCTCTATGAACAGTAGGATATCGGTATTGTTTTACAAATACTGGAGCGTCGTCTTTTGTAGGGATGCAGTGTTTTAACACATCCGTGGCGGGCAGTTTATCTCCAGGCAAATGAAATAGTTGAGGATAGTCGCCTACTATTTTTAGAACATGTTCCTTTTCTTCCGTGTTTAAGTGTTCTAACCGTAGACTATCTAAAATTTTCTGTAGTCTATTTTCTTCAGGACGGTCAATTTCAGAATCTTCCGTGCTGAAGAAATCCTCAGATTCCTCAAAGACATCATATGGTTGCAAATTTTGAGGTGGAATTTCAATCTCTGCATCTTCTTCGTACGAGTTAATTGCCATAACTACGCATTTTTGGTTATGATTACTAACTATGGCTTCACCTATAAAAATGTTTTCGGGCGTTTTTAAACGTGGTAAGTATCCCGTGCCTAAGTCTGAAGGGTTTAAGTTAATGGTTATAGGTGTCTTCGATCGAGCTTGTAAAATGTATCTAGTTGATTTGGGTTTCCTATATTCGTAATTTATGAATCGTACAGGATGTATGGGTCGCGAGGATGTTACTAAGGCGTTATGGTGAAAGGATATTTCCGCTGATTCTGTTCTTAAGAAATCGACGCCTAGTATTCCAACTGCTGGGATTGGTAATCTTCCTGTTATCACTTGAAATTTGATTGGTTTATCAAAAAGCGTTATTTCTGCTGCTCCTGCGGTATCAAATGAATCGGTGGTTATTCCTGTAATTGTCATAGCTTCGTGAGCTGCAATGACGGTCCTAGGTTGTAAGGCTTTTACATGGATTAAGTTAATCTCGGCTCCGGTATCGATGAGAAATTTCGTTGGTTCCTTTAGTTCGGGAGCGTCTAGAATTATTAATGGTCCTCGATGATTGGATCTTCCTGTAGATCCGTTGCAGTTATAAATTTTACCATCAGTGGACGCTCTGTATTCGCCTTGCTCGTCGTGGCGTCCATTTGACGAGCAGGCAAGGAGTTTAAAGACTCCTGAGGTTTAGATTGACTATGTGGCATTACAGGGTATTGAGGCTGATATGGCGTCATACAAGGATACGGATATGGATATGGCATCGGAGGTATAGGCGCCATAGGTTGCATATAGGGGTATTGTACGGGGGGTGCATACTTAGAGGGAGATGGGGTACGTGCTCTTGCATCAGAGTTAGAGTATAGGTTTCTACTCATGTGTCCCATTGCGTCTCTTTTATATTCAGTAGGACCTCTTGGTGGATAGTCATTATATCTGTCGGAAGAGTAAGTACTACCTCGTGGAGGCGTATAACTATTAAAGTTTCTTTTGGTCGAGTAGTTACTGGGACTTTGAGATCTTGAATTGAATCTTCCATAGTGGTCATGTCCGTATCTGCCCCTATCGTCACTAGGGTGGACACGCGAGTTATATTCATTTCTGGAGGGTGACTGTGACCTCCAAGGTTGTTTATAATTAGTGGTTGTTTCATCTTGAAAATGAACATGTCGAGATAAGTGTTGTTCACCAGGTCGATCTGTTGCCTCTATGATATGAAGAGATCCTTTCCTTTCGTTCGATGATAACATGTCTCTTTCTATGCGCTGAGCTATTTTCAATGCTGCGTTTAGTGTTTCGGGTTCTTGGACGCTTACTCCATAGAGTAAGTCATCTGCAAGCCCTCTCTTAAAAGATTCTAATGCGATTCCTTCAAGCATTAAAGTCATGTGAGGTACCTGTTCGGCTTGAAATTTTTCCTTGAGCGAAGCCGTGGCTCCTTCCATGAGTCTTTTGATGCGACTGTAATATTCTATTACAGTCTCGTTCCTACGCATCCTAATGCCTTGAATTTCAGCGCAGTAGTGAGAATATGTTTTTTAGGCGAAAAATATTCCTTCAAAGCATTTTTTAAGGGCTTCGATGCTATTAATTTCGGTGCCACTCACCGCATCCCTCGCGGTATCGCGTAGTTTTGCGATCACGCCTTTAAAAAAAGCGTTGCGGATTCCTTCAGGGCATATGTTGAAACCGTTTTCTACATCTTGTAGAAAGGTTTTTAGTGGCATATTCTTACCGTCGTATAGGGAATGTGTAGCAGTGCTTGTTGCACTGCCATGCATTCTCCCATTGTGTTAAGAAGAGCATCAGTAATGGTCTGATGATGTGTTAGATTGGCTATATTTTCAGCCATTGCTGGATTGTCGTTCACCATCGTGGTGATCTTTGAAATTTTTCACGCGTTTGTTATTTGCGAAGAGAGAGAGGCTTGCAAAGTCGCGTGTGAGGCTTGTTATATCACTATTTTCTTTTGTGACACGTCTTTCTAATTCTATTATCTTCTTCCGAGTCCAACGATGTATGGCGTTGTGTCTGCTGTGCCACGTTTGATAGACGGCTTTTAAGTTGATGGCTGCCTTCTCGACGTTGGTTAGATGATATTCTTGTAATTCTAAAACCTCGTCGGCGGTCACGGCCCTTTGTTCACAAATAGTTAACCTATGGTTTAGGTTGAGCAATCTTTGATATTCTTGCTCTTTTGTGAGTAATACGGCAAGGCTTGTCCTCATGAAATTATTATTTTTTTGCGATTTGTAAGTGCCGAAATTCGTGACACAACTTTATTATAGCCTCTTCCGTTACGATTATTCTTGCTTCTAATTTTCCCGTTCTTTCCAATATCCAGGAACGTGAAGATTTCGTATCAACTATTAATTTCTTGTAATTTACTTGTAGCGTGTATATAGTTTTTTGTAAATTACTTATAACTTCTTATTGTATCGAGATAGCTTCTTCTGCCGCCTCTATCCAGGCTTCGTATGAGTTTATTCTTATGTTAAAGTTATCCAGTAAATTTACGAGATGATTTAAATCAAGGGGGCCGTGAGGTAAGGGAATCATGAACTGTTAGATATTTAGAGTAACGCGGGGGGGGGTTGTATTTTTTTGGGAGTGAGGTGTTTTATTATTTATTTATTTACCTTGGGTTTGCAATTCTGGTTTATCAGGATTTGTTATTACCGGTTTTAGAAGAGTTTCGCAGAAAATATTTAATGTTTCGTCGATGTTTGTCGTATCCTCTTTTTCTTCTTTTATTAAGTACTCTATGAATTTCAAGTTTAATTCTTGGGTAACCTGAGTTTCAATAAGGATGTCGAAAAATGCCAATATATTAAATTGGTCAGTTATGGCCCTCATGAAACAATTTCTCTTGTTTGTGAGTAAGTAAGAAAAATAAAAAAAACGAAATTCTATGTAGCTAAAGAGGTGTAAGGGTCACCTATTGATTCCTTTTTACGAAGAATATAAAATTTTACTAAATAGGAGGATGGTGATAAAAATTATGAAAAATACGATCCTTTTTGATAATAAGAAAAAATTTTGACGCGTATTTGACGGGATTAGATTGTTTGATGAAATAGTTTCAATATTTCCCTCGAGTTGATTTATCCTTTTTGATAATTTACCGCGTTTCCGTTTTGCGTGCCACGATAAGCTTTTAATTTGTAGCCGATTAGTTTCGGATGCAATCAATAGATATTTAATGTCGTTGTATTGGTTCTCGACTTCGTTCGTTAATATCCTGAGATTCTTTTTTAAGTTTGTGTTAATTATTACAAGGGCTCCAATATCTTGTTGCTGTTGGACAGTAAGGGTTTACAGCCCGTGGATTCGTGATTCCAAATTTGCTACTAATGCGTCAGTACTTGATGGTCTATTTCGAAGCGGTATTATCATTTATAAGGAGAGAGAGGAAAACAAAAATGTTTTTTTTTTTTCTTCTTGAATGGAAAAAAAATTAATTTTTGCGCGTAGATTTTCGAATTATCGTTGTCGATAAGATTGATTCTTTATGAAGACTCGTTGTTCTTATGTATTGTACGCAGTTAGGCTTTAGTGTGTTTTGTATATAACTGGGCTTAAGGAGATCTTTATCTGTGTCACCTTGTCGTAAGGGTTTATCGGTATAGGGTTATATGTGTATATGTATATATGATGGTTTATACTCCTATCCGCGTTCGACGTAGTAATAAAAAAAAAAGAAAATAATTAATAGTGATTTTGGGAATGTGAGTTCTTCGTTTATTTACGATGTATATAATTTTGTTAGTAAAGCACTGGGAAGTATATCTCTTTTATCATGGCATTATTGTACAGTATTAATCACAACACATAAAATTTACAATTACTATATCCAGGATTAACGATATTGTTTTTATATAAACAATTATTATTATAAAAAAAAATTATCGGGAAACGTTATCTATGTTTAATATGAGAATAGGAATAACTTTCGTTACTTCTATTAACAAATATATTATAAATAATTAGATTATTATTCTGAATAAATATCTAATCTAATTGAATTCGTATACTTTAATGTAGCTTTGTAATATTATATAATAATTTTTGCTTATATAAATTTTCTTGTATGTTTAATTAATTTATGTTATTTATATGTTATTTATTTTCATGTATGATTCTATGATAGTTTTATATAAGAATATATATATATATATATATATGTATATGTATACAATAGAAATGATATAGTTAGTACATGTATGTATATATGTGCATATGTTTATGAAAATATGCAATAGCTACGATATGGTTAATATGCATGTATATATGCTTTCATGAAAATATGTAGTAATAATGGTATAATTATTGTATATATATGTATGGTTTATAAGAGTATGTATATAAACATGCGTATATTAGAATTATGATATTTTGCTTAAAAAAAATATTAAAGACAAAGACAAAAAAAAAGGAGAAGAATATTCTTGATATCGCGCTGCTTATATATAAAGCGAAAAAAACAAAGAGAAGCGTTATTCTAGTATAGTAAGAGAGAGAGAGAGGGAGAAAGAAGAAGAAGGAACGAAAGAGTAGCGGTAGCGTGGTGCATATATTACTCGACTTACAGACTTTTAAGTTCACACGTTTTCTTATGTTGTTCAACAAAAAAAAGATTTTGATATGGTTTAATTTAATAATTATATAATAATATTAATTGTACTCCCCCTAAAAAAAATTTGTTTATTTAATAAAGAAAATAATTTTATGATAATTATTTATTAGCGTTTTGAATAGAATGTTAATAGCGCTTGTTAGTATTCAGTAAATATTTATTAACTATTAAATTCTTATGCTTATTTATTTATTTAACAAAAAAAAATACGGGCTTCAGCCTCTTGTATTAACAAGAATAAACTTTAAATTAACCTTGGCGCTTATTTTACTAAAGAGAGAAATTATTCATTTGATTTGACTTTTACCTTGTTCCGAATTATTTATCGATTAATAGAAATTTTATTATTAACTACAAATAGTTATTATTGATTATTATTATTAGTTATTATTAATATATTATTGTAAATATTGTTAATCATTAACTTAACTCGATTGCTAGGAAGAAAAAAAAGTTGATTAAAAAAAAAATTTTTTATTGTTACCTTATCTTACGTAATAGTTCATAAAATAAATAATTTCTATTAATGATTTAATTGAAATCTGTAATTTATATTAATATTTATTAATTAGTTTATAATTAATTTATGTTAGATTTCTTATTCTATTTTATATAATTTACTTATTAGATTTATTTATTTATTTAATAGTTTAGTATTTAAAAAAAATTTGTCACACTAAGAAGTGTTATTTCGTTTTTCCGTGTTTAAAAGAAAAGGCTTAGTCAGTAAAAAGCAAAGAATTTTGAATTGCTCAGGTAGTCTGTTGGGCGACCGTGCAGTTAAATTGCTCTTAATTTCGTATACCTGAGCAATGGATACTATACTGCGCGCATATATTATTTTCTTTTTATGTCACCACACCGAAAAAGGAAAGAAAAAAGGAAAGAATTTTCTTTCGTTCAAAAAAAACGTATGTTGTAGAAAAAAAAATTTTTTTAGTTAAAAAAACGATTATTGAAAGTTAAATATTTATTATTATTCGGAAAAATTTATTTACTTTGAATATGAAATAACGTTTAGTTGAAAATGTAAAAGATCAATTACTTTAAGAATAACGATTAATATTTTACGAAATATAATTAAATACTAGAAGAAATAATTATTTAATTAAGATTTGCGATTTTACAGAAACGAATTTATTTCAGATAAGAATAAAAAAAGTAATATAAATATTCTTGCTAAAAAAAAAAAACACGTAATTCTATTCAATGGGGAAAAGAGAATAAGTGCTTATAATTAGGCTATTAAATATTTAAAATTTTTACTTCTCAATTTTTAAAGTATAATATAGCTTATTTTAAGAAAGTTAAAACAAAAAAGGTTTATATTAAAGAAAATATTTAATCATTAATAATATGTAAGGTGATTGAATTAATGTTTATATATATTATTTTATTTTATTTTATATATATTCATATGTGAATCATTCTTCGTATATCTATATAGAAAGAAAGAATCAATGTATTCAAAGCGGTTATATTGTACGAATAAAATATGTAAATTTTAGAATTTGAAATGAAGATTTTTATAGTGTATTAGATATTAATATAGAAGTTTATATGTGCTGTAATATTCAATGTATTAGTTTATTAGAGTTTGTTCGAAATTATATTTTAGTTTAAACTCTTTTAAACGTCGTAAAATCAACTTTAATTTATAATTAAATTATATTAATGAAGAATCCTTTTTATAATTAAATTTATAAGCATTCCGCGATTCTAAATTGCAAACATCCCACCGCTGTCACCAATTTTTAAGCTGTAACGTCCGAATAAAAGTTATCAATTTTGATATTTAAATTTACCCGCACGTTGCAGTTCTCGTTGCGTCGAGCGGTTACACAACGAGAAGGTTTTCGCGTGGCAGAGGCTATGAGGGATAGGATGAGGTTATTTGCGGGCTCGAGAACCCTTTTTTTAGAGATCGAGGAACGGAAAATATAGATAAATAAATATTTTGAATTTTACCTTTTTATTTGTTATTTAATGTGAAATCCTTCTTGCAGTACAATACAATCTGGTGGTCAGCTTTTTTATTAGATATAATATATAATAATCAATTGATAATCGATATAATCACTTAAATATATGAGATATAATAATCACTCGAGAATAAAATTGATAAAAGATGTAATAATTACTTTAAGATATAAGAATACAAAAGATTTTGAGTTGAACTTATAAAATTTATATTGCCCTTTATAGCTTTTCAAGACACAACTGACCTGTACTAGGTTCAGCAAACGACTGTGGTAGAATAACATGCATTTTGATTAGTTCAGAGGTTTTTATATTTTTCTGGAAACCCGAAAATCTCCATGGAAAAAACCTCTGAACTCTTGGCGACTTATTTTCTAGTAGAGGTCATCGTTCATTGTTTTCATCTAATTAAGAAAAAGGTAACGCTTTTTCATTATAATTAGATGATTTCAATGCTTATTCTTTTCCGATGACCTCTCGAACGGAAAAGCTAAAACTTTTGGTAATCTCAGCCAAAAGTTTTTTGTCAAGAAAATATAAAATTTATTAAAAAAAAAAATGAATTCTTAAATAAGTGAAGACGTTACAGTATCATCAAACCATCAAACTAAATGATTTTGTTAAAACAATAAATGTTTCTTTTAGTTCAAATATGTGTTATTTGAATGAAATAAATTATGTAGATGAATCAAATAGTGGATTTACTTGATTTTAACAAGTATTTAATCAGATTTCTCTGTAATTTTTATTAACTTTAGTACATATTTTGCTAAGTTATTCACTTAGCAAGACACGTATTTTAAACATGAGTTTGTTTGAGTATAAAGGATAATAACTTATACAAAAAAATATTTTTCAAGAATATTAAATATTAATTTTAACATTATATTTCATTTGATTTAGTAAATATGTTATTAAATAATAACTGCTTGTTTCAATAAATATTTCATTAAGATAATCAAATAATTATTTAATCGATCTGATAAAGAAATTAATTAATACAACAAAATATTTAATTGGGACATAAATAATAAAATATTTAATTGTTAAAAATAATAATTAATTCAATTAATCACTGATTTCATAGACGCAATATAATTAAATAATAAAAGTAATAAAATAATTTTATAGAACAAGATAAATCAAATATTTGAATCAATTAAAAATTTAATTAATTTAATGAATCCAATTAATTATAATATAGCAATCAAATTATTTGACCAAAAGACAATGAGATATTTCATAGAATCAATCATATATTTCATAAAGAGAAAAAACGCATTCATCAAAGCAACTAAATATTGAATTAAAATGATTAGGTATTTCATTGACCAGTGAAATAATTTAATATAAGTCATACAATATTTAATTAAAACAATGAAATATCTTTTTGTTACTATTCAAAATTTATTGAAAGAATAAAACAATAATCTTGACATTATTAGATATTTCATTAATATAATTAAATATATTATTGAACAGTAAAGTAATTTAATAAAGGTGATATAATAATTAATTGAATCAATGTAATATATTCTTCTTTTAATCAAAATTTGATGAAAATAATAGAATAAATACGTTAGAATTAGTAAACATTTTATTAAGATAATTAAATATATTATTAAACATTAAAGTAATTTAGTAGAAGTATTATAATATTTAATTGAATTACTGAAATATATTCTTATGTCAATCAAAACTTGATAGAATTAATAGAATAAATATATTCGGTTTAATAAATATTTCATTGAGATAATCAAATATATTATTGAACATTAAAGTAATTTCATGTAAGTGTTAATATAATATTTAATTAAATCAATGAAATATATTCTTGTTTCAATAACAACTTGATAGAAATAATAGAATAAATATATTTGGTTTGATAAATATTTCATCAAGGTAATCAAATATATTATTAAATATTAAAGTAATTTAATGAAAGTGGTAATATAATATTTAATTAAATCAGTGAAATATATTCTTGTTTCAATAACAATTTGATAGAAATAATAGAATAAATATATTTGGTTTAATAAATATTTCATTAAGATAATCAAATATATTATTGTACGTTAAAGTAATTTTATGAAAGTGTTAATATAACATTTAATTAAATCATTGAAATATATTCTTGTTTCAATAACAACTTGATAGAAATAATAAAATAAATATATTTGGTTTGATAAATATTTCATTAAGATAATCAAATATATTATTAAACATTAAAGTAATTTAATGGAAGTGTTAATATAATATATTATTAAATCAGTGAAATATATTCTTGTTTTAATAACAACTTAATAGAAATAATAGAATAAATATATTTGGTTTAACCCTTTCAGTCACGAATTATTTTCGTAAAAACACGTATTCTCTATCATACATTAATTTTTTAGATTTATTTACAGTCATATATTCAAAATATATCATATGATACTTATAAAATGAACACTCATTTATATGAAAATGCAAAAAGAATAAAGATTAAACTTATAGTTCGAATTAAACAATAAAAAAAAGGAAATGAGAAAGGGTGCCACTATAGAACCTGTGACTGAAAGGGTTAATAAATATTTCTTTAAAAATAATTTAATATCTGATTTTACGTTGCACCTTTCTTGACTTTAAAAAAATAATTTATTGGTTTTCTTTTTGTAAATTCATTGAAATCGGATTTGTTGATTTTTACGAATCTTTATCTTTAAATTAATTGTAATTTTTATTGAAATGCTAATCAAATTTTATGTGTTATATACAACAAAATATTTTTTTTATACAATCGCATATATTATTAATTAAATGACAATGTTATTAACTTAGTGAAGCATTTATTTACAATATAAGCTTCTTTAACTTAATCGGATGACCGTTAATTCAAGCAAATATATTGATGATTGATCAATATTTTTTTATTGTTATAAAAGATTTTGTAAATTTAACAAACGATTTACTAAAATAAATATTTAATTACTGTAACAAAATATATAGATAATTTACATATATATTCTATTGTTACAAATAAATATTTTATAAAATTTTATCAGCTGCCTTAATGAAATTGATTTGATTAAATCAATCAAATAATTTAAACAAAACAATAAATTTTTCTTTTTTTTAAAAAAATATTTATTTATTTTTAACTTAGGTATCAATTTTTTTTATCCCAACTAAATATTTCAGTGATTCAATAATTTTGCATATTACTTCAATCAAAATTAATTTTTATAAACAAAATATTTAATAACTAAATTTATTTCATTTACTCAACTAAATTTTTTTCTTAGTTTATATTTAAGGTAAAAAGGATTTTTATTAATTAATATCATTAAAAAAAAAATTATGACTAGATTTGAATTTTTTTTAGGCTCTGACGCCCCAAAGCGCCCGGTTTTTTTCCCTTTTTTATTTTTTATAATTTGTATTTTCATTTAATTTTATTTTCTTATTTTTTCATTATTATTTGTTATATTTTTAAATATTTGATTATTTAAAAAATTTTCGTCATTTTAATTTTAATTCATTATTATTATTTATTCAATTATTTATTTTCAAAGTAATTATTTCTTTTAAGTAATATATTTTTTTTCTTTATTAAATCATTTTTTAATTTTATTTTATTATTTTATTAATAAGTTATAAGCGCATTGAGGCATAGTAAGCGCGTGACCTATATACAAGGTTGTATATAGGTCAACGCACAGCTGGCTTACAGCGCGCGAGGCAACCTCACAGCGCGCTTACTATGTCTTAATATTTAAGCATATAAGAGCGAGCGAGACGGAGAAATAAAACTCCGAAACTTTGTAAAGCCTGTAAGCGCGCGCAACTTTAAAAGCTCCCCACCATTGTAAGAGAGATGGAGAGAAGCTCGGCGCGTATAAAAGCCCGAGTCTCGCTGACTCGCGTGCCTTATTCTTGAATCGACTCAGACCGGTAACAATTGGGATATACAAGCGCTTAGGCTTAACGCCCTTTGTTTATCTGAGTTGACATTTAATCAAGAACCAAATATAAATTTCTTGGCCGTAAAATATTTTTTCGCTTAGCAATTGGGACATACAAGCGCTTAAGCTTAACGCCCTTTGCTTTTTAAAGCGAAAAATTAAAATAAACTTAATAAACCAATAACAATTGGGACATATAAGCGCCTAAGCTTAACGCCCTTTGTTATCTAAGGTTGATTAAAAAGAAATTCGAATTGAGCTCTATTTAACTCTGGGGACATACAAGCGCCCTAGGCTTAACCCCCCAGGTTAATATTAAGAGCTTTCAAATAAAATAAATTGAGCTTCATCTTTAAAGAGCTTCTCTTTTTCTCTCACCGGAGAGTTTTCTTTTTTTTATTTTGTAATTACATACATATATTTTTGCTTCAAATAAAAGAATATTTAATACAACATATATTTCCTTTTATTATTAAAATTAAAAATAATAATACTAACAAAGGAAACGCCTAGCTTTATTGATAAGCTGGCGTTTCATTAACAAAATACTTAACAGCTACCCTCTAATCTGGCCTATTGCCCGAACGGAGCTTGTGTGGTTTGTTAAATAGGGACCTAGCAGCTACACTCCAATCCGGCCTACTGCCCGAACGGAGCTTTTGTAGTTTGCTAATAAAGTATTTAATAGCTACCCTCCAATCTGGCCCACTGCCCGAACGGAGCTTGCGTAGTTTATTAAATACGTTCAAGAAAATCATACAAGTCGCGTACATAAAATTAAAAATCTATCGCGTTTATGTTATACGCTAATTAATCTAGCATCGAATTTGGACTATAATTTATTTTTTTTTAAAAAGTAACTATTACCCACTTGGGTACGTTACAACTGGCGATCCTGCCAGGATTAGTTTCGTAAAATTTAAACGCAAAAAATACATACGTTTTAATATATACGTGATTAAAATGATACAAGACCTCGCGATAGATAGTTTCGTGCAGTCGCAAATTGCCGAGCTATTTGGACGTATCGGACGCGTTGAAGGCCTTGATGCCGATCGTTGGGATACGGTGTCTGTATTAACTGATAATGTAGAATTTTTACGCGAACAAAATATCAAGTTGATCGATACCGTGGATAAACAAGCGCGAGAAATCGAGAATTTAAAAAATACAAATAAAGCTTTATGCGAAGCCGTGAGACGTCTGGCGAATAAGAAAGAAAATATTTGTGTTCGTTTAGGCATTTTTACGAGTGTCGCGATTAAAAACTTTGCTAATTATAAAGTAAAAAATGAAGAGCTTGATAATAAATTGAATGTGTTAACTGCTCAAATTGCGAAATTAACTTTGAATTAACTCATAACATAAAATATAAATCAAAAAATTTCTTTTTATGTTGAATAAAATAAGCTCGGGTCTTAAATAAATCAATACCATAAAAATTTAAAATTAATTAATTAAGTGAAAAAAATCTTTTCATGATGTCGCACGCAAAGAAAATTCTTCGCGCACGTTACAAGGACATTCAAACGTCTTTGCGAGATGATAGTATATCTGAGGATAGTAAAAAGCATCTCGAGTGGCAAGCGGCAGTTTCTGAGGAATTTAAAACCTTAGACGAACGCCAAGATGCCCTAGACAAAAAGGTAATCGATCTAAATAAAACTGTAGATGAATTGCCTGAGAAATCCGCGTATAGATGCGATGAAAAATTCGATTCTTTAACTAATACGTTAAAAAAGGTTCAAGATGATATCGAAAAATCAAACAATAAAATTAATTCGCTTGAGAATAAAAACAAAGAAGTAACTAAAGAAAACGATAAATTAAAAGATACCTTAAACGGAATAATTAAACGGTTAGACGATAACGCCGATTTAACCGCGTTAAAGAAATATTGCTTGGAGCAAATTGATGATGCCGCGTCTAAAAGTGATAAAGACATTAAAAAACTCGAAAATAGAATTGAGAATATCACTCATATGACCCCTGACGGTACTAGTACACCAATTAATAAAGCGACTCGTAAAATAAACATCGATTTACCTAAATTCAAAGGGCTAGATACAGAAAGCCCGATGAAATTCTTGCACGAGTTAAATAAATACATAGAATTCGTTAAGCCCAATTTACACGAATTAATATGTATTATTTCACAGACTCTCGAGGACTCAGCGAAAAGCTGGTGGTTCCTTGAGCAAGATGAAGTTGAAGATTTCAACGATTTTGTAAATCGATTTAAACAGAGGTACTGGAATTCCAGTATTCAGCGCACCGCGAGGCGTAAAGTCGAGTTCGGTAGATATACACCCGGGGGAAAGTTAACACGCGTTGATTACGCGATTGAAATGTTCGGTTTAGCAAAAGAACTAGAAATTGACGAAACCGAGCAAGATTTCATCAATCGAATAACTGATCATTACGATCGAGTAGTGAGACACGCGATTATTGGCAGAAATGTCAAAGAAAAAGCTGAATTATTTAAAATCTTAGCTGATTTCGATGACGACGACAAAAAAGAAAAAGTTAAAGTCTTCTCTTTAAATAAACCGTCACTCAATCAAGAAACGGATAAAAAGCCAAGCGTATTCGATAAGCCCTGGCAATCCAAACACGTAAATACGTTGCAAGCTTCGGGAACGGAAAAAAATCCTAGTAAAAAGGAGTCAACCGCGAATAAAGAAAAAGCTCACGTAGATTCGCGTAATAAAAATCAGAAGGATAATGATGTCATCGAGGATTTATTGAAAATTAATCCAAAAGAGACGCCAATTCCAAGTAAATGTACCATCTTGGGAAACGCAAAGTAGTTGCATCTCGTTTCTCGGGTAAAAAATTAAATTCATCAACGAGACGCATCACGAAACAACGACATTTACGCCATTAGAGCTACATTTAAATAAAAAACCGATAAGGCTTTGGGAAAAATATCTAAAAATCCCAGAAGAAAAACAAGAAATATCTCAAGAAAAGAGAATCTCCTTGGCGCGAGATATCATGCAAGATAGCTTAAAAAAGCGTGCGATTAAGAAAAACTTAAATAAAAAACATTTTGTATTCCACGAAAATGATTTAGTGTTGATAAAAGAACAAAATCTATCGGATGCGATTGATAGAAAGATCGCAAAATTTTTTCACGTATATAGTGGTCCTTTTTTAGTAAAAGAAAAAATAGGAATTGATACGTATTTATTAATAGATACAAATTCATTAAAAGATCGTGGTAAATTTCATGTATCGAATTTAAAACCCTATTACGCGTGAAAAAATTTTGTGATATAAATTTAGTTTGTAAATAATTTATTTATAGCTTAAGTAAACGAATTTAAAAAATTATGGCGTGTAACACGTAAAATTACATGCGAAACGAAAGAAAAAAATTTTTTTGTTTATTTTTATAATACATTATTTACATTTATTTTATATTTACATTTTTACAATTATTTATTTGCGCACCTATGTTAATTACTACGACAAAAAATAAAAAAAAAATTTTTTTTCAATAGAAGGTATGAAAAATATCATTAATTTTAAGAACGTGAATTTGGAAAAAACTAATTTGTTTAAAAAAAAAAATCTTTTTATTTAAGAATATATTGAAATTCTTGGAAAAATATTTCTTTGTAAAGCGCTAATATTAATTTATTTAAGCTTGGCAACAGCGCGCAAGATTTCTAAAAACAAGAATTATCACAGTTAACGCGTGTATATGTAAATAGTTTAAAAGAAAACAGCTCGGTAACTAATGAATTTTTTAATTTAATTCAATAGAAAAAAATTATTCAATTACTGTTACGAAAAAGAATCAGTTTCTTACGTCGCGTTTAAATGTAATTAATTATTAAATTTAAATGAATATTAGAAAGGGACAGAGCACCTAGTACGATAGTTTGAAGCGCGCGCCGTGAAGACTTGTGAGCCCTATATACGATGCGCGCGCATCAGAGTAGGCGAAAGCTTGACTGCCGCGACTTACAAACAGCAGCTTGCGCGCTCTTATCAGTCGCGCCAGTCAAGCCATAGCCAGTATCAAGCATGGACGCCTCCACGCAAACTGGCCTATATGGCACGTGCCATGCCACCACTCAGGCTACGGCATACCTGATAGAAAAAAATATTATTGACTGTACATGGGAGCCTCATCAACATCTCCCATGTCAGTCAATAAAACGGAGGCGCAATAAATTCATCTCCGTTACAAAAAGGAAACGTGCCAGGGGCAGGTTTTGTGAAACGCGTCTCGCCGGTGTATTCAAGCCGACGATGACGCCCCTGCTATTTCCGACGGCCGCGGAGATAGCGCTTCTTGAAGAGGAGCAGGAGAGGACAGGACGAGTTCGAGTCCTCACGGCCAGGATACCGAATCCTTTTCGGACACCTTCGCCGCCTCCTACGCCGCCACCAACGCCAACACCTTCGCCACCACCAACGACAGTCGCTCCACGGATGAGGACTCCCACCGTGGAGGACTTCAAGATGTTAGCCGCCAAAAAGCGCCGGATGGCCGCCACCATCACCTCAAATAACGGGGAAGAGTATGACCCGGGCCCATCGACATCGTGCGCAACCTACGTGCCGACGCCCATTAAAAGGCTTCACCCTGGGTCGTCCTTAGAGGACATTTTTCATGATATGGAGGAGTTGGGTGTTTCCTCCAACCAGGACGACATCCACCTCCTGAACATCGAGGATTTCGATTCATGGGTGAAGGCCCTCAGCCCATAGTGCCTTCGTTTTATTTAAAGGAAAACAGTGAATTTTTGTGTTTTGTGATTTTTTATTTTAAAAAGAAAAAGTGCGTATTTTTATTTAATTTTAAAAGATTTTTTTTTCGTTTTATGTGATATTTTAGTTCTTTTTTGCGTTTAATTTATTTGTTAAAAAATATTAAAAAAAAAAAAAAAAAAAAGACAATTTTTGAGTTTGGTTTTAATTAAGAAAAAATAAACATTTTTTAGTTAAATTTATTGAATAAAAAGACTTTTTTGAGTTCTATTGTATAAAGATTTTTATTTTGTAAATAAGCAAATACTGTGATAATTTTTGTTTTTGTAAAATAAAAAATTTTGTGTTATCATCTTAAAAAAAAATTTTTTATTTGGGGGGCAATCTGACGCCCCAAAGCGCCCTGTTTTTTCCCCTTTTTTATTTTTTATAATTTGTATTTTCATTTAATTTTATTTTCTTATTTTTTCATTATTATTTGTTATATTTTTAAATATTTAATTATTTAAAAAATTTTCGTCATTTTAATTTTAATTCATTATTATTATTTATTCAATTATTTATTTTCAAAGTAATTATTTCTTTTAAGTAATATATTTTTTTTCTTTATTAAATCATTTTTTAATTTTATTTTATTATTTTATTAATAAGTTATAAGCGCATTGAGGCATAGTAAGCGCGTGACCTATATACAAGGTTGTATATAGGTCAACGCACAGCTGGCTTACAGCGCGCGAGGCAACCTCACAGCGCGCTTACTATGTCTTAATATTTAAGCATATAAGAGCGAGCGAGACGGAGAAATAAAACTCCGAAACTTTGTAAAGCCTGTAAGCGCGCGCAACTTTAAAAGCTCCCCACCATTGTAAGAGAGATGGAGAGAAGCTCGGCGCGTATAAAAGCCCGAGTCTCGCTGACTCGCGTGCCTTATTCTTGAATCGACTCAGACCGGTAACAATTGGGATATACAAGCGCTTAGGCTTAACGCCCTTTGTTTATCTGAGTTGACATTTAATCAAGAACCAAATATAAATTTCTTGGCCGTAAAATATTTTTTCGCTTAGCAATTGGGACATACAAGCGCTTAAGCTTAACGCCCTTTGCTTTTTAAAGCGAAAAATTAAAATAAACTTAATAAACCAATAACAATTGGGACATATAAGCGCCTAAGCTTAACGCCCTTTGTTATCTAAGGTTGATTAAAAAGAAATTCAATTGAGCTCTATTTAACTCTGGGGACATACAAGCGCCCTAGGCTTAACCCCCCAGGTTAATATTAAGAGCTTTCAAATAAAATAAATTGAGCTTCATCTTTAAAGAGCTTCTCTTTTTCTCTCACCGGAGAGTTTTTCTTTTTTATTTTGTAATTACATACATATATTTTTGCTTCAAATAAAAGAATATTTAATACAACATATATTTCCTTTTATTATTAAAATTAAAAATAATAATACTAACAAAGGAAACGCCTAGCTTTATTGATAAGCTGGCGTTTCATTAACAAAATACTTAACAGCTACCCTCTAATCTGGCCTATTGCCCGAACGGAGCTTGTGTGGTTTGTTAAATAGGGACCTAGCAGCTACACTCCAATCCGGCCTACTGCCCGAACGGAGCTTTTGTAGTTTGCTAATAAAGTATTTAATAGCTACCCTCCAATCTGGCCCACTGCCCGAACGGAGCTTGCGTAGTTTATTAAATACGTTCAAGAAAATCATACAAGTCGCGTACATAAAATTAAAAATCTATCGCGTTTATGTTATACGCTAATTAATCTAGCATCGAATTTGGACCATAATTTATTTTTTTTTAAAAAGTAACTATTACCCACTTGGGTACGTTACAAGGCTTAAAATCCATCCTGATACCTTCAACAGTTTTTAAATGTAAATACCGTGAATATCTGTGAATAATTATAAATAATTGTGAATAATGCAATTATTATAAAAAACTAAAAATAATGATATTTCTGTTTTATTTACAACAAACCTTTCTGAATAATTAAATACATATTTATATAATATTATTGTTAAGTGACAAATTTTTCGGTTTTAAAATTTTTAAATTCATTAAAAAAATTCTTATATAAAAATTAAATTTTTTTTTACATTATTCGATTTAGATCGCAAATTGAATAATATTCGCAAGCATTATTTTAATTCTTTTCTATTTCGTTCCTCAGAAAATGAGCTCGATAAGAAAATATCGAGTGGCATTTGTTGCGAGGTAAAACTGCCAATTCAGGCAAGCCGTTGAACCTTGAGTATGCACGCGTGCAGGTTCAAACACTGTACATTATGCATGATCACGACAAAACTGGCCTATGAGAGTTCTTGTTTTCTCTCCTACCTCTATGTTGAAGTGGGCGCGAAGTAGGTTATCTCATTGAAGCTGGCGGACCTCGAGGGTAGAACGCCGCCGGCCCTCGCAAGCAGTAGTTGCCAAGAGCAATCACCACCGCCAGGTGAAATCAGGACAGACGACTAACAAGGAAGGTCTTTCAGGTGTGTCTCACCGATTTTGATGAAATTTGTATATCTTGTAGAATATAAAAAAAATAGGAGACACGTATTTTTTTATCGGCTCATAAATACATTTAAGGGCTGAAAACCACCCCTAAAGATCACCCCTAAAAATGGTTTTTTGTAAATAACTCAGCTTCAAAACAATATTTTCCAAAAAAACAAAATGGTCTTCGTTTTAAATTAAAAGAATGATTTGTCCTCGGTGATTTAAACCATAAGGGTTGCATCCCTTATTTTTTAGGGGATGAAAACACCATTTATAGCAAAATATTATCGATCTACGTAGAATGAATATGAATAAAAAATTTTTAAAATATATTTTTAATACTACAATATAAAACTAAATTCGACGTGTATGAGCATTTTTTCAAAAAACATCCCTAAAGGGAGAAAACTACCCCTAACACTGACTACACTGGGCCAGGTGTATGTTCATCATTTATTTAGAACTTTGGTACATTTTTCAGAGTATTAGAAGTGTAGGATGCTTGCTATTTTCATTTTTCACCGTTTAATAAATTGAAAGGGTGAAAACCACCCCTAAAGTTCACCCCTAAAGGTGCTTTTTGTAAATAATTCAGCTTCAAAACAATATTTTCCAAAAAAACAAAATGTACATTGTTTTTAATTAAAAGAATGGTACGTCTATCAGTAATATTTGAAGTATTACCCCTAAAGGCAGCAAACCACCCCTAATGCTGACTACTGGGCCCCTAACACTGACTAGTGGGCAAAGTGTATACACTTTTGATTATTGAGAGTAAAAGGGTTGCATTCTTTATGTTGTGAGGTTAGAAACTGATTATAACATAATTATATTAATTAAAAAATTATTAATAAATGAATTTTATAAAATATATTTTTTTATACCATATTTTAGCATTAAAATTTCAATCTATTAGCTGTTTTCGGAATAACAGCCTTCAAAGCGACGAGTCAATCTTAACACTGACAAACAATTTTTGAATCATCACTAATAAAACATGATAAAAAGTTGTGAAAACGGATTTGATTTGTACAAATTTGTTATCTACTTATAACTGTATATATATTAATGGCTTGTTGATAATGAGTGCAAAGGCTACAAAAATGATTGCAACTTTAGTTTATTAGCAGTAGCCGTTGTTATTAGTCATTTTATACTTTAGCAACTTTTCATTAATTGTGTTTTAATTATTTTTCTTAAAGAAAATTCATTATAACTAGATAAAATATTTGATAAAAAAACATCAAATATACATATATATTGTAAATATACTGATTATATTATCAGCATATTTCTTTCATCTATAGGTAAGAATTATTACATGGGTTTCAAATTTTTTGCTTTTTATGTTTTTAAGAAATATTAATAAACAAATGTATTCTTTTTATGCTTCTGAAGTTTTCAACGTTAAATTTCAACACATTTTTCTTTTTAATTTTTTAAGATTTTGTAGAAACTACACAAGTAAAATTTTGTTACATTTTTTTTGTTTTATTTTTTTCAGCAAATATTTATTCGTTTGATATCTAATATGGACAAGTCTTATATTTTAAATTTCTCTTCTTTAGCGCATTTTAGCGTTTTGATAAATTGTTGTAAATACTTATCATTTTCGACCATTTTAGATTAAAAGATGAAAGTCAATCCTTTGAATGTGATAAACTTATTATTAGCTTACTTCTAAACGTTGGAAATACCATATAGCCCAACGAATCATCAAGAAAAGCAAATGGCGGAAAAAATAAAATATATTTTAGAAGATGCAACTGATATGTTCTACGATATTGAAATGATTACTGACGAAACTTTAGATTTCCAAGAGGAATTTAAGGAACACAATGCGAGAATAATTGAAGATGAAGTGCAACATCATTTCCCTGAACCTGAAGATGTACCGACAAATCAGTGTACTCGAGACAATGAAGATGTAGATTTCAACTACAAACAGAGAGCCGTTGAATTTTGGAGAAGTGGCAAAAAAGGTAATTATAAAGTTGACACTGTAAAAAAAAGGTTTAAAAAAGTATCGTCTATCACTCAACTACGTCGTTGGGCTCATACAATAAACAAAGGAGGCACATACAGAGAAAAAATTGCTCAAATCTGTCAGTACACACTGGATAATTTTAAAGCGTCTCACGACGGTGGTTTAATTGTTCATGATAGCGATATAATTCGATGGGCCTTACGAGCTAAGAAAGAAATGGGCTTTGAAGATATTAGATTTAAGGCCTCTAAAACGTGGCTATCAAAATTTAAAACAGCTCACAGAATAGTATCTAGAAAAGTTAATAAGTTTATAACTAAAAAAACACTAGAAAGCAGTTCAGAACTTCAGGAAAAAGCAGAAGCATTTGTCGATGACATTAAATCTTGTATACCAAGGATTGGACTTGAAAATTTGTATAATTCAGATCAGAGTCGTTTTCAATTGGAAATGCATTCTGGAAGAACATTGACAGTTGAAGGAGAGAAGCAAGTACAATGTTTAGTTCAACAAGTTTCAGCAACAACGCATAGTTATACTATACAGCCACTTATATCTGCTTCTGGAAAACTACTTTCACCACTTTTTCTTGTTTTAAAAGAATCAACTGGTCAGTTTGGTCCTATTGTAGAAAATACCTTATTTACAACAAAAAATGTGTACGTTGAAGCATCTAAATCTGGAAAATTGACAACAGGTAAATATATATATGAAAATTTTTGTCCTAAAATAATATATTAATTGATAAATAAATCGTTTAATTGCAGAACACTTTAAAATTTGGTTAAAAGAAGTGTTCTATCCTCACGTAGGTCATCACTCCATGCTTTTACTTGATTCTTGGAGTGGTCACTGTGATAAAGTAATAGAGGAAACAATGCCAGAAAACCAAATTCTTAATATAAAAAAAATTCCAAGCGGAACCACAGGAAAAATTCAACCCCTTGATGTTTGTGGATTACGCATTTGGAAAAACTACGTCCGAAAAATTTCTGATGATGTTATTTTAATGAATTATGACTTGAATTTACATATAAGAAATAATATAATAAAACTTCAATCATTAGTCCATAATCAATTGTCTTCACCGAGATATCAAAATCTGTTTAAATATTCTTGGTATAAAAGTGGTTACGTCAGCGAAAGACCAGAAAAGTTTAATAATCCTGTACATTTTAGCTTTGGAGATTCTTGTAACTCACACTGTGAAATAAAAGGATGTACAAACGTAGCTTTCATTCGCTGTGGATGGTGCAAAAAATCGTTGTGTTTTAAGCACTTTTACGAAGATTATCATTACTGTAATACTTTCGTACAATGATACATTATTTTGTACGCATGAATAAAAAATGTTTACCTCAATACAAGCATTTAAATATTTAAATGAAACTAAAGGAATTTTTCGTTGCAATTAATTAAATAAAAATTTTTGTTTCCCACAACCTAGGGGATGCAACTATTCCACTCCCAATAACCAAGAAAGTCTTAATCAATTCATTAGATAATAAAAATAACTTATTGACTATAAATTTTTACATTAATATAAAAGAATACAATAATGTCAAATCCTGCAATAGATGCATATAGCACCTATGCGCAGAATATGGCACAAACTTGAAAAAAAGTGTTTACAAACTAATAAATAAAGTTACTTTAAATTTTAAAATAACAATATTTAGTCCATTTATAATCAGTATTATGGGTTGTTTGCCCTTTAGGGTTAATATTTTTATAAATGCTGGTACATATATCACGTACATGATATACCCGTAATGAACATCAATTTTAATTACAGTTTAGTATTAAAAAAACCGTTTTCTCGCTATTCTTTATTTATTTTATTATTTATAAATCAATCAGATACTGCTATAAATGACGTTTTCATCCCCTAATGGTTCCCTTATGGTTCAAATCACCGAGGACAAATCATTCTTTTAATTTAAAACAACATTCATTTTGTTTTTTTGGAAAATATTGTTTTGAAGCTGAATTATTTACAAAAAGCACCTTTGGGGGTGAACTTTAGGGGTGGTTTTCACCCTTTCAAATTATTAAACGGTGAAAAATGAAAATAGCAAGCATCCTACACTTCTAATACTCTGAAAAATGTACCAAAGTTCTAAATAAATGATGAACATACACCTGGCCCAGTTGTAGTCAGTGTTAGGGGTAGTTTTCTCCCTTTAGGGATGTTTTTTGAAAAAATGCTCATACACGTCAAATTTAGTTTTATATTGTAGTATTAAAAATATATTTTAAAAATTTTTTATTCATATTCATTCTACGTAGATCGATAATATTTTGCTATAAATGGTGTTTTCATCCCCTTAAAAATAAGGGATGCAACCCTTATGGTTCAGATCACCGAGGACAAATCATTCTTTTAATTTAAAACAAAGTCCATTTTGTTTTTTTGGAAAATATTGTTTTGAAGCTGAGTTATTTACAAAAAACCATTTTTAGGGGTGATCTTTAGGGGTGGTTTTCAGCCCTTAAATGTGTTTATGAGCCGATAAAAAAAATACGTGTCTCTTATTTTTTTATATTCTACAACATATACAAATTTCATCAAAATTGGTGAGACACACCTGAAAGACTTTCCTTGTAAGTCATGAGAGCAAGAGAGAGAATGAAGGAGCGGGGCGAGGATGGAGTGGCCTAACTCAGCGTATTTGGCCGGCGCCAGCAATAATGACATCTTATGAGTGTATTATAACGCGTCGGGTTTTTCTTTTTGTTATTTATTTTAGTTGATTCATTTAAACTCGCGTATAAAGTGCCAATATCACTGCCATCCAGCCAGAGAAAAACAGGAGGATCCAGCTAATTAAAGTTAAGTATATTAAGTAAATTTCATTTTAAAAAAATGTTAATTAAATAAAATTAACAAACGTTGTGAGTGAATTCATATTTCAATTTTTATTATATTGAAATTCCTAAAAACTTGAATCAATGTAAATTAAGATTTGTTTAAAATTTTAATAAAAGCATCATTTATATTTTAATTTAGAAAATGAAAATTCTGAAAATTCAAAATGAATTGATAAATCTTTCAATGTAATACCAATCTTGCTAAACCACTTGGTCAAAGTTTCTATCCAATAAATATTGATTATTAAAAGATGTAAAATAAATAGTTTAAGTCACCATAAAAATTTACTAAAGGTAATTAGAAAATAAAAGCTTTTTTTTAAGGGACCAAGAGAAATTTTGTTTCACTCTTACTCTTTTTTCCCCGCATAAAAATGTAGTTTTAGGGTGGATTTTTTTGTTTTAATAAAACAACCTAAAAAACCCACCTTAATACTTGGCGCCCGAAGCGTTGGGCAACCGAATAAAAGAACTGCTGGGATTGTGTTTTTTTTTTTCAAAAATAAAAAATAGAAGAGAAGCGGAATCTTTGTTGTTTCGTGCGCTCGACGCACTGACACGTACGTGTTTAGCGGTTGATCTCGCGACCTGTCGGGAAGGAGTAAAGTAAGAGTGTTTAATATTTTTGGAGAAAGAAAAATAAGAATATAAAAATCATATTAAGAGAGAAAAATATTCAATACTAAAATAATTTTTTTTTGTTTGTGCATTAAAATTTTAAAATGGAGTTTTTAAAAATAATACAACGTAAAAGTTATAGTTGGTTAAAAGTGTCAAAGTGTCTTTTTTCAAGAAACTTAAAATCTTCTGTAAAAAAAAAAAAAATAAAATATTCGAAATTTTAGTAAAAAAAAATATATAAAATCAAGTTTTGTACAAAACTAGTTATTCTTTACGAATGTTTTTCTAATAGAGGTTGATAGTAAATTTCTTTGATTATGCTTTTCTCTTATTTTATCATGGTGCCAAACAGCCACAGCAGTGTAAAGTTTATACAGGATATAAAGGGTAAAACTCATTCCATTGTTCCTCTTGTTGCTGTTTTGAAAAAGATAATATTGGCTGGATAAAGAAACATTTTAGTAAAACTTTTTGAGATTAACAATAAAATCTTGTGAAATTATTGGCCAAAAATTTGAATTTTTGTAGCCAAACATAATAGTTCGATTTAGGTGTATAATGTTGAAAATTTATATTAAGAAAAATTTTACGTAACTGTTTACATTTACAAAATTTTAAAATTTAAATAAGTCATGCAAACCATTCTATATTAATAAGACCAAAGTATTAATGTAGATGAAAAATTTGTTATAAAGCCGTCTAAAGTTACAATCAATAAGCTTTTGCAATTTTCATAAAATGTATAAAATCAAGCAATTTGCTAGACGTTTCAATCTCTTGTTGATATTAAATGAATGCTTAGTTTAAACAATATTGCCAAAAGTTTTGTTGTTGCATAAATGGAAATATAGTTAGGTTTAAAAGAAAATGACAACTAATAGGATACTTTTTTTTTTGCTCAAATCAATAAATTTCGAATTTTTGACATGACTCAAAATAGAAAATTTTGTTTCTCGTGAACACGTTGAATTTGATTGAATCAGCAATAAAATATTGGTTAAAATACTAAAGTTTCAAAGTTCAGAATGGATGATACTTATAATGATTTATAGTAAAAAACTAGATAACAACAAGGTGTAGTAATGAATCTTTCCATTTCTTCTATGGCACTTCAAAAGAGTTAGTTATTTTAATAATAATCATCATATTAAAATTAATTGTCTTCATAATTTTGCTATTCCGGATGCTTAGAAACAAAAACCGTTTTTTTTTTATGAACAAATAATTTTTATTTCAAGCATTTCCGTTTCTCTAGCTACGGGTCATATCGGAATTCAGAATTTTAAAAATTATACCTATTTTTAGTTTTTCGTTTTTTGTCTTAAAATTAAAATTTTTACAATAAAAATTACAAGAGTTTTTGCTGATAAACGCCTGGCATTTTACTATAGAATGAATTTTTCTGTTAACCTCCCAAACAAATAGGGTAAAAATTTCTCTCTTTGACAAATTTAATCTTTTAATCATAATTTGGTCCAACCATAAATAATTTATGCCCACGATTGATTTAACCAATATAGATATTCAACCAATATAAAAATACATATATGAAAATTTCAACATGCTATTTATGTACCGTGTACTGCACGCATGCATATTATATGATATCAGATAAAATTATTTTTCATTTTTTTTAAATATTATTAACATCAATCGAAAATACTAAATCAAGTAAAAATTTCAAAATCTTCATAAAAATAAGAATCATTAAAAAAAAAGAGATAAAAATCCTAATAAGTAGGGTCAATAATTTCACAGGTTTCGAAGGAACGAACGTTTTCTCTTATAATGGATTTAAATTGCTAATAAAAAATATGTATTAGAACGAGTTTAATAAGCACAAGTCAGTGACTTTCATTAGTTTTAAGGGAGTAAACGCACAAATAAATAAACAATGATTTTGAGAAAAATATCTCTCACTTATCGTCACGAGGTGGGAAATAAAAATATTTCGTCTCATTTTAAAATAAAATCGAGAAGTTAGCACTATGTAGTAATGAAAATTTTTCACGTTTTCGAATACATAAAAATTTCGTGATTTATTGTGTTGCCAGTAGAAACTGAGCATTTGGGAGCTTTAAGAGGAAAAGATTATCGAATCCAGAAAGTTTTTTTTTAAGAATATTTGTGTTTCAAACAGTGAATTCTATTAAACTAGAAAATCCATGCGTCAGAGCGTCCTGTATTCAATCTGAATCTATGAATTTTTAATGATTGATTGTGGATATAGTATTGTTATTTTCTGTTTATCATTAAAAAGTAATAGGGTAGATGTGGGTATGGCTACGGAGGTGCCAGTTACTATTTCTTTTTGCCATATAAAATGTGTAAAAATAATTTTTTTAGAGTCTATAAATAATATTGGAATGCAAAATCGAATATTATAAGGAATATTTAATATTTTAAAAATATATCTAAAAAAAAAGAAAAGTCTAAAAACATTTAATACAGGTTATTTGAAGTTGAACTGTTTTAAAATCTTTATAAATTTTGTAAAATCGTGATCATGTATGCATCCTAAATTTGACAACATCCTCTGTTCTTGTCTTTTTTATGTAAAATAAGATCATTATTAAATAAGACATATCTTTACTTATTATATATTTTTGGAAATTTCATCTAGTTGCATATCTATCAATATCTACATCAGTAAGGAAATTAATGTTATATATTAACGTATCAGAACAGCCTATACGCCATTAATTAAATTCATTCAATACATGAGACACGAAAAACTTCGGGAAAAATAAATCCCATACAAATGAAACATTATTACTTTATTCATTTTTTTTTATTATTTAGGAAAATTGAAGAAATAGTAAACTTTTATTATTACTTTGACTTCTTAAATCTTAAAAGCATACAAGCATTTTCAAAATTTAAATAATTTAAACTATTACAAAATTAACAGTTATTTTACAAATATAGCTTTTTATACATATAATTTTTATCCTTTAAATATCATCTTTGATTTCCAAGATATATCATAAGTGAATTCCAAAATTGATCTCTGTACATAGTCATGTAAAATTGTCCATGATTAAGAACATAAGAAACCAAAATTCTCAAAAGCTAACGAATGAATTTATTTAAAAATTAATAATGTTTTGAACAATATGAAATTCATAAAATATATAGAAATGAAATCGCTCAAATTCTCAACGATTTGTATATGGTTTCTATTTTTAAAGTGCAAATGAAAATAAGAATTTTTCGATTTTATATTTTCTAAATTACAGTATTATATGATTTTTCAAACAAAAGACTTTTAAATTTTGTTTTGCAGAAAAGCTGTTATTTTAAGAATGATTCAATTTTAATTTTAAACTTAAATTAACAAACTTAAAAAAAAATACTTCTCAGGCTAGCTTATTATCGAATAGTATTATTTTCCTTATAATATTTGAAAATATATATATATATTTATTTCAATTCTAACTTTTAACAGTACTGCATACACAATTTTGACTAACATAAATGTTGAAATCAATCAAGAAATTGTCGAGTAATTTTGTATTTCATTGAAAATTATTTTAATAATATAAAAATGACAAAATACATATGGATAAATTGGATTATTATTTAAAATCATTTATTAATGATATATGATCCCTGTATTATTATATGAATTAAAAATTTTTATTGTTTGTATTTTGACTATGGCATTACACTATAATTTAAAGAAAATTTTCAAGTTGTCGATCTAGAGAAATTTTTTAGATATGAAATTAAACTATCGAAATTGTATTATCGATCTGTTTTCAAATATTCCGAAATATTTTAAATCTTATTTGAAACTTATAAAATTGCTTGCCAGGCTCATAGATAAAAATTTTAAGGTGCTATTATAAGCTAAAAAGTTTATAACATTGGTATTTTCTAAATTTATTGCTTAATGCACTATTTTATAGTACAATTTTTGTTTAAAAAAGAGGTAATTCAGAAGTACACTGAGAGAGGGAATCCATAACTGTTAACTTAGTTTATTAACTATTAAAGTATATATTGTAGATTCTGATTAAATATACAAATATTAATAGTTAAAATATTATATTCTTTCTAAAGATACGTATAGTTTTATAGTGAATATATGAAGCTATTAGCTTAAATATAATAAGATTATCGAAAATATATAATGTGCATAGATAAATTATAATTATTAATATCTAATTTGTAAGATATTTGAATCATACTTATAATATTGAAAATCATTCTTTTCTGGAAGGATTATTTTATAAGATTCAATGTGGACATTAAAACCTAATTTTATACACGTATTATGTATAAAATAAATATTTTTGGAATCATCTACAAGTATGAATTCAATTATCATAAATACTGGACTATCTTTAAGATTTGAAAGATATATAACTGAATCTTTTTTGTACAAATTTCCATTAACATTTGATATTTCAGTAACTTTTATTTTTTTTTTATTTTGTACTTTAGATTTTACAACTGTACCGATAACATATCCATACTTCATCTTATCTTTTAAGCCTTTTTGAGTTAACAATCTGAAAGAATATTCTAATTGAAGTTTGACAGCAAGTGTATAAATTATATTGATTCCTGATGAAATAGCATTAGCGTACTTCTTAAATTTTTTTGTAGAATGCTTCGAATTTCTGAAATTTTTAAGTTAGGTTTTTTGAGATCTACAAATAAATAGATGCCATTCACTCAATTATATATAAATTAATATTTTTTCAATAGCACATACCTACTAAAGTCAAATGGCAACTTTCGAGATGATATTTCTTCCATAAATTTTCCATTAAAAAAAAAGATGAGACTAATGTTTTTTTTAAAAAAAAGCCGTCATTAGAGTAAGCGTTTAGAGTAATAAACATATGTTCACATCTAATTGTTACATATCAACTATTAAAATGTAGAATCGAAATTTTAACATACCGCAATATTTAAATTGAATTTCGATATTTTATTCTTTAAAAATATATCTTAATTATTAATATACAATAAAATGAGTATTAACAAATTTCAAAACTAAAATCAAATATACAGATATTTTAACAGTTGTTGAACTTTTCTCTCAGTGTAGATGTCATAGAATTGTTATCATGTTCTAATTTTGAACATACAATAACAAATGAATACAGGGCGATTCTTCGCACTCTCGACAACTTCACACAAAAGAAACGCAAATTTTCATGAGCGAAAGTTGGCAATGTTTATATTAATAATTTTTATTAAAAAAAAAAATAAAACTATGACTTAATAACTATAATTTGGTTATTCATCTATGATTTTTATTACTAAATTCTGAATAAAATATTTTATATAGAAAAATTTTAGTAAATCAAATTCCTTTTTCGGTAATGATATGATTCTATTCAATACACCAATCACGTTCTTACTGTAAAATACTTCACAGCCACCGGCCATCATTTTAAAAAAAAAGGAGAAGTATTAAAATCAGAACTAATATTTTTCAAAAATATAAAGTCAAGGGCAATAAGATAAAATTCATAGCGATTGTACTAGCAGAATTTACTTTCTTAAAATTGCATCAGTTACGAATTATCTTGAGTCAACTATACGTTATCTAGCATGTCAAGAAATTTCCACCAAAAGCGAGCGGTGTCAAAATTAAAACTTTTGTTTCTACTTGCATTAGAAAGACAAAGTCAGCACCAACAATTTTAGAAAATTAATATTTTAGGACAGTAAAGAACCGTTATAATGATATAATTTCAACTCGTCAGCATAAATGAAGACAAATTTTAACACATTGAAATCAAAGCAAAGTGAAATATAACTCTTTTAGGCTTGGGAATCGAACTCAAATCTTTTTCCAACGCGCAGCAACCTACTCGAGTATCGTAGTATCTATTCAACGGAAATTCACATACAGCGTCAGTATAACTTCGAAACGCTCAAAAGCATGTAGCCTCGTGCTATGTGAGCCGGTATGTTGGTTACTTGAGATTGTCGAACGGTCGACTCATTTTAAATAACCCTAGAAAAATATTACTCGGTATATACAACGATGATAATGTAACATCCAGTAGAAATAAATCGCCTCAATACTTAATAACTTCTTTATGAAATAAATTTTAACATCAATATAAGCTAAGGAATTCTTGCTTGTCTCTGTTGCCATTTTTGTTATGTTAAAACTTTCAATGTGAATTAGTTTTTTTGTGTTGCTGTTAAAAAGGAGTGTAATATAACCGCTATTTTAATTAAAATTTTTAATTTCTCAAAGCAGTGTTATTTTTATATCAACAAATTTACAATAGACTCGGTTCAATTGAAACTAAAGCAAGCTAATGAATTATATTCTGTTGAAGATTTGTAAAAAAAAAGCATAGTAACCGTTCTAAATGAATGTTCGTTTCTAAAACCAATTAAGAAGAAAAACAAATTATTTTTAGTACTAGTGTACACAATTTGATGAAGATTGAATTTAACTTTTGATTTTTTTTTGTTACTCGAAATAAAGTCATCTGCGCCACCTTAATGAAATTTTTTAAATATAATCAAGTGAAACTGCAACTAATGTTCACGAATAGGATTAGTACAAAATTTCAACTAATACTTAAAAATTTAAAAATTATTCTTAATGTAAATTTATAATCATTTATTAGTTAGCAAACCGAGTATTGATATTTAACCAATGTTTCTTTTTAGTTTGTCTATTAGCTAAAAATAGTCGTCTTTTTTTTCCTTTGCTGTTTGCATAGTAAACTGCAGTAATAAAAGAATATAACGAAATAATATAGAATAATAATAAGATCAAAACAGTATAATAGTTGTTTTTGATAAGGAAAACATTTTTCTTTTCCAATTCATGTGCTCAAGGATGACTAATGTGGTTATGTATTTACTTTATTCTTGACTTCGATCTAGACATAAATAGTTATCTAAATTGTTCATTGTTGTTTTGCCATTTTCAACTAAAAAAATTTTTCTCTCAGAACAAGCATAGCTAATGCTCGAAAGGATATCAAAAGCTATTAAGAAATTTTGTTTTTTTTAAAGTTTTCTACTTTTACTACATACCAATCACCGAAGCTTTCTAGAAACTAAAACAATACTTGACTATTAGTACCAACGTGTCTTTTAACCTGTTAAGTTAGATCCCACATAGCATGTAAGCTTTCTGGAAGCTTCCTGGAAGCTTCCCGGAAGGTTGGAAGCTTCCAGGAAGTTTCCAGTGGAAACTTCCCGGAAGATGGATATGTCCTCGATCAGGAGTCTTCCGTAAGTCTTTCATGGAATGTTTCAGTGAAAGCTCACTGGAAGCCTCCGTAAGTCCTTCATGGAATATTTCAGTGGAAGCTTACTGGAAGCTACCGTAAATTATTCATGGAATATTTCAATGAAAGCTTACCGACAGCTTCCGTAAATTATTCATGAAACATTTCAGTGAAAACTTACTGGAAGCCTCCGTAAATCTTTCATGGAATATTTCAGTGAAAGCTTACTCGAAGCTTCCGTACATCATTTCTGAAATATTTTAGTGGAAGCTTTCAGGAAGCTGCGGTAAGTTTTTCGTTAAATATTTCAGTGGAATATTACCGAAAGCTTCCTAGAAGAAAACATGGAAGATTTAATTCACTGCAGAAAAAACATTGGAAGCTTCCAGGAAGATTCCAGTGAAAAGTTCCCGGAAGATGGATATGTCCTCGATCAGGAGTCTTCCACAAGTCGTTCATGAAATATTTCAGCGGAAGTTTACCGGAAGCTTCCGTAAACTTTTTATGGAATATTTCAGTGGAAGCTTACTGGAAGCCCCCGTAAATTATTAATAAAATATTTTAGTGGAAGCTTACTGGAAGCCTCCGTAAATTATTAATGAAATATTTAAGTGGAAGCTTACTGGAAGCCTCCGTAAGTTTTTCATGAAATGCTTCATTGTAAGGTTACCGAAGCTTCCGAAAATTTTTCATGAAACATTCCAGTGGAAACGTACTGGAAGCTTTCGTCAATTATTCATAAAATATTTCAGTGAAAGCTTACTGGAAGCTTCTGTAAATTTTTCATAAAATACTTCATTGGGAGCTGACTGAAAGCTTCCTTAAATTATTCATGAAATATTTCAGTGAAATATTAAATAAGTGATGAACTAATATTTCTTTGAAATATTTCAGTTTATAAATATTAAATAATCCATTGAAATGTTTCTGTAATATTGCTGGAACATTTCATGTTTTATCTCAAAAAATTTTTGAATCCAACACTGAAATATTCAAGTAAGTTGTTACATTATTTCTTGAAATGTTACAAATTAATATTTCTCAAATCTTTCAAAAAACATGTCATGAAATATTCCTGTTATATTAAAAAAATATTTCATGAAGTGTTTGAAAAAATGTTTGAACATAACACTGAAATATTAAAGAAATATTACTGCACCATTTCCTAGAATATTTTAAATCATGAATGCTCAAATTTTTCGAGAAATATTTCATGAAATAGTTTTGTAATATTCCAGAAATATTTTATAAAGTATTTAAAAAAATTTATAAATATAACAGTAAAATATTGGAAGAATATTGTTTAAATATTTGTAGTTATCTTGCGTGCGCAGTAATTCTTTCATCTTGCTAGCAGGTGGCTACTTGATTATATTTTCATGTGATCGTGAATGCGGTTGACAAACTCTCGCAGTGATTCAATGACAATTTCCAATATTTCGCTGAAAGGTAAACGAAGTCTTCCATTCAAGCTTCCATGAAATCTTTCGGTGCAGTGATTCATCAATCTTCCAACGGAATCTTCCTTGGAAGGTTTACGGAAGCTTTAAGGAGCCTTCCACTGGAATATTTCAATGACAATTTCCAATATTTCGCTGGAAGGTAAACGGAGTCTTCCATTCAAGCTTCCATGAAATCTTACGGTGCAATGATTCATCAATCTTCCAATGGAATCTTCCTTGGAAGGTTCACGGAAGCTTTCAGAAGCCTTCCACTGGAATGTTTCAATGACAATTTCAAATATTTCGCTGAAAGGTAAACGGAGTTTTCCATTCAAGCTTCCATGAAATCTTTCGATGCAATGATTCATCAATCTTCCAACGGAATCTTCCTTGGAAGGTTTACGGAATCTTCCAGGAGACTTAAATCGGAATATTCCAGTGAAAATTCCCAACATTTTCCCGAAAGGAAAACGGAGTCTTTTATAAAGCTTCCATGAAATCTTTCGGTGCAATAATTCATCAATCTTCCAACAGAATCTTCCTTGGAAGGTTTTTGGAGGCTTCCAGGGGTTCTTCGTAGAAAGTTTTCTTTGCAATATTCCAGAAATATTTCTGTTTTCTTCCATAAAGCTTCCATACATATTTCAATGAAATATTCCATCGGAATATTTCGGAATATTCCAATGATATCTTTCATGCTGTGTGGGATGTACCTAATTTTGTAAAAAAAAAAATAAAGGAAAATTGGTTTTTTATGATGAACATTAGACTCAATGATATAGGAGTAAACTCATGTCAAGAAACAAAAAGCATTTTTAATTGTTGGTAAAAATTCCTTTTGCTTTTGTAAGACCCAAAAATTACAGTAAATTAAATTATCTACTAAAATCGGCTATTTTACGTTATTCTTAGAAAACTAAGTGTAAAAACGCATTTTTCTACATTTATTACAAATCAAATTAAAAAATCAAAAAGAAATAACCATTTAGTTATTTTGAATTTTCGCGCTTACCAATAAAATTAAAACAAGTCATCACTAGTGTTCAATAATATAACTGTAGTTGAAATTGTTGATGTGTTTATTGTTGTATAGATTTTAATTATGAGAATAATGATCGATTGGATAAGTAATACAAAATTACAAAATCAAGTTCAATTTTGAAATTAAATTTCTTCTTCTTACAAAATTAACAAATTCCTTATTCACAACAAAAATTAAAATTATGTTCAATAAAATCAAAATTATTTTTTTTAAAATAGTGAATAATTGTCAAAAGCAACTACCTTTATCATTAAGCAAACGAATATGAAGTGAGTATTTATACTGAGTATATGAATTAGCGAATGAAACTCAATGCAATAGCATACATTTAATAAATGCATAACTGCCAATTCTACATTAAGTTGCTGGATTTACAATTAATTCAACGCCTCATCTTGATGATATCCAAAAAGATTCTATTAGTATTTTGGATTCTTTATGATTAATAATTAAACCTCATTATTAAATTTAGTTGAAAATTAAAGAAAAACAGACAAACAAAAAGTACCTTTTGTTTTTAAGATATATATTTTGCTAACTATATTATATTTTATTTAAGGTATGAGGTTATAAAAATGTAAATGCAAATTTGAAACATATTGACAAATATAAAATGTTTTTCTCTTCTCTTTCATCTCAGAATATATTACGATTTAAAAATTCGTTAATATTCAAATGAAAACTGTGTAATTTTTACTCTATTTACTCAACAGTCATTACAAAAGCTGAGTTCCCATTGTACATGCAACCAGACTTTATCTTAATGTATAAAAAATTTCTGCATTCCGACGTGTATCATTGTCAAAATCTAATTATTTAACGTAATACTATATTTAAAGATTTAAATATCGATCCCTCATTACAAATTTCCTTTGCTTTTCCCTTTTAAATGAAATTACATAAAAGTACAATAAAATCAGCAATGTTTGAGTTCAAATTTTAATCTAAATATCGGTAATTATCACAAGAGATACTTTTATTGGAACTCACTATATTTTAGTTCCTGGAATATTTTGTTTTTATTTTTTTTTGGGAAGGTGAAATAAAAACCTCATTTTGACATATTGAATCTATCTATGATAAAATATTCGTTTTTTTTTGAGACATACCTAAATTGTCTAAAATTTCAAGTTCCTAATGCCACCTAGGGAGATCGCAACTATTTTTCGCGAATCATAATTGACTTTAAAATTAAATTTTTCCTCTCGTTGTTTCGTAATTACACGAGAATGAATTAACGATAATTACTGCAAAAATGATAATGAACAAGTAAAGTTGTAATAACATAAATAACCAACAAATTAATTGTGAGCATGTGCTACCAAGAGATAAAGTCTGGTTCCTAGGCTAACGTGTTCGAATCTCGTTTAAAATCTGATTAATTTCTATAAAAATTTAAAAAAAAAATTTTTTTAATTTACAAATCTTATATAAACGATATCATATTAATGTGCTCAACATGTAAACGTTGTCCATCATATAATGCATTTGAATTGTTCTGGGTATTACTGCAAACAATCCGAAGGTTATAATGTGTAAATTGCATACAATATAATTTCCTTTTATAAAGTCAATACCGATTAATGCTGGCAACAACTTAAAAATCACGAAATTAAAATTTTTTTTAGTTAATCTCAAAAAGAGGAAGGACACTTTGCAAATTTGAAAAAAAATGATGGTAGATTTAAGCAAACAAGAATACTTATAAAATTTTGGACAATTTAAACTAATAAACGCTCCAAAAGATGCATTATTCATTAAATAATAATGTACATTGTACTAATCATATAAAAAGTATTGGTAAAACAAAATATAGTAAATCAGGTGTAAATGTTTGTCCTAGAAATGGCATCTGATAGAAGGTATAAAATTTTGTTCCTTTAAATATTACAATTTCAGTAGAATAAGTAAGACAAATTTTTAAAGAAATTTTTCTTTTTCTTCTATATAACGGTGTCACCCGAACTGCGCACGAAACTTCTTGAAGTAGAATTTTTCTTTTTTTAAATGAAACTAAGAAAAACATTTTTCTTTTATATATAAAACATGGTACCAAAAAGAGGTTATAAACTTTGCGACTCGAGTATAAATAAAAAACTATATGAATATGAATATGAATATATGAATATGAAAATGAATATAAACAGTAAAATAATAAATAAATATATTACGAAAATATATATTAAATGTAAGGGGTGGGATAAGGCACTATAGAGAAAACCTCTTGAATAGATGGTCGAGAGAAGGATGAGTCCTGGTAAATCGTGAAAGTGCACATCGCGTGATACAAATGGACTAGTTTTCCTATAGGAGCACTTTTGAGGGATACGAGAAATAAAAAAAAATGAAATACAATTAAAATTTTCACTGACAGTGTTGATTTGATAAAACGTCACAGTAGGGCGGGAGCTGATTCAATCACACGCAGTGAAACGCGTAGAAAATTACCGATGTGTTGGGATATCTAACGTCACTGTATAGGGTGGAAGCCAGGTATACAACACAAGATTTCCTATTAATTTGGGGGGACATGGCCATGTTTTTAGTGAATAATGTTGCGACCAAACATAAATATGAATGAATTACAAAATGAATAAAATGAATTCCATACGGACGCTTTTTGTTAAGGTTACGTTATGATGATAACTGGATGCTTTTTGTTAAGGTCCGTGTACAATGAATAATAAGAAGATAACTACTACAAAATGAAAATGATACTAAAATAATTGGGAAAATATAAATAGTTATTAATAAAATAACAACTATAGGGGGGTACACATGCAGTATTCACGCGAGAGGAATATGTTCGGGCTTTCATTAAAGAAATGTTGGGAAGTCTAACGTCACTGCGTAAGGTGGAAGCCAGATTTACGACATGGCTTGTAAAAGCCATCAACATATTCCTCAGGGATTTTTCGAATGTCATGAATAAACATGTTTACTAAGAAAATCGGTGAATATGCGATTTCATTTATAGGGGGGACTGCTGTGTAATTTTGTGAACACTCTAAACCTCAAATACTACAAAATGAAATAAATGTATATCCATGTTCCACATTGATAAAAATGAAATAATTTAAATTTAGGGTGACACCGGAAAACGATATAATAAAATGATTTTTTTTAATAAACCAGAAAGCGGCTAAAGCCAACCAGACGCCATCAAACTATATTATTATATAAGGAAATAATTATTGCAGAAGCATTAGTTGAAATAAGAAATAGTAAGTAAGAAAAAGTATAATAACTAGATCTCTGGCTGGATAGTGTATAATAAATTATAAAAACGAAACCGTAAATAAATAATATAAGCCGGCCATTTATGATAAATAGACATATTGAATAAAATAAATAAAAAAAATATAGAAAAATGTGATAGAAAGATAGATAGATATTATTTTATTTGTATAAAAGTACAAAAACGTGTAATACAATTTGTAAATACAAAAACAATATATATTGCACAAAAATGCTATAAAAAAGTATAAATGTAAATATTGCACAATTAATATCACAGTCAGTCACTAAACCTAATAATACTGAATAAGTAAGTCACAAACAAAAATAAATAAAAGTGATATCACAAAGTAATCATAAAATACACGCAATATAAATAAAAATAATCATATAAATATAAATAAAAATCAGTCTTACAATATCTATCAGTCATAGTATTAAAATTTTAAAAAAATTAAATTTAATACATAATAAAATAAAAATAACAAGCGTACGCAATAGCATGAAACGCAGTCAAAAATAAAATCAAATAAAAATTCTCACTCACCAACCATTCAGCCAACACTCATACAATAAATACACTCGCACCTTAAACCTATATACAGGACGTTACAAAAATAAATTAAATAAATTAACATAAATATATAGTAAAAAAAATATTAATCTAGGTCGAGCAAGTACCCTCTCACCGCTGCTTTGAACCTGCTGAGAGATGGAAGATGTTTAATCTCAACAGGCAGGGAGTTCAAAAAATGCACACCTTGAACTTGGAAGGAATTCCTTCCAGTCTTAGTGCGCATAAAGGGCACCGCAAGATCCTTAGTCTCTCCCCTAGTAGCCGCCCTAGGTACACGTCTAGTGAAGAGACTCACTAGATGCTCCGGAGTATTCATGCGCACGATTTTGTACATAAGCACAGCCAAAAAATACTGTCTCCTCGAATCAGTGCGCAGCCAACCCAACACGGTTCTATAAGGAGAGACATGATCACCCACTCTCAAACCCATTACATATCTCACACATGAATTTTGTAATCTCTGTATTCGTCTTCTCAACTCCTGAGAAGCATCGAGCAGAACTACCAAACAATAGTCAAGATGTGGAAACAGCAGGGTGGTTGCTAGCTGTTTACGCAGAGTCTCCGGGGTGTACCGACGGAAAAACCGCAGGGCATACAAAACTCTATTAAACTTTTTTGTAATCATATCAACGTGCGGTACCCATGAAAGTTTAGGGTCAAGCACAACACCAAGACTCGTCACGGAGTCAGAGAAAGGTATACTAATGCCTCCCTCAAGATCAATTGTACGTGACCTATCAGCATAAAAAGAATTTATAAAACGACTATTGCCAAAGACGATTGCTTTGGTTTTATTAGAATTCAAAGTAAGAGAGACACCAGCAGCCCACTCCGACACGGCTTTGGCCGCCCTCTGTAGAGTGAGGATACCCTCTTCCACATTCTCGCGAGGTACCTACGTGTAAATTTGCAGATCGTCTGCATAGAGTAGGTGCTCGACGCAACTAGAGTCAAGAGCGTCACGTACGTCATTAATGTAAAGGCAAAACAACAGAGGCCCCAGTACTGAACCCTGCGGAACTCCAAGTTTGGTTGTCAGCCAACTCGATTCCTCGTTTAAATGCGTGGAAACCATTTGTTTCCTTCCTGATATATAGGAGTTAATCCACAAGAGAGCAGCCCTGGAAAGCCCCATCGATCTAAGCCTAGTAAGTAACTTGAAGGGAGAGATCGTGTCGAATGCCTTACTGAAGTCAAAAAGTAAAAGTAACGTGACGAGTTTCTTTTCTAGACCCGATCTTATGTCATCAGTTAATTTAAGAATAGCTGTTTGTGTCGAGTTGTGCTTTTTGAAGACAGTCCGCATTGGGTCAAGTATTTTATTAGCAGTAATGTACTCTTGCAACTGGTCATGGGCGATCTTCTCAAGTACCTTTGAAAGAAAACATAAAATAGCAATAGGCCTGAAGTCTTTAGGCGATTTGGGTGCAGAGCACTTCTTTAATGGCACAATACGTGCCTGCTTCCAAAGGCCAGGGAAAACCCACCGCGCAAAAGAAGAATTGAACAGAGTCACAAGATGTTCACCAATAAATGGTAATGCTTTAAGTATCACACTTTGTGGAATGCCGTCCTCCTCACGAGCCTGCGATGAGAAGTGAGAAACTGCAAGAATAACATCGTTAATATTAATTGATTTAAAAGCGAAACCATTTTCGCTGCATTCAGAAAGAAACTTCTTACGTTCCTCACCATCATCATGTGGCGAAACCGACACCCCAGCAAAGTGCGCATTAAGCTCATCTGGAGCAAATCCATTCAGATCCCCTTGAGGTCCGGATAAGAGTCCCAGCTCTCTCAACTCCTTCCAGACATTACCACCCGCCAGAGCCTCGAACAGTCTGTTATGATAATATTCACTTCTTGCATGCTCAATCTGCTCGTCCAACGTCTTACGTAAAATTAAAAATTCTGAAAAATATTTATTGTCGTTTGTCCGTTTGTATCGCCTATATGTGGCATCCCTCCTGCGCTGCATCTGTGACAAATCTCCATCCATCCATGGTGGCTTCTTTTTCGTACATTTAAATATTTTCACTGGTGCTAAGTCTTCAATAGCAGCAGTAAGATTATCACAAATGCAGTCAAGTGCAGACTCAGGATCCACTATATCAGTTGTCAATTTGGACCAATCACAGCCGGCCAATTTCTCCTATAATAATTTTCCACTAATATTTTTATAATTTTGATACTTAATTGGATCTTGCACCAAACTGCTAGCATTGTAGGCTATAGAAACTTCAATTAAATTGTGCCGACTATGAAAGTTCGCAGGTACGTTACGTGCGTCCAGTATGGTGTCATTGTCATCTACAAAAATCAGGTCAATCCATGTGCGCGACGCTGGAGTTATATGCGTGGCACCGTGCTGGACCAACTGAAGCGAAAGCTCAGCGGACAGTTTACTAAGAAACTTCGCATCACTGCTTTCTCGCAGGAGATCGGCACTCAGATCTCCCATTATAATCTTAAAAGAAAAATCGGGAGTCAAACTTACTAATTTATCAATTAGATCCGAATCTTTTGTAAAGGAAATGACAGGAGGACGGTAAATGACGGAAACCAACACAGATTCAGAGTTGCCTGTTTTAACAGAACAAAAAATGTATTCAGGCACTTCAGGCTTGCCACTGGCATTTATAGTTGTGGTATTCGAAAAAGCTAATATCTCACATTTCAAACTATCTTTGACGTAAAGAGCAACCCCTCCTCCATGAAGGTTTCTATCCTGTCTAAAAATTTTATACCCTTTAACCTGAATGACGTCATCCGAGACAGTCGGACCCAGCCAGGTCTCAGCCACTCCAAACAGATCATAAGAATGGTCGTCACATAGGAGCTCACGCACCTGTCCAATGTGAGCCCTCAAAGAAGTCACATTCAAAAAGCCCGCTCGCAGTGCACCCCTTCTCCCTTTTCGACTCACCGAGGTGATCTGGCTTAGTCATTGGGGAGAGAGTTCATTATTATTTAACTTACTTTTAATAACAGGACATTCATCATTGGGAGCTATCTTAACAACATTGTCAACCTTATTTAAACATCCACTAATCACACACGATTTGTCAGCAATAAAATTTTTGTCTACAATAACATTATTTGAATTACTTAGAATTTGATCTATATCATCTTTAGTAGCAAATGTGTATGCTCTCGCCCCTCTCGCCCGTCTTGCCAGAAATCTGCCACTTCAATGCCAAATAAATTTAATACCTTTAACCTTAGCATAATTCTTGAGATCTTTGAAATTTTTATATGTATCTTTTTGAAGCTATTCATCAATAAAAACCTTATAATGATTTTTTATGACAGACAGACTGGCAAAACGAGAAAGATCAATGTCTGCCGTTGAGAAACTAGTGATTTTTCTTTTTTCATTTAATATTTTTTGAACCAGACTGGCCTCGGAGAGTCTGACTAGCAGCGAGTGAGTACCCCCTGGACCGTCCCTGATCACGCCGCTTCTAGATTCAGACGATGTTAATGTGCTTAAAAAAAAAGAAAGAAACAATAAATCCAAATAAAAATAAAAGGGAGGAGTAACGAAGTACAATGGAATGCGGTGCTTCGATCACTGATTGTCAAACAAAATTAGTAAAAAAAAATTAATAAGTCAAAATGAATGAGATTTATAATATCCATAATTTTCCAAACCTCGCCACTATACATCTCGCCGAGGACGGCTTTCTTTCGAAGGGGGGGAGGGGTAAAAATCATTCTGTTTTTTCATTTTAATTTCAAACATCATTTTCAAATTATAGCCAAATCACATGCTAATTATCGTGTTCAAATCTCTTTCTAGAAAATATAAAACATTAAATATTAATGACACAAACATTGAGTTGCTAATCGTTGGGACCACTAACGAATTGCGTTCTGCATGAATCTTGTCCGACAATAATAAATTTATTCTAAGTAAAATATCGAAAATAATAAAAAAATATTTAGGAATAAATTTATTTTTATTAATAAATTTTATTAAATAGTACTATCAAAATTTTTATTATATTAATAAATCAATTAATTCTGAATTATCATTTCTAAAACCCAGAATTATTAAAATTAAAAATGTTAAATCTAAAACTCTTTCACTAACTACAAAAATTAAGTAGTATGATATTAAAATATTTTGAATTATAAAAATCAACATCCTAAATAAGAACATAAACAAAGAAAGCATTATAAATTTCAACATGATTTTGAGAATTCATTTAAATTTTATAAAATATTAATTTTGTAAATTAAAAATATTTATTAACAAATATAGTTAAAGGTAAAACATAATTTATATACAAATTTTTTTAAAATTTTATTTATAACTGTTGTTAATAATATATATCAGAATTATTCCTCAAAATAAAAAAAATTATATTCACCCTATAATTATTGGATTTATTTTATCAACTTTGACAATTTTAGATCAATAAACATCAATATTTTTTATAATAAACATTGAATATCATTCATTCTATTTTTATTATAATTAGCAATTTACTAATTTTATTTCATTACTTCATTAGATTCATTAGTAATTTAAATTCTTCTATAAAAAAAATTTTAATAATTTTCCTAATAAAAATTTTACTAATCAAAATAATATTAATATAAATTACCTATTTTTAATAAATAAAAATACAAATTCACTATTTATAATGATTTTCCTAATTTAGCTATGTCTTTATGTTCTATTATCACTATAGCTAAAAGCTTTAATGCCATTTATAGCTTCAGCGGTGATAACTTCTTCTTTTCCATGTAATAAATTATTGAGGGTCGAAAGCAATTCAAAAAAAGCATAGTTCTAACAATTCTCTAGGTTAAATTAGGCAGATGTGTCATATGCCAACGAAGCCATATAAAAAAAAAATATTATAAATGCAAATGTGTTGCCCTCAGAAATTACTATAAAAATGATGTAAGCCAAACCTCATAAGCAACTATACAATTATAAATTCTAAATTTCACTAAAAACATATAAATACTAATAAGATTTTTATGCTTAAATTATCATGAGATCCAATAAAACTTTTAAAAAATTGGCATTATTTAATAAAATACGATAATATAACTTTAAAATTAGATGGGATCATCTTATAAATAACCATAACAGCAGAACAGGGCTTCATTTGCTACATCCTATAAATACTTATAGATAATAAAAAAAAAAAAAAAAAAAATTTGTATAAACTGTTCAAATGCCAATAAAGTCATATAAAAGAAGTTATGTGGAAGAAGTGACTTATAAATGCTAACAAAATTTAAAGTTTGATAAAGATTAAAATTTTTTTAGCTTATAAATTACGTTAAAGAAAAAACAACAAAATTTTTATAAGAAACAACTTGTAGATTTAAATGAATATATCATGTGTATTGTTTTTAATTCAAGATAACGGGTGCAAAAACCTATTAAGAGAAAAAAATTTTTTTTTATCACATTTTATAAGTTCCTTTTAATAGGGATATTAATATTTTCACAGACCCAATTCAGGGCCCAACGATCTCCAGTTACGCAAAAAAATGATGGAGTTTTAGGCTGCATTTTATAACTTGCATAAAAACAATTGTTCGAGGAATATTTGACGTACTTAAGTGAGCGAAGTACCGCACGTGTACGATTTAAAGGGGTGACATGGTAACTAAGGTTTTCGATAACAGTAATAAACAAAATTAAGTCTACTCCTGCGAAAATAAAAAAATAAATAAAAAAAAAGGCAAAAACAAATAAACGGGTTAACGACCCAGAGAAAAAAAAAATAGATAAATATAAAAAAAATTAATCAAAAGAAAAAATTTCTTTTTTCTGATATCTATACCATATGGAGAAAATAAAACTTGACGTTACTACGGTACCAGTAACCGACCAAAGTGTATACACTTGACCACCATAGCGGCCGCTATAACCATGTGACTTGTGGGACAGCCTTGAGCGCTGGTTGATTGGTAGTGACCCTGTCCTTTGATCCTGGTTCTAAGGTTCGAAGCTTTCATATACTGGTATGGAAGTCTCAAAGAATTCGTAACTGCAGCACCGCATCGCGCTCTTTTGATTCACTGTCCGACTCATGATCTAAGGAAGACAGTTACTTCTCCTCCAATCATGGTCAAGTAATTTTTCCTTAAGGGTGTCATGCTGTATATATATAGTCGACTTACACGAACGAGAGGCTCATACATGCGCGTAGCATATACGTGTAGTCGCATACTAATTTGATTACCGCGCCAGTTTAGGAGTGTCAACGTTGCATCTAACATCAGGAGTGATGCGACGAACCACAGTCTTTGTCGTAGAGATTATAATTTTACGTGTTGAAGCAAATTTTGTTTTTAAATTGTAAGTTACCTAACAGTAATAAAATTTTTATAAGAATTTTTATCTATATTTTATATGCATCTAATTTTAAACCTCAATTTAAAAGATGAACTGCCGTATTCTCGCGCCTCACGCTATTTAAACGGATAATGCTTAACCTATGTGTACTATACCTATATATCGCGTTGAGACGTTGCCTCGTCTCAAAATCAATTGTGTGAATACACTATACCTTTTCATTTGTATTAACTTTTCTCAACAACTACACGTATCGCATTCATCACTTTTTCGGACAATAATCAGAAAGGTTTGATGTATATCGTATTTAAATCTTTCATTAACATCTGTAATGTCAAACTTTAATTATTCTTTCAAAACCGTCCTTTGCACGCCATTTCGCGTTCTCGGTCTATGCTTCACGTGTTAAAGTAGCATACCTTGATCTTGAATATTCCTAAAACCATACGTGTCATTTATCTCAAATTAAAATCACATATAATTGTCAACTCATACAACATTCTGTCAAGGTCTCATAACTTTCTGTAATAACGCATATTTTGGCATAACAGCCTTAAAAAACCTCTCTAACGAGTTTTCACAAGAAGTTCTGAGGGAAGATTTCGTGACCCTTGACTTGCGCAGACTACTAACATTGGCTTTGTCTATAATGCCATGACCACGAAGGTTAAGCCACAGTTGGCGCGTTTCTTATGATCATTCAAATTACAACCGGGTTCTTAGCTTTTCTGGCATCAAAGTGAGTAATTGTAAAATACGTAAAATCGTAATTGTTGTCAATTCTTGGACCCATCTTCACTGCAATCGATGGAGAAGCTTATTACCAGGGCACATACCGATATCAAGGATAATTCTGCCGACAGGGATCATCCTGGGAAAACCTACCGGTTAAATCAGTAGCCAGGACATGTTTTTTTTGTTAATCGACTTTACTTCTCGCTGAAAACAAAATTGACCAATCTTTTTGAATGTTCAGACACCCAATGCATTAAAAACAAGTCTAACCTTTTTCCTCCTCGGGTATCATCGTCTTTTACACGGTCATTCCCCTGTGACTAAACTAGAGTCTTGAACCCGCTAAAATACATAGATCTTCGCCGTGAACTGCTTGAACTTGAATTTTCCATTTAATATCGCACTAAGACCCAGCATTGACTTCTTTTGAACCTGACCTAGGGCCCAGGACTCGAACCAGGGGTCTCATACAAACTAATTTAATAGTCATTTATTGCTTGAACAACCCATAAAAAAATGGAAACAGTGTCAAATCAACTACTACCGGTCAACCAAAGCGTAGAAGGTTGCCCCAAACAGGACTACATGACCATGGTTTAATCTAACTCTTCATTTCAGGAACGACCACTAATCCAAAAACCATATGTTAGAATTTAGGTTCGCAAGACAAGCGGACACCCTCAGACGACTATTGGGAGCTCCCCACCGTGTTATACTAAAATTGTATAATGATGACTGTTATTATCGACTTGTATAACAACCGGGACATTAATACTCCTTGACCCGCCCAAATCATTGTTTCTTCTATTATACCCACCAAAATTTTCCTTGACAGTAATTAAGACAATCAATGATTTCAACTTCAAGATAAGTTCCTCACTAAACCAATCCTTGTATTTCCTTTTTTCTTGACAATGCTGACGAGCATTCATTATCCTTGACGTTCCTTTATGGAACCTTTCGCCTTTCTTTTGGGGTAAATAACGTAGTATTAATAATTAACTGTTTGCTCAATGACGAACAAAACCTTGTTCAACGGTGTATATAATGACTAGGGATTGAAGGGTGACATCTGAAGAGGTTTTCCGACTGAGAAGTATTCATCAAGCCGTTTGACATCTTATAACTGATTTTAGACTTAACAGTAAATCATGACTGCATTCCATTGCGAACGGATGATGTCAGCAGCCCTTGATGCTCGCTGGTATTCAGGGCAGTGTTTTATCCTTTTCCTATATATATATAAACATCTTTCTAAAAAAATTTTAGGCTAGACTCCAAGGGAGACTTATGTGAAATAATAATGAGGACCAGACATACGTACATCTGCCCTTCCATTTATAATCCTATCCTAAAGACTCTAGAGCAAAGGTAAAACAGGTCAAAAATTAGTCTCATTCAATATAAAAAAAAACCAGCATGCATGCGTCGACAAATACAAAGTCCTGCTAGCATCAGCAGTATATACTTAAATACTTAGGGGCTCCGCTTAATGGCATTTACTGCTGTCACTGCTATTCAGGCACAAAGGTGTTATGATACAAAAACCATAGCAATAACTTTGTCTATCACTTATGAGATTGAGATAAATAAAGGCCTAACTTTAAGACCTTATCTAACGTTTCTACTGCCTGAACTACTCATTAACGCTGACTCTAGACTAGACAGATCAGAGTTAGGAAAATAAGATAATGATTCGACATCCTCATAACCTGCCCAATACCTCTTTCCCAACACATTACTTAATACCAGTGAATAATGTGGGGTTTGAACCTGCGAGCAAATGGAATGTTGACTAGACCAATGCCACCCATGGGTTACTATTGACTGACGAAATACTATCAACTTTGTATAATATGGCTGTAAGGGGGGGGGCATGAGTACTCTAAGCCGACAAGGGTATAACAAAGCTTCCTTGCTTAAGCTGACCTTACTAACCACCAAGGAGGGAGGTATGGTCTTTTCAAATGTACGGATGATATATAAAAAAAAATATATAATTGACAAATTCAATTCGATTTGAATCACTAAATTTCAAGGGTGATATGAAAGCGATGTTTACCATAGTACAGCCATAAATAAACCTTTTAATTGAATCTCAGAATACGAAATGTTCACTCGCACACGGTGATGGGACTCTCATCGCTGAGTTCGCGCGCGTAAGACGTATCACGTCACACAGGTTTTTATATCAATAAATTTGCTCAGCATTTCTGAATTGCGGTGTATATTTATTTAAAAGCTCGGTGAATTCAGAAAATGCTGAATATGGCAGTTTGTAGCGACCATATTTCTCTCCGTGTATATATGTTGCTTTGACCAATCCACAAACACCATTACCCCGCCATCCCAGCATGCAAAATCAATACAAACCAAAACTTCCAAGACTATAACAATTATCTTGTTTCAGGCACAGATGACATCAGTCTCCAACATCCCAAGGAATCTTGGACATTCCAATAGACAGGGCAAAGGCACCTGTATTAATGAAGTGAGGGGCCACCTAATTGACATTCGAGCCAATATGTTGACCATTCGACTCATCTAAAATAACGACCATCCACCATGACTCTCGTTAAGTTAACGAGCCATGCAGACTACCACCGTGACGAAGAAGACCAATCTCAACTGGCCGACGACTCTCAACGCCGTCACCAACAATCAAGCTCAACGACTTAACAACTAGTCGTTCGATAGCAGGCTCGGTGACACAGAAAAAGCAACCTGGACATTTATTCCCAATCATCGAGGCATATATCAAAACCACCGTCAAACGAAATTATGACCTTGCAATGGCGAGTGAGATAGCTACAAACTAGCCAAGAATCTTTACCTCCGTACCGAATGATGAATAAATTGGCTGAATTTTCACGACCAACTTGGCTGCCGGATATCGACAAATCATCATAGACAAATTCAGGACACCAACTGCCTTGTTGGGTATTGTATGACCCTAGAAGCTATACTTAAATCAGCAAAACTGCAGGTTTACTTAATATTACGATAAACATCCTAGGAAACTCATCTGAAAGGCTATGGAAGGTGTAAAATGAGTAGTTTGAAATGACGTGGACCCCCAGTTGAACATCCATTTTCTGACTTCAAAAATGAAATTCCAAAACTGCAAAAAGAAAAAAAAAAAAAAAACAATGGTAACCATCACCACTAACCATCAGAATATGGGCTATTGTAATATTGATAAAGCCAGATATCTCTATGAATGACAATGAAGAAGACTGTCAATCGCATCGACCTTCATGACATCTTATCAAGACCACCATTAACATATATTTCAATAAAGACATTGCGCTTTAGTTAAGATAAGGCTTTCTGCCAATACATATATGTATAAAAAAAGGGAGTTTTCTTTGCTTTATTTTATTTAACATGTAGCAAAATTAATATCACACAATCATGTAAATCTTAATTTTAAAGTGTGGTCCGTTAAATTTAATTAAATCCTATTCAGTATTCTCAGTTCCTTTGTCATAAACTCCAACTCCTACATCAATGAGGAAATAAGGTTACCCACATGATAAGGTAGCAAAAACAACCAATGACATCGGTGTAACAGACTGAAGTGCCTCTTCCCATTTTCCATCCCCTTCTAACCCGTGCTCTCATTCTATTTTAAAACTAATCTTTAATCAGCATAACCTCGCACCAGCTGACCACACTAATTCTCTTCATTTATTATTGTAATGTACAGGTTTTTTTTTATGGTTCACCTGTTTCTTTCCCTGGATGGTAGTACGCGTCTGTCGGGGACGACAGTTTTTCAAAGTAAGGGGGGGTGTTAAGTTACGAATTTTTCGTTTTTAAAATTTTTAAATTCATTAAAAAAATTCTTATATAAAAATTAAATTTTTTTTACATTATTCGATTTAGATCGCAAATTGAATAATATTCGCAAGCATTATTTTAATTCTTTTCTATTTCGTTTCTCAGAAAATGAGCTCGATAAGAAAATATCGAGTAACATTTTCTGCGAGGTAAAACTGCCAATTCAGGCAAGCCGTTGAACCTTGAGTATGCACGCGTGCAGGTTCAAACACTGTACATCATGCATGATAACGACAAAACTGGCCAATGAGAGTTCTTGTTTTCTCTCCTACCTCTATGTTGAAGCGGGCGCGAAGTAAGTTATCTTATTGAAGCTCGCGGACCTCAAGGGTAGAACGCCGCCGGCCCTCGCAAGCAGTAGTTGCCAAGAGCAACTACCACCGCCAGGTGAAATCAGGACAGATGACTAAGTCATGAGAGCAAGAGAAAAAATGAAGGAGCGGGGCGAGGACGGAGTGGCCTAACTCAGCGTATTTGGCCAGCGCCGGCAATAATGACATCTTATGAGTGTATTATAACGCGTCGGGTTTTTCTTTTTGTTATTTATTTTAGTTGATTCATTTAAACTCGCGTATAAAGTGCCAATATCACTGCCATCCAGCCAGAGAAAAACAGGAGGATCCAGCTAATTAAAGTTAAGTATATTAAGTAAATTTTTTAAAAAAATGTTAATTAAATAAAATTAACAAACGTTGTGAGTGAATTCATATTTTGATTTTTATTATATTGAAATTCCTAAAAATTTCAATCAATGTAAATTAAGATTTGTTTAAAATTTTAATAAAAGCATCATTTATATTTTAATTTAGAAAATGAAAATTCTGAAAATTCAAAATGAATTGATAAATCTTTCAATGTAATACCAATCTTGCTAAACCACTTGGTCAAAGTTTCTATCCAATAAATATGGATTATTAAAAGATGTAAAATAAATAGTTTAAGTCACCATAAAAATTTACTAAAGGTAATTAGAAAATAAAAGCTTTTTTTTTAAGGGACCAAGAGAAATTTTGTTTCACTCTTACTCTTTTTTCCCCGTATAAAAATGTAGTTTTAGGGTGGATTTTTTTGTTTAAATAAAACAACCTAAAAAATCCACCTTAATAATTATAATTTTTAAAGGCAATTTAACAATAGTACTTTTTGATACTAGTGCATCAAATTACGAATATTTGTGTGGTTGATGTGCACGAGAGTCGACCAAGCCAGCCCAAGTGTCATAGCAATCGCCCCAATATTTATAATTTAACGCACTAGTAACAAAAAATATTTTTTGACACAGAGTGCGTAAAATGGCACATCAAGAATTTGGCTGCGTTTCATTATATGCAATTTTACGCACGCTATGTCAAGAACATTTATTTTATTACTATTCCAAATACAGAATTATTATACACGGTGGGCCATTGTCATCTTCGCACTCAATTTTCTCCGAACCTACTGCAGCTACAAAAAAAAGGTCCAAAGATAAATTGACCGTGACAGAGGGGGCCATTTAACTGCACTCTTGGTTTTGACCTTGAGGTCCAATTTCAAGGTCATTTGAAGGTCAAGACCATTTTTTTAAATAGGAATACCTATTTTTGACTGCGGATTTGAAAAGAACAGGAAATTCTAATATAAGTTTGTCCCGGGTCAAAATTTATTTGGTGACCTTTTCAAGGACAAAAATCGAGGTCAAATGTCTATAAGCCGATTAAATGCCCTTTTTCTGCATTATCTTGGTTTGCTGATAAACGCAAATGATCTAAATAGTGTTAAATAGTCATCTTAGTTCCAAGGTAAAAGAATCTTGACCATCTTGACCTTAAGGTCAAATTTCAAGGTCATTTTAAGATCAATAATGTTTTTTCGGTAATAGAAATTCCTATTTTAGACTACGAATTTAAAAATATTAATTAATTTTACGCTAAGATTATTCCAGGGGAAAGTTGATTTTATGACCTTGGAATGGTCCAAAATTAAGGTCAAATATTGAAAAACTTATCGAATGCTCTTTATCTGAATCACACTTGTTTCCTAAGACTTTTAGTGTATCGGTATGAAAGAAAAGTTCAGAAAAAATTTGTGGATGGCGAAGGGGGCCTCGCCATGCACAACTTTTGTCTGGACTTTTTGGTATGATTGATTTTAACCATGAACTTCAGTTTCAAGTTTATTTCAAGGTCGACTTAAAAGAGCGTAAAATTTTACGTCGGAAACAGTATTTTAAAATATTTTTCATGACCTTTGGAAGGTTATGTCAAGGTCAAATGCTGAAATACCTAGTATGATGTCTTCTGTCTGGAGAACGTTCAGCGTAAAGTCTTAGTGCAGTACGAAAATATTAAGACACACCTCTAAAACCATTTTCATATCAACAATTTTATTTAAAGGTTATACAAAAGTGGAAAATGAAAATAGCACTATTCAGTTGTAATTAATATTCCAAGTGCAATAAACAAAAATAAAAATAGTTTTGATAATAATATTAAGACTCAAGAAGTAGTAATAGCAATAAATGAATTTGAACGCGGATTAAATATTAGAATATTCTTTTTAGACTATTTTTGATTAGAAAATAATGTTTTACAAAGAACGATAGATAAATTTTCATATTGAATTTTGCCCCTACTCATTATTCAGTTTTATCTTATAACTGAATTTTTTTTAAAGCGTTCTTCGTAGTAATTGAAGAAATATGTAGTCATGTTTGTGTTAAATAAATTATTTTTGATTCAAAAATAATCTTTTACAAAAATATTAAAGTATCTAATTCAAGCTAGACGAAAGTTATCACTTACTACTATTACTACTTCTTCACTTTTTTTATTATTATCAAAAATTTTATGTTTGTTGGACTACACTTAAAATATAAATTACAACTTAACAGTCTTATTTAAATTTAAAAACTGTTGTAATGGCTGACTATCCTCCAAATGAGATTGTTGATATGATAATGGTTTTAGGGGAATGTCGTAATAACTATCGTGTTGCAGCAAAACTTTACGCTGAACGCTTTCCAGATAGAAGACATCCCAGTGATAGGTCAATACAAAGTTTAACTGACAGAGCTCGTCGAGGACGTCTTGCTCGCCAACGCAGGCGTCATGAGTACAACGAAGATGATGCTCTTGTTATAATTATTCTTGCGGTTATTTATCTTAATCCTCATGTCAGCAGTCGTCAAATAGAAATGGAAGTTGGTATTCTAAGACGAACATTTTTGAGAATTTTAAATAGGCTTAATTACCATGCTTACCATATCACGCTCGTACAGGAACTGACAAGGAATCATATGCAAATGAGGACTGAATTTTGCCAATGGGCCTTACACATTGTAGAAAATGATCCCAATTTTTTCAAATATGTACTTTTTTCTGACGAAGCTAAATTTTATAGCGATGGACAATTAAATAGGCACAATTGTCATTATTGGTCAAATGAAAATCCTCATTGGCACAGAGCTGTAGTTCATCAGCATCGCTGGAGCCTTATGGTATGGTGTGAGATTGTAAATGGATATTTGATTGGCCCTTACTTTTTTGAGCGAAATGTTAATGGAGACAGCTATTTGCAGTTAATAAGAGACCACTTGCCAGAATTAATGGAAGATGTTGATTTAGAAACTAGACGAAGAATGTGGTTTCAGCAGGATGGTGCACCACCACACTTTGCACGAATTGTCCGAGAATTTTTGAATCAAAATTACCATGAAAGATGGATCGGTAGAGCAGGGCTAGTTAATTGGCCTCCTAACTCACCTGATTTAACATCTCCAGATTTTTATTTGTGGGGATTCCTAAAAAATTTTATTTTTAAAGAGTGGCCTACAACTAGAGAAAACATGCAAAATCGCATTCGTCAAGCATGTGCGGGAATTCCGAGACAAACTCTACTGAAGACTGTACGTCATTTTCGAAGGCGCTTAACTTTGTGTCTACAAGTAAATGGAGGTAACTTTGAACATTTGCTTCGTGGTTAAAACAGTGAAAGGCAAGGGGACTCACGATAATCCAGCACCCCGACGTGAGAGGCGAGGGTACTCACGATAATCCAGTACCCCGACGTGAGAGGCAAGAGGACTTACGATAGTCCAGCACCCCAAAGGGAACACGATCCTATTACGTCCACGTCGTTGTTCCTGGGTAACGCTAAAGGTGGGATAAGCATATTATGTTATTTAATCTTGAATTGACCTTCTTCAGATCCATTCACGACATAACAAACTTAAAATATCACTTTGAGTGTCACTTTTTCTAACTGCAGTGTCAAAAATAGGCCGAGGCCCCCTTCGCCATGCACAAATTTTTTCTGAACTTTTCTTTCATACCGATACACTAAAAGTCTTAGGAAACAAGTGTAATTCAGATAAAGAGCATTCGATAAGTTTTTCAATATTTGACCTTAATTTTGGACCATTCCAAGGTCATAAAATCAACTTTCCCCTGGAATAATCTTAGCGTAAAATTAACTAATATTTTTAAATTCGTAGTCTAAAATAGGAATTTCTATTACCGAAAAAACATTATTGATCTTAAAATGACCTTGAAATTTGACCTCAAGGTCAAGATGGTCAAGATCCTTTTACCTTGGAACTAAGATGACCATTTAACACTACTTAGATCATTTGCATTTATCAGCAAACCAAGATAATGCAGAAAAAGGGCATTTATTCGGTTTTTAGACATTTGACCTCGATTTTTGTCCTTGAAAAGGTCACGAAATAAATTTTGACCCAGGACAAACTTATATTAGAATTTCCTGCTCTTTTCAAATCCGCAGTCAAAAATAGGTATTCCTATTTAAAAAAATGGTCTTGACCTTCAAATGACCTTGAAATTGGACCTCAAGGTCAAAACCAAGGGCGCAGTTTAATGGCCCCCTCTGTCACGGTCAATTTGGCTTTGGACCTTTTTTTTGTAGCTGCAGTAGGTTCGAAGAAAATTGAGTGCGAAGATGAAAATGGCCCACTGTGTATATACATTCAGGGTGTCCCATTTTAAAGAAACCACTGAGATATTTTTGACAGTTAGCGTTGTATAAAAAAATTGTTCGCCGAAAGTTATTCGAGACAATGTGGGCTATCTTTCTATGAAATCAGTTTTGACCTTGAGATTTATTTTCAAAGTCATTTGAAAGTCAAAGTGATTTTTTGAATTGGAACCCCTATTTTTGATCCCGGATTCGGAAAGAGCGAGAAATTCTACGTTCAGATAAGGTATTATGTGTATGGTGCGGTTGACCCCTCCGAGGTCATGTAGGGGTCAAAGAGTATAGCCGAATAAGCATGTGAAAATATTTATTGACTATATAAAACCTTACAAGTCTCAAACATAACCTAAAAATAAATTTAAAAATTCCAAAGTGGCCTGTACATTAACGGTATGAATGCATACTTATTTTCGACTTTTAGAAACTTTACTTTTCATAAAATCTATCATTCATATTTTATACAGATTTCTATAGGAATGGTGAAAAGTATCTAAAATATAAAAAAACTGAAAATTCTATGGATTTATAGCATTTTAGAGGCTCTATTGCATTCTCATCATGAAAATAACACCAAATACACGTTCAGCGACCAAAAAAATCTCCTAAATATTGATATTCAGTCATACTTATATCATATGAATCCATAAAATACGAGAATAAGCTTAAAAAAATCGACCACAAAGACATTTTGCGAAAGATTTATTAATAATTATAAATCTTTCATTGAAAATTTTTGAAATATCTATTAAATCTTTCATTAAATGATTCAAGATACGTTATAGAAATATTTCATGTAAGATTTATAAATAATTAAAAACAATCCATGAAATATTTAAAATATTTCAGAAATTTGTAAAATAATATTTTGAGAATATTTCGTGAAATATTTCATAAATCTTTCAAGAAATCTGTATGAATATACAGTCAACTACCTCGATATGACCGCTTTTAATGGCCATACCCCTCCGTCAATGCTTGAAGCTGATCCCTTCCATATCTACTAACTCTTGAGTCCTGGAATTCATATATGGTCACGAGTTTCTCAAACTTTTATTGATAGAAAAACATGGATTTAAAGACAAGTATATAAACGTGGGCTGAGTCTAAAGCCAACAAATGTAGTGCGCCCCTTGGCCATAATCAGAGCGTAAGAAACTATTTCTCAATTCGAATAAAACGGTCATTGGTGGAGGTATGTCGATACTTAGAATTTTACCTTCCTATGTCGGCGTGGTAGGCCATATCGAGGTCATTGACTTTAGTCACGATATAGTCTTAGAAATATTTTATTATTATTTTTGGAAGATTTCCTGAATATATTATGTAATATTTCAAATTAATCTTTCGAAATGATGTATGAAATATTTAGGAAATATTTAATGCTATGTGAGAGATATCTTCAAGTGAATTTAATGGTATAAAAAATAATTCTTAAATTTGATTTTTAATTTTGTCTATATTTAAAAAAATATTTTTAATCATAAAAAATTACAATATTTTATATTAATAAAGTATAACTTATTCTTTTTATATTTCTTTTCAATCTTCATCACTATCTTCATTAATTATAGGGATTGTATTTCCCACATAAAATAAATCATTTAATGCTGCTGCAGAGATAGTGTAGATGGAACACTCCATCATAGAACGGCACGGATACGGCACGGCACGGAACAGCACGACCCCTTGAAAAGTTCCGTCATCTTGATTCTCCCTAAGATGGGCAGGACAGGAGTGTCTTGAAAGAGCCACTGAAATTATTAATTAATAATTATTTTTAAAATTAAAAACTGAATTTAACTGAATTGCAAAGGAAAATAATGAATAACAAATAGAAAGCAAATAAAAAATTAGTAATTTAAAAATGAACAATGTTTTTAATAATTAAATTTTCTTGTGTTATGTAATCATTGTCTTTATTTTTTAATTTGAACATTTAATACCGTAAAGAACGGGATTCTTATCAGGGCATGATTTCTTTTTACGTAAATGACAATTCATATAAATACTAACACACGTACATATGAATATGTTATTAAGGTTACATTAATGTTATTTATGAAGAATTGTTTACGAATAAATTTTTAATTACTAATGTATTTTCATGAAATTAACTCGAGTACTTTATTCTCTGAATGATACTTAAAAAATAAAACTTCAATTGACTAAATGATGTTATACAATTAAAAATATATATATTTATTTAATAGTTCATCGAATGAAATGATTATTCATGAAATATATTATTCTTACATATATGTTACACAAATAATAATTACAATGGATGATAGTTAAATAAAAATTTTTATTTTAAGAATCATAGCGTTGAAATTTATTTTGATGAAAATGTTATTCGATTGACATTTTCAGTTGTTTTAATACTTAATAATTTTCCTTCGTGTTTTAATAATTTTTTATTAATATTAAGAAGGGGCCGAACTATCTGTCTCTGTCTAATAGCTTTTTTCATTATTTATATAAACACTATCCTTTATAACAAGAAAAAAATAGCAGCCCCCGCTAGATATTAGTATAATTAGTAAATTTTGTAATAACAATAAAATTTTTTACCGTATAGTTTTTGACTAATTAGAGACCTACTAGCAATTTAGAATATAATCTATCTTTTTTTGGTAGGTCTCTAATTATTCAAAAACTACGCAGTGAAAAAATTTGTTTGTTATATCAAAATTTACTTATTATACTAATATCTAGCGGGGGCTGCTATTTTTTTCTTGTTATACCGGATAGTGTTTACATAAATGATGAAAAACGCTATTAGACAAAGACAGATAGTTCGGCCCCTTCTTAAGGATTCATTTATAAATTATAATATCAATGATATGAAAATAAAATAACAAATATAAAATTAAATATATTATAACCTTACTTGTGATACATACACTTTGTAATATTTATATTTCATTAAGAATTTACATTTGATGCAAATAAAATTGTTGGTTAATTACAAATAGTCGATTTATTGTTTTGTAATATTCGAATTTTAAAATAACCAAAATATTTTATTTTAATCTTATAATCGTGTATTTAAATTCAGTATTTCGTATGTATAAAATACATATGTAAAGATATTATAATTAGAAATAAACACGAAATTGGTTTTTAAGTAACATTGGTCAAGAATCTAAACATAAGAGCCGTTCTTCAGTGATATTACACATTACACATAACTCGTTACACGTTTTGAAATTTTGTTATCTGATGTCAACTGAATTCAATATCCAAACGATACTCAAGTTCGAAATAATACGAGTTACCCACGGTTACCTATGAAGTCAAGCTCAATTTTCGACTTTTGTGAATTATGCCTTACAATTTACATATGATTTAGGACATTCTTTACTTTTTTCCCTAAGTGAAAAATATACTATTTAATGTGAAACATTCTTGGGAATAAAGCTTGAGTTTTCTATTTTTTTTAAGTTTCTGGTTCTATTCAATGACTTTATATTATTTAGTTTCACTGATTTTTAGTATAAAGTAAATCTTCATTCAAAATTTATTTGTTGTTGTCGTTTTTGATATTTTTATTTTCTTTTTATTGAAAATCGGTGAAGTTAATTATATGCATGAAATCGAACAGAACTATATGACATTCCCTATATGACATATTTAAACTTAGCCTTATATTGTATGTGTAATAAACTTAAGGTTTTCTTTAATGTTTGTTTACATATACAATAACGTATATTAAAATTCAATATTCTAATGTTAATTTACTTTTCAGTGAATTTTAAATATTATTGTAATTAAAATATTTACCACCTTTTTCTACGAATCTATGGTTCTTCGGATTCGTGCACTTTTTAGGTATGTGCTTCGAGTATATATACGTGGAGGCAGCATGTTATATGGTAGATTGGTGGATAATTTAATGATGATGTGAGAAAGAAAGAAAATAAATACTTAAATACTGTCTCTCTGGTGCAGCGCTTACGGGAGCGTTACGCGAGAGAGATAGGATTTAAGTTAATATCTTCTTTCTCTCTACCTAAAGTTGCCACCACTTTTTAACACGGCATGCTTCCTTCATAGTATATAAGATCTAAGGGTATGTGTAATTATTCTTGTAATAAGATTTTCTTTTTATATTGTTTCCTATATAATTAGTAGTTATTATATATTAAAATGAAACTACCTTTTTCTACAGTTCTCGGCTCCTACGGATCGAAGAATGGCAATGTTTATTGAGTCCTATATAATGAGTAGTTAGCATATACAAGCACTTTTTTGGGCCTCTTTCTTGGGTCTTATGTGGGCTTTAGTATATGTATTTCTCTCTTTATCTATGTTTCACTATATTCTGTTTTATTATCTTTTTTCACTCTCTATTCTTTCTTCCTTCATTTTTCTTTTACTCTCTCCATCTTCAGCTAACCTTCTTAATTTTCTCTTTTCTTTAAGGTATAGATTTTAATAATAGTATAATATTAGAGTCTATACTTGATTAGCTTCTAGAAAAAAGAGAAAATATTTGTCGACAGCGCATCTCTAAATGCAGTTGAATTGAACTTTATCAGCTAATTTTTGACTGACGTTTTGTTAATTTTAATCTAAATTTTGTATAATTGAACTGACTTTAAATAAATTCAGCTAATTTGAAGGCAAATTTATCCTGCTTCTGCTCAATTTTAACTAAATTTTAGCTAACTTTTATACAACTTTCAGCTATTTTTTAACTCACTTTTAGCTATCGTGTTACTCCTATTTTAGCGAAATTTCAACTAACTGGGGCCACGATTAATTCTTATACACGGCGGCAGCGTCGATAACGATGGCAGAAAACTTTTTATGATATAATAAGATATATATCTTTCTATATAAAATAGTTTTTTTTTAATTTTTAGTTGTTAAGCCCTTATATGTTACTCATAGAATTCTTATTTTCCACCCTTTTATTTGATAAAACCCATTTTCTACTCATTTTACACTTATTTTCCACTTTTTTCAACTCTACACCCCACCCAACAAAAATAACTGCTGATACCCACGTAAAGATACTCGAGTTCCAAGTTATACTCAATACTCAAATCACGTTTATGAATTCGAACCTTACAGACGAATCTCAATCTTGTGAATACTGAAGATTATCAAATTCTAACCTTAATCTTGAATTTGCACATGCGCACACAGAGAAAGGGAAATACCTAAAAAAATGTACTTGAGTCAGTTATTAAAAAAACATTACCAGTCGTTTTTAATTGATACTCAGTATATAAATTAAGACAACCTATATTAGTACATCTTTCAATGTCTTACTTCAAATATTATTTTGTATAGTAATGGATTTTTCCGTACTACGGAACTTAATTATCTTATACTAACATATTACCTATATAATGCGCACTGTGGTGCTGTCAAGTATAAAACTTCAATATAATTAATTTTCAATAACGCAAAAACTATTAAATTGTAAAACAATTTTTAACAGTTGCTAAATATAATGTAAATCATATAATACATAACAATTTTGAACTACTAATAATTTATTTTAAACTCGAAAGCTAACTATTTTAAAACGAAGTATAGCAGATGAACATGTATTGTTCTATTCCTTAAATATCACGAATTAGAAAATTAATTATTAGTAAATTAAAAGTGTTATATATTATAATAATAATTCTACACTTATCAGTTTTTAATTTTAGTAACAGAAAAAGCCGCACCAAAAGAGAATAACAATCACATTTTCTGGAAAATATTGCCCTTGAATTAAGTAGGTGAAATGTCAGCCATAGTACTGGAAAAAAAGACACTAAGCATCGAAAATTTTTGCTCTCGCTTAATAATATAATAGTACCAACATTAGTCCATAAAATTCAAGCTATGTACTAATTGAAATTATATTGTCACTTTTATTTCAAATACCTAAGTACATAAATTAGATATACTAGATTTAGTACCTATTTCAACAGTACCAACGAATATAGCTGCTTATAAAAACGTACTCTTAAATGGGAAATTTCTGCCAAAAATGAGTTGCCCAGCTACTGAGGGCGCCACTAGATCCCATGTATTTTTATATCTATATATATATCAAATTTTTCGTATGTATAGATATACAAACGATGTTAAAGTGTTACCCAGGTTTTTAGACGAAAAATTTTACCGAGAAGAATCCTTTTATAAGCGTCTATCTTCTTTGACAGTACTTTCCTTTCTCCGTGTAGTTGTTAGTTCTAGGAAACGTCAAATACTGTTTTCGATTATTTCATGGTTCGTCATTGAAACACGTGATTAAAAAGAATGAATTCCTATCATATTTTTTCATTGATTTAAACGCAATTTGATAAAATAATTGTACAATTAATTCATCCTTTTTTATAAAAATAAAAAATTTTAATTTAGTGCAAAACTTCAATATCAAAATTCATAAGTTCAATTCTTTCAGTGCCGGATTTACCTATGGGCACTTGGGGCACAGGCCCCAGGGTCTTCACCAGTCAAGGGCCCCCACAAAATATATCTGTTTTTTTAATACTTTGAATCTACTATTCGTGAATTATTTTATATGTTTATTAAAGATTTTACTGGTTTTTCGAACAAATCTCGAAGAAAAATTATTTTAAAATTATTTTAAAATTATTAATTGTTGCCTTGTCAACTAGAGAAAATATCGCATCTTGCAAGCAACATTTACAATCTATAATGATAAATATAACCATTTCCTTGACTAAAATGTACCGTTTGGTACTAGTATATTTCGATTATAACATCTAATGTGTTTAAGATAGAGCTGTCTATATCTTACTGATGATGAGCTAACAAACAGTCTTGTGCTCGAAACATGTACTTTTTTTATTTTTTCGAAGTTAGTTTTTTTCTTCTCTGGTTTTGATTCAGTTCTGTAAAAGAAAAGAATAGTCGTTACATCAGGAGATTCTTTAAAAATAATTTTCCTTCGAGATTTATTCGTAAAATCTTTAATAAATATCTGATTTTTTCTTTTGTTATTGAATTTAAAGATTAAAACTTTAGAGAATAGCATATACTACACTAAAAAATTATTAAAAATGAGAATACCTATATAAAAATTTATATGTATAACTTGTACCTTGTAAGAATATGTTTCACCTCATACTGATTTTTTATCATAGTTAAAATATTTCAGCAAATTTACGTACATCAAATTAATAATTTTTAATTGGTTAAACTTAAGAGTTATAAATAAAAATATTTTATTTACTAACTAGTACAATTTATTTTCCAATTTTGAATTCCTTACATAGGGCCCCCACATCAATTGTGCCCCAGGGTCCAACAAATCTAAATCCGGCTTTCATTTTAAAATTGGCTAATTTAGACATAATAATATAATATATGAAAATTCAACTGAGCGACGTTAGGAGCGAGGTAAATTAAGCTAGTTATGAATTATTCACATATCATAAGCAAATATTATTGTAAATATATTTAGGAAAATATAAAGTTATGTAACAATGTAAGCATAACGTTAAAATTAGGCTTCTTTGCAAAATATTATAGTGTTAAAGACTATGACAACTGATACGTTTTTAAATTATTTAAAGATGGCACTTGAAGTAATTGTAATTAGAAAATACTGTGTATTAATATTTTATAAGAACACTGCATGTACTTTTGGTATTTTTTTGTTCATAAAAAACATCGGAAATCAAAAACGCCATTCCACTGCTCATTTTATTCTTATTCAAAATATATTTTTAGTTGTTAATAATAACGAAAAAATATCATAATAATAAATTAATGAATGAATTGATAATTTCTACATATCTAAATGGTCCGCGTGCTTTTCATTCTCAGAGACCCTAGTACCCCATAAAGCGGTATTTGTGTCTTTGGCTGATTGGTTTTTTATTGAACTAAAGAAATGATGTAAAAAATATTTTAATAACGTCCACGCAATGAAGTAATATTTAAATTGCAGTAATTTTGGTTGTAAATATGGAAGAAAACTTTTCGACCGCGCAAATTATGGATTCAACGTCAGAATGTAGAATGAAGATTGTGACACGGAAAGATCTAATAAAGCAATCTTGCAACTTTCTGTTCCGAAAGGTTTTGTAATCCCTGTTTATATAGAACAGAATGAAAACGAAAATACGTGTTATGGGAGTTCCACGGCATGGAGTAAGGGAATTATAATGAAAAGATAGAGGATTGATAAAAACATTTTTGTCATGAAAAATTTTAAGACATGAAATATTAACTATTTATTATGGAAAAAGTAGTGTGATCATTAAAAATACATATTCTAAATTAATTAATTGGATTAAGTGATAAAGCAGATTATTTGGGAGACGAAAATTTATTTACTCGATTGTTATCCAGCGAGAAACACATATTTTACATTAAAGGGAGTTTGCATTGAGACCTTGAATACTTTGTCCAAAACCTTTGTACATTATCTATATAAGTCAATTTACATCACCTTCAATGTTGCCTATCATTCACACTCAATAATATTTTACTTCTGTTTTCTATATTGCTACCTGAGACAATTGATAATATTTAAATTGCTGTAATTTTGGTTCTAAATGTCGTAGGATGCTTTCCAACCGCAAAAATTAAGGGGTTTGAGATCAGCTTTTCTTCTATACTGAAAAAAATAGAATCTAGAACCAAAGAGAATCCGCATGGTGGTAGAAGATTTTCGTTTTGTTTTAAGCCATAGTAGAATTCCGCTTGACTCTAGAGGAAAATCTACTTCAATGATATCGACTTTCTTCTAATAGATATTCTGCTACCACCTAGCAGAAAAATTTTTGAAGCAACTAAACTTTAATATGATGAATATTCATCTCGATTATAGTTATTAGGTACAACTAGATTTATATTTGATTCAAGAACTAAGAATCAAATAAATTTTTTCTCTTACTCCTAGATTCTATTTTTTTCAGTGTATATAGCGCTTGAATGCTCAATAAGCAATCTGTATGCAATTTTCCGCATTAATGCATTGACTACGTTGCGTATTGTAAATTTTCAGAAAATTTGAATTTTATGATATGATACTGAAATAGTTATAGCTCTTAAACGAGATAAAAAAATACGGTGATACTTTTTGAGGACTTTCTTCTATATTAACACTTACTTTTAGGAAAGTTTCATTAAAGAAACTAAGGGTTTTTTTTTCAACTTCAAAGTTAATCATTTTTTAAAAAAAGGGTAACTTTTAAATAAGAATCGTTAAGAACATATTTAAACGGTAAATTTTTAGTTCTTTTTATTTCTGGAGTAAGAAATAGGGGGTCCCACTTAGAAAAATCGACTTAACCTTCAAATGACCTTGAAGGTAATGGTCAAGTTTAAATTAAAAGTCCCAATCACATAGCTAGGAAAAAATCCTAACAACCATGTATCTTAGTATTTTCCTACCATTGTTAGTTCAGAAGTTATCGTGCTGTTCCGGAACTTTTCAGACACCCTATATACATATTTATATATATATATATATGTACATATATATATATATACAAGGGGGGTCCCCACCCCCTACTCGCGCTGCTTGCCAACCCCTACTTATAAATCCCATTATTTTAAAATTATATAATTAAATCTTACTTACTGTATTATTTTAATACCATTTTAATTGTTGATAACTATGGTTGAAGATTTTTATTTAATTTTAATAAGAATGACAGATTTCCACACCACCTAAACAGGTACCGTCATTTAAACCTTACATTGAATAATTTTTAACATAAGTTAAATAATAAACAATGTATGGTATTTAATGGCGCGTTGGTTTTTTTTGTTTTATTTGAAATAATTATATAAAAATAAATATAATCATTTTAATTAATTTTAAGACATGTTAAAATTAATTAAAATTATTTAAATATTTTTATATATATATTTAAAATAAAACCATGGTTTCCTTCGCCGGTAGCCCTACATAACCATGAGAGCTTATATTCCTTCCTCCTTATACCATTAGCCCAACCTACAAACCATCCTCCACCATTGGAAACACACATATTTAAGAAAATTTTCAAAAGTCATTTATTTTTTTAAAATTTTGTTAGTTTATTATATAACAGTTTTCACAATAGTAATTTCTTTTAAATTTTTGCTTAATTATGTGTATTAGAATAATCATAATAATCAAACATTTTTTTATTAACTATTATTGTAACATGTCTTATAATAATACGAAATAGAAAATTTTTTTTTTTATAATGATTATTCTTCATTTTATCCTTTAATTCCATGTAAAATTTTGATAAGAATTATATTATATTTAAATTCGTAAGTAAATAAATTCAAATAACATAATTAATAACTTTATTGATCATATATCCAATTAAATTATATAATTTTATTTTTTAGGAAATATATACACTATAGTTGTTAAAGACTTCAATCAAATAAAAATTATTTCAGATAAAACGATGGGAATAGAAGAAATGATGTTAGGCACTGAAATATTTATTGTTAAGAATAATTTTGAAATATAAAATTCATTGCAATTTTAAATTTTTTAGTGAAAATGTTAATACTTTTTATATATTTTTATTTTCAAAATATTTTATTTAGAATCACATTTTTTTATATAGAATTATTTTGTTTTTCTAATTGTGTTATATACAAATTGTACATTTTTTTATATATGTTTATTTTTTTTAATTTTATTTTTCATGTTACTATATACACGAATTTTAGATTTTGTTATACATAAATTGTACATACTTTATTAAAAAAAATTTGTTTTAAAAAACATTTATTGCAAAAAGTAATTAATAATTTTATGCCGAATAGTTACCAGATGTGAAGGGATATAGTATAAAATTACGATGTTTTTGTCTAGAGTTATACGGAGCGTTATACGGAGGGGTATATGGAAGAGTAAAAGGAGCTAACCTTTTTCGAAATTTCAATGTTTTTGTAAAGAATTTTGCGGGGAGGAATATGAAAAGTCATAGATGGAGAGGTTAACGAAGCGGTATGTGGAGGGGTACATGGAGGGGACAAGGAACTAACATTTTTCAAAATTTCAATGATTTTGTGAAAAATTTTGTGGAGGGGAATGTGGAGGAGTAGACAAAGTCATAGACGAAGGGGTAAACGGAGCAGTATATGGAGGGGTACATGGAGCTGTCGTTAGCTAAATGGTAATATCGTAGAAAATATTAATGGAGGGGTGAGGGAAGGTCATGCGGAGCAAAATTTACCAAAAAATAATGGAATTTCAACGTTATTTTACAAAGTGTTATATGGAACGATAGATGGAGGGATATGGAAATCAAAATTTGAATTAGCATTAAAAATTTTCACGGAGGGACACGGAGGGAAATCGAGTCCCATGGAGCGGGACGGATTTACCTGGAGATGCCGATTACTTGAAAAATAATGTAAAAAACATGAATTTCAGCTGGTTTTAGGGGGGATACTGAGGGGAGTATGGAGCTGGAGGGAGGGTAGTGGAGCAACTTGGAGCGAAATGGAACAGGATGGAGGGTGATACAGCGGGTGCTCCAACGAATTGACTATATAATATAGGTAGATATATATATATATATATATATATATATATATATATATATATATAAATATAAATAAGTAAATATATATATATATATATATACATATATACTTATTTATTTGTATATACAGTACCGCTCAAAAATTCGATAGCACCATGTAAAAAAAGAGTGTGGAAAAAATGATCATATCTTGAAAAAAAGTGTTGTAGAAAAATTAAAAAAAAAGATTTTTAAGTACTCTTCAAGAGCTTTCAAAATTGATGTACAAAATTATTTTCAAAGGTTTTCATCGTGTTAGAAAAGTTACTTAAAAATAAATATATTTTGCTTATTGTTTTAATAATAGATTTGCTCAGACAGTTTTACAAGTATGATATAAGTAAATCTGTAAATAATATATTTTCAAGTACTCTGAAAGAGCTTTCATTTGCCTTTTTAAAAAAATTTTTACAATAATTTTCTGCAACGTTGTAAAGCCTTAAATTTGGAGATTTCGGCTGTTTTTTTAGCAATTTTTTGCTAATTTTCTACAAAAAAACAGCAAAAATCCCCAACTTCAAAGTTTCATAACTTTACAGATAATTGTTGTTGAATTGAAAAAATTAAACAAATGAAAGCTCTTTCAGAGTACTTAAAAATATAACTTTTTCATTTTTTTAAAAATCATACTTGAAAAATTATCTGAGTAAATCTATCACAAATATATCAAAAATTGTCAACAAATTTTTATTTTCAAGTTACCTTTTTTAACACGATAAAAAACTTTGAAAATAATTTTGTACATCAATTTTGAAAGCTCTTAAAAAGTACTTTAAAATCTTTATTTTTTAAATTTTACCATAACACTTTTTTTCAAGATATGATTATTTTTTACGTAATACTATTGAATTTTTGAGCGGTACTGTATATAATTTATGTATTTTACCTGTTACGGTTTGGGTGCTCGTTGAAAAATAGTTATTCACTATGCTATCGTACCCACGATTGGCGTCTTTGGTTACCTAGATGTTCATCGCAACTTGAAAATCATCTACAGCAATAACTTTTCAAATTTAACTCAAAGTTTAATAACTACTTTGACGTTCTCGTAAATGTCATCACGTCAGACATTGATGTTCCTGGCAAGATAAACATTGTCTACAAGAATGTCCTCTAAAATTAAGCACATTTTTTATTAATCACATGCACGTTTTTGGAGATGATATCTTATAATACCTAGGTGATCTAGGTTACCTAGAAGGTATTTATAAAAATAAATGTTTAAATTATTTTTATCATTTTTAAAATTTACAGGAATTTGCAGGGACTACGTCAAATGAGACTTGGAAATTCTTGGTGATTAAGACATCTTGTAAGAAAATAAATTTTAAAATTTTCGTACATCGTTTCTCAAACTTATTAACGTTTTCGTCGATTTTCTGTTTTTGTAAATACGCACTTTGTATTCGAAGGTTGTAAAATTAGGTTGAAGAATACCCCAGAATCTTAACATCATTAAAAAGAACATTTGTTCAAGATTCATGCAACCTCCATGATAAACGTTGATTTACTCGTAGACGGTACCCTACCCTTAAAAGTTGTTCATGTTTGTTGCTATATAAAGATAATTCATAAAAATAATTTTGGATATAAATTTGCGGTATATCCCTACTCTTTCATGAATTTTTCGTTTAAATAATGCAAATGTTACAATTTAATTATCAAGATTCAATTATAAATTATGACACTTTTTACTTATCCATCAAAATTATAAAATAAGTATTATCAACTTCAAAGCCTTATACCTTTGCAAATAAGATTTTAGTCTGTTTGTTTTATACATTACCCGTTTTTCAAATTCAGTATCGGAAAATCTATTCAATTTTGGCATGTTCATTCAAGTAGCCTATGAAAATAATCTTTCTACTAGAGCTAAAGAAAGTGATATGGTATTTAATTTCTAAAATGAGCTTTTGACAACTGGGAAATCATCTAAAGACCTTCAAGACAGCGTTTTTTTAATTTAAAAATCTCATTACTTTATTTTCTTCTTGTTCTTGAGTTGCAAAAGCTATGTTAAGTAACGCGTTTGAGTTATCTTTATCAAAATCAAAAAAAAGGGTCTTTGAGTTTCATTAATTTTTTTATATTCATTTAAATGTGATTTTAATATAAAAAACATGTCTGACATTAATATTGAGTTAAATTGGGTGACACACTACCAAATTCATGATAAATTTCAAAGTGTCCTTTCATCAAAAAGTTATTTAGTTTGTATCGATAGGACAAAATAATAAAGGCATCATTGATAATTTCTCAAAAAATGTTACATAGAGTATTGAACATAAAAATTCAAATTTGTTATAAAGCAGTTAAAATCAGGCATTGTTATATTTCTATTTAATGAATATTTTGTCAAAAAAGTATTAAAATATGATTATTTTAACCTTTTCAATGGTTGTTTTGATACATTTTTTGCCATTTACAATACGCATATATTAAAAAATTATAAATTTGTCAATAAACTGAATTTAATAATATATATAAGCATTCTTAATATTACTAAAAGTATATTGGACTATTTTAAAATGATTTGAAATATTTTTTATGACAAGTTTCTCATGGTCCATATATATTTTCTTTGCATTTTAAAGCATCAAGTAATACAAAAAACTGCAATAAATTTGTTCTATTGAAAGAATGATATAATGTAGTAATAAAAAAAACGATGACAACGAAATTTCTAATCGTAACCACGCTAAGAAAAAAGATAAATAAAAAATAAAAATTTTTATAAAAATTTTCAAAATTCTCTTGAATTAAAACTGCACTGAGAAAATTAGTTTTCCAAAAATTGTTTTCTTCTGACAGTAGCAAATAACTTGCATACAAATTTTGGAGCAAATCTATCGAATGGTTTTCGTAAAATAGAAAAAAAAAGAAAAAAAATTTTAAAAATGCTATAAAATTATAAGTGCGCAAAAAAAATCAGTTTTCAAAAATTTCTCTTATTTTGTCAGTTTAAGATAAGTTCCAAACAAATTTTTAAGCAAATTCTTCAAGTAGTTTACGTAAAATTAAAAGAAAATGAGAAATCAAAATGTTTTTAAAATTCTTAAAATGACTCCAAAAAAAATTACGCTAAGAAAACCAATTTTCAAGAGCTTCCGCACCAGTTGATCGAAAAATTGAATTGTATGGAAAATTTTAAGTAAATCCATCGAGTAGTTTTTAAGATTTTATTGGCTTAATACATAGAAACATTTTTTTCAAAAATTTCAAAATGCTCTAAAATTAAAACTAAGCTAAGAAAATCAGTTTTTAAAAATTTATTTTATTTGGGCAATCACAAATAATTTCCATGCAAATTTTGAAGCAAATTCATCGAGTAGTAAACAAAAAAAACCAAAAAAATGATAATTTAAAATTTTTTTTTCTTTCTAAACAACTTAAATTAAAACTACGCTATAAGAACCAATTGTCAATAGCTTCCCAACAAGTTCAACGAAAAAATAAATTTGATGCAAAATTATAAGCAAATCCATTGAGTAGTTCTCGAGATACAATTTACTAACTGAAATCATACAGACACTCACGTACACATACATACAGACATTTTCTGGAAACCACTTTTTTCGACTCTCCGAGTTCAAATATGTACAAATTAATGAAAAAATAGAAAAACATTTTTTTTATCGATACAATATTTCTCATAGAGAAAGCAAAATGAGGATCAATCTGAGAAAAAAGGACAAAGAGGAAGTGAGGAAGTAAGAAAAGAGTTAGTAAAAGCGTTTAATCAGAAATCAAAAGAAGTGATCAAAGAGCTACGCTGAGAAAATTATTTTTTAAAAGCTTGTTTTACAAAGGCAGCAGCAAATAACTTGTATACAAGTTTTAGAGCAAATCTATCGAGTAGTTTACGTAAAATGGAAAAAAAAATGAAAAATGAAAATAAAAAAAAAATTTTTTAATTTAAAAAAATTAAAACTACGCTAAGGATATCGGTTTTTGAAAGTCATACTACTTTTGTTAGTTGCAAATATTTCCCATGCAAATTTCAAGGCGAATTCATCAATTAATTTACGTAAAATACGAAATAAAAGAAGACTCAAATTTTTTTTTAATTCTTAAAATATCTCTATAAAAAAAACTACTCTATGAATACCAATTTTCAATAGATTCCCGTCTACTTATGAAAAAACATAAATAGTATGCTAAATTCGAAGCAAATCTATCGAGTAATTTTCGAGATCCAATTGGCTAAATAAATAACATTTTCTTTTTGAAACTTCTTTTTCAAAATTTTAAAAATGCTCTAAAATTAAAACTACTCTATGAAAATCAATTTTTTAAAATTTCCCTTCCTTAGGCAGTTGCAAATGATTTCCCTGCAAATCTTAGAACAAATCTATCTAGGACTTTATGTAAAATAAAAAAAATAAGAAATGAAAAATCGAAATTTTTTTAAAAATCTTTAAAATTCTCTAAATTCGTAACTGCTCTAAGAAAATTAGTTTTTAAAAGCTTAGTTTTTTCAAACAATAGCGAATTGATTGTACAAAAATTTTGGGGAAAATTTATAGTATGGTTTACGCAAAATAGAAGATAAATAAAAAATAAAAATTTTTTTCGAAAATTTTCAAAATGCTTTAAAATTAAAAATGCTTTAAGAAAATTAGTTTTTCATAGCTTGTTTTATTCAGATAGTAGCGAATAACTTGCAAATAAATTTTGGAGCGAATCTATCAAATGGTTTTCGTAAAATGAAAAAAAAACATTTTTTTTAAATTATAAAAATGCTTTTAAATTAAAAGTGCGCTGAGAAAATCAGTTTCCAAAAGTTTTTCTTGTTTTGGTAATTGAAAATAAGTTCCATACAAATTTTCAAGCAAATTCTTCGAGTAGTTTAGTATAATCCAAAAAAAATGAAAAATAGAAATTTTTCTAAAATTACTAAAATGGCTATAAAATTAAAACTATGCTAAGAAAACCAATTCTCAATAGCTTTTGCACCAGTTGATCTAGAAATTGAATTGTATGGAAAATTTGAAGTAAATTCATCGAGTAGTTTTTAAGATTTTTTGGCTTGATAAATATAAATATTTTTTTCAAAAATTTCAAAATGCTCTAAAATTAACACTAAACTAACAATATCAGTTTTTAGAAATTTATTTTATTTGGGCAATCGCAAATAATTTCCATGCAGATTTTGAAGCAAATTCATCGAGTAATAAACAAAAAAAACCAGAAAAATAAAAAATAGTAATCTTTTTTTTTATAAGCTACTCTAAAATTAAAACTACTCTATAAGAACCAATTATCAATAGCTTCTCAGCAAGTTAGACAAAAAAATAAATTTCATGCAAAATTAGAAGCAAATCTATCGAGTTGTTTTCGAGATACAATTTACTAACTGACATCACACACACACACACACAGACATTTTCTGGAAACCACTTTTTTCGACTCCCCGAGTTCAAATATGTACAAATTAATGAAAAAATAGAAAAACATTTTTTTTATCGATACAATGCTTTCTCTATGAGAAAAGAATTAGTTCATCATGAATTTTTTCTTATAAAGAAATTATTTGTTTAAAGGCGTCATATATAGAATTCCATCTTGTTAAAACGGGCTTCTGTAAACTGCATTCTAAAATTTTTTTTATTTATTCTCGTTTCTTTAGTGATTTTAAACGTTTCCATATTTGTTGACATTTTTCCATAACACGTGTATGACACCTTTAAATACTTCAAACTATATCGATTGCGTCTACAAGGTCCTTTGTTTCAATCAAACTTAAAGTATGGCTGGCACATCGAAAATGACGAGATAGTGTAATATTTCAAAATATTGTTTGGTTTTCTTAGGAAACCACATTATCGTTAGTGTTTGTTAACAGTGATTCTTCACAATCATTTTCTTCTTACTTTTTCATTTACTCTTCAGAATCATTTGTGTCTTTATCTGCGATAATTTTTATATAATGATTTGAAAATTTCGAATAAGTATAAATACAGAATAACAATTAAATAAAAATAACTTAATCATATTAAAAGATTTTGTATACCAATTTAAAATTAAATTTTTAGATATTTTTATATAATATTTATAACTTATAAGCAAAATAAGCTTTTTTATAAATTTAGTTCTAATGAAAAAAGTTTCGTTTGATGAGAAATCAAAAAATTTAAAGAAAATCTCTAGAGAATTTCAAGTTATTATGAGTCACTAATATTTCTGATTATTTTATATTAATTTAATCTAAGAATCAATTATATTTATCCAATAATTTGAATTTTTAATACGGTCGATTTAAAATTAGAATTTTAGTAACCTGGACACTAATTTTCTGGATTTTCAATTCCAAATACATCAAAGGCTTTACCAAAATTTTTAAATTTTAATTGTAATATTGCGTCTTTCATTTGTATGCGTATTGCCATCCGTCGGTAAACGCAAACTCAGCTGAGAAAGAGAGGCTTTAACTGAAAAAGCACAGTCTGTTGAACTGACTCAAACAAGTACAATGTAGCGACAAGGTCAAGCTCTCTAGAATCGTATTAAAGTGGAGATAAGCCATTTACAGTTAGATAGATTAATAATCAGTGTACTCAACATAATGTAAAATACATATTGACCAAACTTAATATTAATAAAAAGAAGTGTTTTCTTTCCGATCCAGAACAACAAAACCTCTATTCCCAACATGGCAGCAGCCTGTGGTTGATAAAACAAAAAACGTGGTTGTAAAAATAGAAAAAACGTAATTAGTGAAATCAAAAACGTGATCGATTATTTAAGTAAAAGAAGATAATTAAAAGGCAAAAGAAAAGTAAAAAATATATAAAAAAGTAAAAAGGAAAAATTATTATTAATTAACAGAGAGAAAAAAGAAGAAAATCAAGCTTAAAATACGTTGAATGTAAATAGATAAAAATTAAAGCCACGTGGTCACCAAAAGTAAGGTTAAAGATTCTTTTGAGGTTAAGTCAGAGCACATGTTAGATAGATAAACAGAAAAAGAAAAAAGTGAATAAAAAGATAAAGAAAATAATAAATAAGAAAAATAAAACTTTGCGAGTGCAAAATAATTTTAATTAGCTTTGCAAGTGGAAAACAAATTAAAAAAAAACTTTTAACAAAAAAAAACGACTTTACAATAACAAATAATCTATTATCCTTAGAAATTATACGCATACTACGCATCTAACACATGTGTAGCGAACATATAGACTATTTAATCATTTGCAAGAGCACTAACGAATTATGTTTTTATTAGGCTGCTTTCAAAGGAATTAGCTAATAGGTAAAACAATATACACGGTGAAAGAGCGGTAAATTTTACGTTCGAAATTGTACTCGAAAAAATATTAGAATTTTTGGAGTCAGTGCCAGCCTAAAAAAATAGCTTCAAATCTAAAAAAGAAATTTTTAAAGTTAACAAGGGAAGCTTTAGATACCTGATGAAACATTAAAAAATACTAAGAAAACTATTTATAAAAATATCTTTTATGATATTTTTTTTAGATTTGAGGCAATTTTTTTAGGCTAGTACCGACTCCGGAAATTATAATATTTTTATGTATTATTCTCATGATTTCTTTGTAAGTAGCTTGATGAAAAAATTATTTCCTTGTGCTCTTGAAAATAATTAGATAGTCTATATGTTTGCTACGCATGTGTTAGATGCGTAGTATGCGTATAATTTCTAAGGATAATATATTATTTGTTATTTTTTAGTACAATTTTTTTGAAGTCGGTTTTTTCTGGTAAAAATTATTTATTCTTCTCTTTTCAGTAAAGCTTCTTACTGAAATAACAAATATAAGTAGACCTTCTGATCAAAAATTTAACGCCAGCCTGAAAAAATTGCCTCAAATTTAAAAAAATATGATAAAAAAATATTTTTATAAATAGTCTTATTAATATTTTTTAACGTTTCATTAGACATCTATCACTTCCTTTGTTTAAAAAAAAAATTACTTTAAAATATTTAGCAAATATTTTTCGACACATCCTCCTTTATATAAAAAATATTTTTCATACAAATCGAGCTATTCTTTTAGAGTTATACACGGATATGATAATTTTTTTTTCTGAATAATTTGATCTTACGAACTCAGTATTAGCCCAATACTTATAAGACACGTATGGGACCTTTCTGGAGATATCAAATAAAAAAAGGTTTTTTTAAGATCGATTCAGAAATGGCGGAGTTCCAAGGTAAAAAACATAAGAAAATCCAATAGAATTGAGAACTTTCTCCTTTTTTGAAGCCGGTTAAAAATGAATTGAATTAGAAAATTGAGTGGATTCAACAAGAAAATTAGAAAAAGGTCCATTTATCTATCTTTGGGGTTTATGCACCTACAGCCTATTTGGCCTAGTAAGTGACATCTCGGCCACCGTTGCGTTCCGGTGTTTCCGCGTTCGAAACCATACTTCGATTCCCCTAACTTCGGTAGGTGTGTGCTCTATCGTGCAGGCCTACTTAGGCGGGGAGCATCACTCATACACATCCTTTTTAGCGCATCCGGAGCTCAAACACCTACCTGGCAGAACGGTCCGGCTCAACTATAATAGTGGAGCAGTTGCGTTCTGCCTTACCGGCCCTCGAGTGACTTTCGTCGGTTTTTGTTAAAACCGAAAAAAGTCTCTCGGGGGTGGTCCACCGTGGTGTCAATGAGCTCGGGATATCCCCCACTTTCAATATTTAAATTAAAAAATGGAGAAAAAATCCCGACCTCACCGGAATTTGAACCCCGGCCCTATGCGTAAGAATCGGATGCTCTAGCCCCTGAGCCACCGCAGTTCTAAATTAGAAAAAGGTGAATTCTCCGAGAACATTAAAAAGTGAATACAACAAGATAATTTAAAAGAAAATTGAATAAAATTTGATGAAACAAATAAAAGCCGAAAACTCAGTTCTCAAAAAGAAAGAAAGAAACCGTTTAAGAAAAGTTTTCCTTAAGTAATTGAAATAAGTTTTAAGAGGATATCGTAGTTATCCCCTCCTAATAATATTTTTATTCAAAGTTCACGAGTAAACGGTGCATCAAATTATATTCTTTCACTACATGAAGAAAATTTATAAGATTAATCCTGAGTGCGGACAACTCAAGAAATTTATTGAAACACTACGCCTAAAAAGTTATGAACAGACTTTTAATGTACAGTATTTTAAGGTTGGGTCTATCGTGCTTGATATCTAATTTTCATTGAATTTTCATTTACATGAAGAAAATTTATAAGATTAATCCTGAGTGCGGACAACTCAAGAAATTTATTGAAACACTACGCCTAAAAAGTTATGAACAGACTTTTAATGTACAGTATTTTAAGGTTGGGTCTATCGTGCTTGATATCTAATTTTCATTCAAAGTTCATGAAAAAATAACAAGTCTAAGTGATTTTTTTTATCAAACAAAAATGATTGAATTAATGTAGCTTTAGCGCGGACAAGTCATTATATTTGTTCAAATAGTCAATTTAAAGAGATGTCAATCAGACAAAAAAAAAAAATCGATTTTGACAACTCCGACATCCCGTTAAGTGCAGTAAATGAAATTAATAAAAATATTGAATTGGAAAAAGAGAGAGAAATGGCTAAACAAGTGAAAATTGATGATGTTTATATTCCCATTTTTAAGAGCAGGTCGTATATCTCTATCCTTTTCTAATCAAAGAATTTATTTTTTTGCAAAAACTAATAATTGTAGCAAAAAATAAGGAGATAGCCCCATCTCGTATAATAAAAAGGAAGACTTTCTTTGATGAGGAAAAATTATTTTTATCGATTCGTTTTGAAGAAAACCTTGAAAAACTTAAAAAATAAAGGTTAGGATGGACGATTCAGTTTTTCAAGGTTTTCTTCAAAACGAATCGATAAAAATAATTTTTCCTCATCAAAGAAAATCTTCCTTTTTATTATACGAGATGGGGCTATCTCCTTATTTTTTGCTACAATTATTAATTTTTATGAAAAAATCAATTCTTTGATTAGAAAAGGACAGATATACTCGACCTCCTCTTAATAGATGCAATTATTCTAGCTGGGAACTTAGATTATTAAATATATTAAAATATAAGGAATGTAAAGAGCGAGCAACAAGAGTATTAACTGCAGCAGATAACCAAGATGTTTGGAAGAAAGCAGATTTAAAAGCAAAAATTATAATAATAAGTTCAATATCTGATAAACAATTAAAGTACATTAGAGATTTAAAAATAATATTTGAAATGATGAAAAAGCTAGACAGTATGTACTTAAAATCTACAGCTCCACAAATCATATGTAAAAGTAAATAAGAAGATGTAAAATTAAAGAATCATGATTGTGTTGAAGACTTATTCGTAGATTTTGAACAAGCCTATAATAAATTCAAATCAGCTGGTGGAACCCTGAATGAGCAAGAAGAGATAAGATACATAATAAAAGCACAGCCACCCAGTTACAGCTTTATTGGTGATTTTATAGATGGCATACTAGAAGAGCAAAAAATAGTAGAATATGTAAAGTCCAAAATTCAAGAGAAAAATATAACAAGATCTGAAAGTGAGAATAAAAAAAAAATGTAAGCACTTTTAACCTAAAGACAAAAGGACAATGTTTTAACGGTGTAAAAGAAGGCCACAACAAGATAGATTGTTGGAGAGCACTACAATTTAACCAAGGCAGAGGAGCATCTACCAATCAAGATAGAGAAATCTACGACAACAGAGGTCGTAGTCAACGAGGATTTCAACGAGGATTTTCGCGATTTAATTCAAGAAGGCAAATTCAGATTTACAAAGAGGTATCGGACAGCACAGAGTAGGTCAACAAATGGAAGAATCTTCTTGTCAACGCAACGATAATGGTCGCAAACGATATCAACGCAGAAACATGGATAACATTGGTAAATTACAACAAGGTAAAATAAATAAAGAATTATGATTGTAATAATAGAAATCAGATAAACTGGCTTTTAGATAGTGGTTGCACTGACCATATTGTAAACAATGATAATTATTTTGAAAAATACATTGTATCAAAATAACCAGCTAAAGTAAAATTTCTAAATGGAAAAATTTAAAAAAGTACTAAAATAGGTAAAAGAATTAAGTAGAAATTTGTTAAGTTTTTCTAAAATAACTATAAATAACACAACAGTATCTAGACAGCAAACGGCAAAAATTTATAATAAGAACAGAAAATCAGTAGCTGTAGCCGAGAAAAAAAATAATTTATATTTAATGAACAGTGTTATAGATACATGTAATGAAAATGCTTATGCAAATATGGCAAAATTAATAAATAAAAAAATAGCACAGGGCATTAGGCCATGTAAATTTTCAATATTTGATTAAATTAGTTGATAAAAATTTATTAAATGGATTACTAGATAATTAGAAAATAATAAAATGAAATGTGAAAATTGTACTCAAAGTAAAATGGCTAATTGTTTGAAAATAAGAAAACTAGGTCTGAGATTTTAAAATTAATTCATACAGATCTGAGTAGTCCACGCAGCACAGCTCGTTATAATAAAAAAAGATATTTTTTAACACATATTGATGATTATACGAATTTAGTAAAGTCTATCGTATTAAAAGTAAATCTGGAAGCGCAGAATGTTTCATAGAATATGTTAATTGAGTAGAAAATCAATTTAATAATAAAGTAAAAAAGTTACAATTCGATAATCGCAAAGAGTAATTAAATCGAGAAATTTATAAATCTAATAAATAAAAAGGCATTGAATCATCACCTTGTCTTTCTTACGCCCATGAATTAAATAGAGTAGCAGAAAGATTTGATAAACCAGTTATGGATATAGGCAGATGTTTAGTAAGAGAAGCCAAAATACCTATAAGGTGTTGGCCAGAAGTAATAAAGACTGTTTCCTATTTAAAAACCGTTCAATAGTCAGCATATATAAAACTATAACGCCATTTAAAATACTTTTTAAAAAAAACCTGATGTAAAACATTTTAAAAAAACGCTACCAAGTGCTTTGGCGCAATGCTCTCTCATAGAGCTCCTTGAGTTGGAGTGATTTGATTTAATTTTTTTTTAATGTGATTTCAATGTAAAAAACATAATTTCTATTCAAGAAAAATTAGTAAGTGTGAGAGAGTGATTAGGAAATAGGAAGAGAAAGTCAGGGATAGATAAAAATAGGGTAAAAATGAGGATTAATCTAAGATAGAAAGATAGAGAGGAAGTGAGGACGTATGAAAAGAGCTACACTAAGAAAATTATTTTTTAAAAGCTTGTTTTATAAAGACAGTAGCAAATAACTTGTGTACAAATTTTAGAGCAAATCTATCGAGTAGTTTACGTAAAATAAATAATTAAAAAAAATTTTTTTTTTTAATTTATAAAATTTTTTTAAAATCAAAACTGTGTTCAGAAAATCGGTTTGTAAAAGTCATACTCCTTTTGACAGATGCAAACAATTCTCATACAAATTTCAAAGCAAATTCATGAAGTAATTTTCGAAAAATAAAAGTAAAAAATGAAAAATTAAAATTCTTTAAAAATTCTTAAAATGGCTCTTAAAAAAAACTACGCTAAGAAAACCAATTTTTAATAGCTTCCCGCCTGGTTATACAAAAAAAAATTGTACTGTCGTACTGAATAGATGCACACACACACACACACACACACACACACACACACACACACACACACACACACACACACACACACACACACACACACACACACACACACACACACACACACACACACACACACACATACACACACACGCACGCACGCACGCACATACACACGCATACATACATACAGACATTTTCTGAAAGTACATTCCACTAAGTATTGGTTTTCTTTTTTTTTCTTTTATTCCACTTTTTCAGTTTTTCATCAAATGTATAAAAATTTAGTATTTCTGAATACAAGTAATTTCGTGCTTCAAAATCTTTATTCAATTCAAAATATGCTGTTAATGTTGTTCCTCTTTATTTTCTGATTGAAAATCCACACTTACTTGATGTATTTTAATGTATGCACAATCGTGACCTTTATAACAGTATTCGAAAAAATATTTAATGCTGTGTACAGTGGAACAAACTTCTACGTTTATGTGTGCATTAAATATCAATAATAAGTACGGATTATAAGGAACAACAAATCTATTATCTGCAATTCTTTTTGTAAATTTATTTTTGAGAATTATTTCGACGCCATCATTTTTACGTTTGCATAGTGAATATCTATTGGATTTAAATGTTGTTGTATTATTAAATTTTCTTAGAAAATTTTCAGTACATTATTTTGTATTTTGATTCATACATGGACAATTTATATTTTTCATACCGCATAGACCACGTATCATAAATTGTTCAACAATACTATATAATTTTGGATAAATATATCTATTTGGGATTTCTGCACTTATTATTTTATCAACTTTTTCGGGAATATCAAATTTATCATTTTTATCCAAGAGTAAGTTGTTACTAACATATGCATACGCGGTAATCCTCGTTTTTGAAATTCAATTACATAACTATATGCAATACATTTTCCTAATATTCCCTTTTTTATTACTGAATTTTTGGATTCTTCTACTTTTTGATAAAATACTTTTGTTATAATATCTGGTCCATCTATGGCATTTTCATAAATTTCCAAGTTTTCAGTTATTTCTTTCCAATGTGGGTTACACGTCATGGTTACGAAAAGTTCAGGTTAACCACGATAATTTACAAGTGTCATTGAGTCAATGTAATTTTGTTTTAAAAATCGTGGACTTCCTATAAAGCTTGACAGTAATATTACCATTTTTCCAATTTTTGAAGAATCTAATTTTTTTTTGTTATGTAAATAGTTTATAACACCTTTGTAACAATCACTTCTTAATACGTTTTTGTTTTTTTCGTATGAAATTAAATCTGGGAGTTTCAACTTTTTCAAACGCATAAACAATGAACTGTTGAGATGATTTTCCCAAATTAAGGAATGGATTAAATTCATTTCTAACACTAAATCTATAATTATGAAATTTTAAATTTGAAATATTGGATTTCCCAAATTGACTTTTAATATTTGGCATCCATCCAAAACCACCATTAGGATGAATAAGTACATATGTCATAGGATCTGTATGTTTGCTAATTGTCGGTATACTAATTGGTTTATCATACTTACAAGGAGAGTGTTTCACCTTCGGGTCACCATTTTTGCTCAAATTCTGGGAATATTTTCTAGATGCAGAAATATGAAAAAAGCTAAAATTTTAGAAGCTAACGCTCAATATTTCCCTAGTTACAGGCCATCGAAGAAAATCACTAAAAAAGTTACTAGATTTTCAAACGCTTATAGTTCCTCAGCATTATTAGCTAGAAGCTTAAACCTGTTTTTAAATGAAAGCTGAGCTCAAATCCTTTCGAAATAGCACCTATACGATCTCAAAATATTATTTTTTCTCAAATTTAGAGCGTAATAAACATTGGACCTGAATTTTTTGTTTATAACATTAATTAATAATAAAAGCTAAAATTAGGTCCAATATTTATTATGCTATAACTTTGGGAGAAAATAATATTTTGATATACTATAACTACTATTTCGAAAGGATTTGAGCTCAGCTTTTAATTAAAAAAAGGTTTCAGCTTCCAGCTAATAATTCTGAGGAACTATAAGCGTTTGAAAATCTAGTAACTTTTTTAGTGATTTTCTTCGATGGCCTGTAACTAGGGAAATATTGAGCGTTAGCTTCTAAAATTTTAGCTTTTTTCATATTTCTGCATCTAGAAAATATTCCCAGAATTTGAGCAAAAATGGTGACCCGAAGGTGAAACGCTCTCCTTGTTAGAGTAAATAAAATATCACGTTCGATAGAAGAAAGATCGTCTTCTCCAACATATACTATTGCGAGGTAGGTACATTATATCTATTTTAATCCAAATTATTATTGCGGACAATAGACATAGTAACAGTTCTTGGAGGAAAATAGATTTCTGCACATCGTTGTAGTTCTTCTTCTTCTACTTTATGCATCATTTTATAGGCTTTAGCATAACGGTTAATATCTCTTATCAAGATATCTAAATGTTTTAATAATGTTAAATTTATATTAAACTTATTCGATTTAATCGTTGCCATTTTATTATCTAGAATATATAATTGTCCATATTAACGTGCTTCATCTTTATTAGGATGTAATGCATATACATTATGGTAAATTTGTCCACATATTCTAATAACTTGTGGTCCTATACCCGGTAATGTATTAAAATTGGCACAAAAATTTGCGGATGCTAAAGCATCATTGTACAACCTAACATTTCGTCGAAAATCAATAATTTCTTCCGTTAATTCAGTTGCTAAAAACTTTGATTGTTCTGGGTAAGGAGGATTTTCTAACAATTCTACTTTACTTTCATGACAACAATTAGAGAAATCGTTACTTTTAGTATATTCGAAAGCAAAATGTTTCGCATCACAATACTCACATGCATTTGTCATGGAACCAGTGCTATTTTCAGATATGAGATTTTCATCGAAATATATATTTGCTATACAAACAATCAGATTCGAATTAATTTTTTTAGTTAATATTTTTTCTTTAATTTCTTTTATTTTTTTTCTACTTTGCCCTTTATTGATTTATCAATAACTTTGTTCAATACAATATTATGATTGTTACTATAGTTATTATTATTGTAATTTTCATTATAATTATTGTCTTCAATTTTTAACAGGACCCTGGGTCCCGCTATCCTTTTGAACTTGAAAAGTGTTGATTTTTGGAAAGACTAGTGATTATTAATAGAAATTAAGAGTTGTCCGCAACTTGTACAGTAAGAAACAATATTTTTTCTGATGAGGACAAATTAATTTTAATGCTTCGTTTTCAAGAAAAGTATGACATACTTAAAAAATCATAAGTTAGGCTAGAGAATATGATGTTTGATTATGTCAAACTTTTCTTTAAAACAAAGCATTAAATTTAATTTTTCCTCATCAGAAAAAATATAGTTTTTTACTGTTTTTTTACTGTTTATTTGTTCCAATTTATCAAAGTTCATCTTTTCCTTGAATTTTAATGTTGTTATCTTAGTATTTTCTAATTTTGCTTTATATTTTTCTGGTAAAGCCTTATTCGCACATATTTGTTCCAATTTATCAGAACTTATTGTTTCCTTGAATTTCAGTTTTTTTATCTTAGTATTTTCTAATTTTCTTTCATATTTTTTCGGTTGTTTTTCTTTAATTTTTATATAAGCTTCTTTCTTGCGTAAAGCCTCATCGGCACGTATTTGTTCCAATTTATCAGTACACATTGTTTCCTTGAATTGCCATTTTGTTATCTTAGTATTTTCTAATATATGTTTATATTTATTTGGTTGTCCTTTTTTCTTTTTTATATAAGCTTTTTTCTTACGTAAAGTTTCTTGAACACGTCTTAGTTCTAACTTATTATTACTTTTTTTTTTGCATTTTCATAATAATGTTTTTTTTTTGAAATTTTTTTATATTTATGTGATTGTTCTGTTACCACTCTCCTATTCACGGGATGTCAGAGCTGCAGCGATTGAGTTTCGCTTTTTTTTATTCTATCAATATCTTTTTAAATTTATAAATTAAACAAATATAATGACTTGTCCGCACTAAAGCTGTATTAATACGATCATTTTTGCAAAAATAAAAAATTATTTGTACTTAATGTTTTTTTATGAAATCGGATTGGAAATTAGATATCAAACTCGATAAACCTAATCTTAAAATACGAAACATTGAAAGTTTTTATTATAACTTTATATATATAATATTTTGTTGGATTTCTTGAGTTGTCCGCACTAGAGTTTAATTTTACAAATTTTTACTTTGTAGCAAAAAAACACGATTAAACGTATCGTTTATTCATAAGTTAGGATTGGAAATATTATAAGAAGGCGCGCAGCTTCGTCATGCTCTCAAGTCCTGTTACAAATAAAGCTTCTTTTTCATCTATTTCTTTTGATTCTTTTTTTTTCTTTATTTAATTTAATCTCAACTGTGCTAATTATATTATTGTTATAATTCAAGTGGATATTATCAATTCCCATCATATCATTATCTAGTTTTTAAAAATTTGTATCTGAAATGTCATTGTCAATTTCCATCAAAATTGTTTCATGATTCAAATTCTTTTATTCATGATACATTTTCATGATCTTTTTTTCTTCTGCCAATAAATGCATTTGTGAGTTTTTTCTAATAGTTCAAGCTCGGTGAAATCTAAATTTAATGGTATTTAATTTAGACGTTGCTCATGACAAAAACTCCTCTTTATCATGTCCGGTAGATTATCGTAATTAATATTTGCATTATTATAATTTTGCAAAACTGGTAACATTCTTATTTGTTCCGTTCTAAAAATTCTTGATTAACGTAATCGCATTTGAGAAACATTATATCTTTAACAACATGGACCTAAATTATGAAGTATTACAATAGCAAAAACAATTGCAGAAACGCCACAATCACAATTATCTGTTTGTGATAGTACTGTTTCGAATACTATGCTCAATTCTGATTTGTTTGGAAATAATCTGTTTATATAAATCTTATGCTCATCTTGTAGATATTTAAGATTTAAACTGTCATATATATATATATGAATTACCTTATTATTATTATTATACACACAAATCCGGTGACACTTTTCTAAATTTCCGAAAAATAATAACTGTATAAATTCTCCATCAATCGGTACTGATTTAATATATTGTGGTTTTTGAATTAGTGAAGTTAATTGCATGTTGAATAAGGTGTACCGGTTTGAAATAATAATAAATTCTAATATATGAATATCAGTTAACATGAAAGCAATTCCACTACACAATCCCTGTCCTTCAACAATCAATTTATCTTTCTCAGTCAAAACCATTATTGAAAATTAAAATTCTTTCCAGAATTTTAATTCATTCGTAATATTCCCTCCTATTATTTGGTTTAATTATTAATTTAATAATTATTCTAACGTCGTCTATTGAGTATAGAGTCATTACAAGCTAGCGCGCCATGCCTAGCTTGTGCAGACTCTTTTTATGTCTTCGTTGTTTTGTTAAAGTCGTTTATAGCTAGGACACCTTGCCTAGCTATAGCAGACATTTTATTGAAAAAGTATTAGTAATATTTTGAATTGGTTAGGTGAAAAGCCCGTCGTTGTTGAGGACCAAATGCCTTAGCATTCGGGGCTTAACACTGGGTTAATAGGAGAGGAATTTTTTTGCTTAGGTAAGCTCTTTATTTAAGAAACATACAAAATTATAATTGCACGAGTTACAATAATGCAGGTTAACACGTGTAAAGTCTGCCTTCCTTAAGACAATGCGTTGGCCTATCGCCCGTCGCTGCCTTAAGCAAAGTATGACCATCCCGTGAAAAATCTGATCCAAGAGTGACGAGAGTCACAAGCTCCTCGCACTGCATGCATCAACTCTCCAGGTCTCTCTCTCACTCTTCTATCTTAGTAGAAGAAAGGGAGAGCCGCCGTATACTTTCAGCGGTACTTACACATGCAAGTGCGTGTACATACATACGCGCGCTTGCATGTTCAATCACTTTGGTCTTTTTGGGTATTTGCGCGCGCATCTTGCAGTATCGTGCGCTTTCAGGGCTGTACATACTCGGGCGCTCACATTGCCCCTCAAATTAAAATACGATTTTGAACTTTAATTGATTAAGTTTAAAGAAAAAATCTTTAAATAAAAAAGTTTTATTATTCAAAGGAGCTTTCAGTTTTTCATGAAATAAAGTCCTTTGTTTATTATTATTTTTGTCCATTATTCTTGTTGCATTTATGCTTGGATTATATGATTTTTTATATTCTTGTTTATGATTATTATTATTATTATTTTGATTGTAATGAAGAATTTGATTATATTCTGAACTCTCATTCTTATTAAAAAGCTTTTGTTGATTATTATTATTTTTATGATATTCATCTCTATTTAGTGCTCTTTTTTCTTGCATCTTATCATCATTATCAAAATCTAATAAGGTTTTAAATGATGTATTTTTGTCTTTTTCCTGCGAAAATTGCATCGCTTGCCTAACATTTCTGCTGAAATGTTTGCTGATTTTATCAGCTTATTCTTCCTCAATATATTGAAGATTTAACTCTTTACCAAACCCATATACTTGGGTAGCGTAAGCCATACGGCTTAATTTTCATAGAATTGTCCAAATTCAACTTTTCTTCTAATTGTTCTTTGGACATTTTCATTCCAATATCTATCAAGGAATAAATTTTTAAATCCTCGATATGTGGTCACATCATCTTGGTAGACGTACCACCATTCATTTGCATCACCTTTTAAAACAGTGTGCAATAGTTCGAGGGTTTCTTCCTCTTCAAATTTTTTTAATGCTATATACTTTTCGAATTTATTTAAGAATTTCATTGGTCTTTCTATCTCAGTGCTTTCATATTTTGGCAAAGGAATTTTAATTTTATTACTGTAAAGCTCTGAACCTTCCGTTCGAGTCTCCTTATCTTTTATTTTCTCTTCTAATTCTTTAATTTTATCTTCCTGTTCTTGGGCAGTTTCATCGATTCTTCGCGTTAAATTTTCTTGCACCATTTTAATGGCTTCATCGTCATTTATTCGCTTTTTTACATGATTTAATTCTTCGTTTAAAAACTCGTTTTTATTTATTAATTAGGTATTCTCTTTTTTATACCTATTTAATAAAGTTTTTATCACAATGTTATCTTTTGATAATTCTTTTATTTTTTCTGTCAATTCATTTAATTGCTCTTTTAGATTTATGCTTTCTGTGTCTGCAGCTTTGTCTACATTTAAGTGAAAAGATTTATAGGAGATTGTTGATGAATTTATTTTTTCATCTATCTCCTCTTGTTTTTGAAATAAAAGTGTTAATTCTTTTGTAACAGCTTTCATCCATTCATTTTGTTTAGCAGTAATGTCTTCTTCAATAGATTGATCTAAGTTTTCTAATTCTTGCATTAAGATAATAGATCTTCTTTTATTCGCCATTTTAAATTTAATTTTTCGCAATTACAATCTAAATTTATTTACGAAGTTAAAGTGTAACTTAGTTTAATATCTTTTTTCACTTTATTAGTGAGAATAATTTGTATATTAAAAAAAATTTTATCTATGAATTAATAAACTATTAACGAAATATTTAAACTTTAATTTTGTTTACATTTTTTTCTTTTGACAATTTTGATTTTTAATGGATTTATTAATATTTACTTTATATTAATTTTATTTATCATTATATTTAATAGAGCTATATTATTTTATTATAATATTTGTTCTTATTCGCGTTGAGAACCTATGTCTAAGAATTCCTTTTTGTCTATTATTTAGGTATCGACCTATTGACTTTAGTTACTACATATTATTTTCTTTCTCAAATATTCGCGTTTAAACTTGAGATTTGCGCAGTTATAACAAAAGATTCTTATAAAAATTCAAATGAGTACATTGTAACACTAATCTTCTTGTTTTTCTGTGCGACCTTCAAGTCTATATCCTTTATCATTCACGAATAGTTTGTGTGAAAGTTTAATATTTAATAAAATTTTGGTCCATTTTATTTGCTTTTTTTAGACAAAAGAAATTCTTTTATAATATATATTTATTTAATATTTTAATATACCATTTCTGTGCATTTTCATGCCTTTTTTGATTTTTATTGTTTTATTATTTTTATTTTTGAATTTCTTCAATTTTTGTTATTTTATATATATATTTTTTTTTCTAAGTTTTTATTATTTTCATTCTATTATTTTTTATAATTTTATTTTTCATTTTTATTTTTTGTTTTATTATAATTTTATAAAAATTTTATTATTTAATATTAGTGTTAATACGCGACTCTATTCTCGCGTGGGTTTTCTCAACGACGGTTGAGAACCAGTGGGCGCCAATGTGAGCGCCCGAGTATGTACGGCCCTGAAAGCGTACGGTACTGGAAGATGAGCGCGCAAACCCCCAAAAAGACCAAAATGGTTGAACATGCAAGCGCGCGTATGTATGTACACGCACTTGCATGTGTAAGTACCGCTGAAAGTATACGGCGGCTCCCCCTTTCTTCTTTCTTTCTTTTCTTTTTCTTTAATTGGCCTTTCGATTTTTCATCATAGGCCATCATCAATTTTTGTCCCGAGGGGACTTTTTATTATTAATTTTTTGTGTTGTTCCGAGGAACCCTCTATTTTGTGTTTTGTGTTCTTCGGGTTCTCTTCCCCACGGAAAACTACGAAAATTGTTTTTCCCAATTTTCCCAGGGAGTCAAAACCCCGATCCACTAGGACGCAGGCCAGCTGCCTTAAGCAACTGAGTTACTTTTCGTCCTTTAACGACGGAGCTTGTAAGTGTGTTCATAGAAACAAAGCACATGCAACAGAAGTGCTTGCTTGAAAAACAGCCGCGAGCGGGATTCGATCCACGGTCCCCCGAGAATACGAATCCAATGCTCTAACCGACTGTGCCACAGACCGGCTCTCTCCCTTTCTTCTACTAAGATAGATGAGTGGGAGAGAGACCTGGGAGAGTTGATGCATGCAGTGCGAGGAGCTTGTGACTCTCGTCACTCTTGGATCAGCTCTTTCACGGGATAGTCATACTTTGCTTAAGGCAGTAACGGGCGATAGGCCAACGCATTGTCTTAAGCAAGGCAGACTTTACACGTGTTAACCTGCATTATTGTAACTCGTGCAATTATAATTTTGTATGTTCCTTAAATAAAGAGCTTACCCAAGCAAAAAGATGACTCTCCTATTAACCTAGTGTTAAGCCCCGAATGTTAAGGCATTTGGTCCTTAACAACAACGGGCTTTTCACCTAACAAATCCAAAATATTACTAATACTTTTTCAATAAAATGTCTGCTATAGCTAGGCAAGGTGTCCTAGTTATAAACGACTTTAACAAACAATAAAAACACAAAGAGTCTGCACAAGCTAGGCGTGGCGCGCTAGCTTGTAACGATTCTCTAAAACGAATTGTCATTTATAATAAGACAGCTACGCTCTCAATAAATGAAATAATTATTGAAATTAATAATCAATTAAAAAAGAATGTTACACATTTTTAATGAACTTATTTTCTTGTATTTTTTATAAACTTCAAAATAAATTTTGAATTGTGTATGAAAGAGCCACCAATAAGGGGTTATGACAGTTTTAAATATAGGGATATCTCCGGAACTTTTTAATTTTGAGAAATTATCTTCACAACAATTCAAAAGTGTATAATACAAGTTTCTGGAGTGGCACACACTTGAATAAGGGCTTGAATTACTCGTTTCTGAAAGTTAAATATGTAAATAAATTTTGGTATCGATTGAACAATCGTTATTCACGGTACATAATTTTATGATAAAAATGATACTTTTTTCATATTTTTTACTTTGTATTAGGAAATTGAATAAAAATTTAATAAAAAATTCAGCTAAAAATACATGACTCTGATAAATCGGAAAGTTTAACAAATTTTTTGAATAAAATAAATTGTTTTTCTTTTTGCAATTGCAAAAAAAAATAAATGTAAAAATACTCCATAAGTTGAGTAAATTGTTTACTATTGTAGTAGAAAAATCAATGATTATTCAAAACCCTAAATCTACTTCATCTAAATGTATTATACATCATTAATATTATGACAAGGTATATAAAATAGAATCGAAAGTAATTTTATTAGAAAAGAATGAGATTACTTACCTTATAGTAAAAGAATTTTTAATAAGGAAAGCGATCGCCATATTGCACACATATGTCGTATTGCAAGGAGTTGGTGCTACAGCTTAAATTTACGATATCTCAGGTTCTACTTACTTAAATTTAGAAAACCGGACAGATTCTTAAATGAGATGAAATTTCCTATCATTCTATATGAAAAATATAGAAATATTCTGTTCGCTAACGTATATTATTTCGTTTTAAGGGGAGACACAAGTAAAACACACAAAAAATGAGATTTTTTAGTTTTAACTTTTGATCCGTAGCACCTACAATGTTATCCATACGTAATGTTGTTCAAAATCATCTAAAGAATCTATAAAAAAAATTTCAGCTCGAAATATTGAAAACTGCGGGACTAGTTCCATTTTAACGCTTCCTCACTTATCACTGAATCGAGCAGTCGTTAAAATGGAACTAGTCCCACAGTTTTTAATATTTTGAGCTGAAAATTTTTTTATAGATTCTTTAGATGATTTTGAACAATATTACGCATGGATAACATTGTAGGTGCTACGGATCAAAAGTTAAAACTAAAAAACCTCATTTTTTGTGTGTTTTACTTGTGTCTCCCCTTAAACAAACACAATTCTGAAAAATTAAAAATTTTTTCTGCTTTAAATCATTCTACCTTATTTATCAACATTTGAAAGTAATATATAACAATTTATCATTAAAGCTGAGACTCTGACATTTTTAAACACATGTTGAACTTCAAGAAATATCAATTAGTAGTCGAGTTATAAGATTTTTTACCAGGGCGTTCTGCGCTTGCGCTACGTCTCTATGTTTTTTTGCAATATATTTGCCGTATCTCTGGTTCTAATTATCGAGTCGACATGCAACAAAAACGATTTTTTTTGTTTTTTTAATATAGAACAAGTTTTTGCAGAGAAAATTACTGCATCTATTGTAGTTCATCAACTATAGCCATTTAAACAATTAATTAGTTTATAAAAAATTACTCGACCACTTGCGCAAAAAGCAAGTTGCAAATTCGGATTCAGCGGCTCAAAATACATGTAAATCACCTACTTGCTTGGTGGGACCTCTAACTTCATACGAAGCTCTCTGGGCGCCTAGACTAATAGAAGAGTCAGACGCTGGAAGCAGCTACACCCCACCCTTCGTCTTAGTTCCACCTTCAGAGTATAAAAAGGGATCTCTTAGACGGCCTGAGACAGCTGGAGGGAATAACGGCGAACATGAGGGAAAAGGAGGCGCAAAACGCGCAAATGAAAGAAGTCGCAGACACGCTCCTGAAAGCCACCAAGAAACTCCTCGATCTGGAGAGAGAGAAAAATAGATAAGTGGAGGTAACATTTCCAAATCCTCAAACTAACACACTTGACAACATAGGTTATGGTAACGTGGGCACATCAACACCTCCTAGAAGTAACACTAATACTGATACAAATAATACAATCACAAGTATTAGTCAACATAAATGAAACATTTAAACACATTAGTAAATCATTAGAAGTAACAAATAACAACCAAAAATTAAACATCAGAAGAGATTATAAACTCACTCAGAAAACAGGCATACGCCTTCTGCTGGATTATTTACAATCGGAATTAAGGTCTTTGAATTTATTAGATGTGTTAGACAACCAAAATCAAATTAGTAGTAATGGTAACTCGGAAGAAGTAAATCGTAGAATAGGCTTGATTAAAGATATTATAATTAATCACTGAGACGAACATTATCATAAAAAAGCTTTGAATTTAACAGATCTCATAACGATTTTAAATACTATCAAAGAAAGTAAAAAATTTAAAAACAATGTAACAGCAACTTCTGTTAGAGCCAAGCTTTACTACTATTATCTTAAAGTGAAGAATCAAGACTTTTTTTTCTTACGTGAATATCTTTTGCATTATTGTCACATACATACATAAACATACACACGTGCAGCAATAACATATACACACGAACACATACAAACATACACACATATACACATATCCAACCCCATACACATACTCATATACAAACACACACATACACAATATCCGTCACTCCGTCTCCGTCTCTCCGTCTCCCTCTTTGTCTTCATCTTTCCATCTCCGTCTCCCCGTCTCTCTGCCTCCATTTCTCCGTCTCCGTGTGTCTTCGTTTCTCTGTCTCCCTCTCTCTCTGTCTCCGTCTTTCTGTCTCCATCTCTCTGTCTCTGTCTCTCTGTCTCCGTCTTTCTGTCTCCATCTTTCTGTCTCTGTCTCTTCGTCTCCATTTTTCCGTCCTTGTCTCTTTGTCTCCGTTTTTTCATCTTTGCCTTTTCGTTTCCGTTCCTCCGTCTTTGTCTCTCTGTCTCCGTCTCTTCGTCTCTCCGTCTCTCCGTCTCTGTCTCTCCGTCTCCGTCTCTCCATCTCCCTCTCCGTCTTCATCTCTCCGTCTCCATTTCTCCCTTTCCGTGTGTCTCCGTTTCTCTGTCTCCGTCTTTCTGTCTCCATTTTTTCGTCTCCGTTCTTCCGTTTTTGTCCCTTCGTCTCCGTTTTTTCGTATTTGTCTTTTTGTATCTATTTCTCTGTCTTTGTCTCTTTGATTCTGTTTATCTGTCTTTGTCTTTTTGTTTCCGTCCCTGCTTCTTTGTCTATGTCTCCATCCCTCCGTCTACGTCTCTTCGTCTCCTCCTTTCTATCACTCTGTCTTCATTTGTTTGTCTTTGTTCCTCTGTTCTGTGTCTCATTTTCCCGTCTCGGTCCTTTTGTCTGCGGGTCTGTCTCACTGTCTTCCTTTTTATGGAATCGTTTTGTGACTCCGATGCCGCCCTTCAACTCTGTTTCTTTGCTTCTTGATGATGATGATGGTGATGATCATGATATGTTTATTGTTTAATTAATTTCAAATTTCACGTTTTGTCCCAGATCTGTTTATAGGATTCATCAGCAAAGCATTGTAAGAGAAGACAATCTAAATAAATAGCCATTATAATAGTTTATTCTGATTTTTTTAAAAATTTCTAGATAAATATTTTCACTTCTATACTTAAATTTGTAATTAATTAGAAGCATTTCGAAAAATCATCAATTAAAGCTTTTATTGAGGGTACATCAAGGCTCGATTCTATAGTGATTATTTTTAATTATATTTTCTTGTATTTTTTTATTTATTCAGATCATCTTCTTAATTGTGACAGATCCTGCTTTAAAAGTTACTTTTGATATCAATTTCAGTTCTTTTTCGCTTAGCACTAATATTAATATTCGCGTTCCTTTAATTACCTAGCGCTTACAATAGCAGTCGTGTCATTTTTATTATACAACGTTCACAATAAGAGTCATGTTTTGTCAATAACACCGTGCTTACATTAGCGGTCAAGTTTCTTTAACCATACAGCGTTCGAAATAGCAACCGTAAATACTTAATTAAACAGCGCTCAAAATAGCAGCTGCGATTTGTAACTACATAGCGCTCAAAATAGCAAGTGTGAAGTCTTAATTACACAGCGCTTACAATAGCAGCCGCGAATTGGTAACTACACTGCGCTCAAAATAGCAACCGTGAATTTTTAATTACACAGCGCTTACATTAACAGCCGCGTTTTTTTAACCACGTAGTTCTCAAAATAGCAGCCGTGAATTTGTTATCACAGAGCACTCACAATAGTTGTATTTTTTAAATACACAGCATTTGAAAAAGCAATCGCGTTTTTTCAATAGCATAGAACTAACAATAACGACCATGTTTTTTAAACACACAGCGCTAAACTCTACTTTATAATTTTTAATTCATTATATTTAATGTTATATTAGAGTTTCAAATATGTTTGATTTTATTTTCTTATTCGTTATATTTAATTTTTGTATTGTGATTTTATAATGTTTCTTTGTAAATAATGTTTTTAGTATGGACCATTTCATCTTTAACTTTTCTTGATTTTTCTGTTAATAATATTTTTAATTCTTTTTTTTAGTCATCCTTGAAAGTGCCACGTATAACTGCTCATGACTGAAAATTGGTGTTGGTAAATACACTCCTACTTTTTTAAATGATTGTGCTTGCGACTTATTAATAGTCATTGCATGAGCAAGTTTTACAGGAAATTGTTTCCTGGTCATCTGAAATGGCAGTTCATCATTTGCTAATAAGGTCAGACGTGGTTAGAATATAGTGCTCCCTTTTTTACTCCCAGTTAATATTTGTGCAATAATAGTAAATTGTTTTAATGTCGTTATTTTTTATCGGGTTGGGTTACAAAGTCCTTCATTTAAATTAACATTGCTTGGAAGCATTACTGTAGCTCCTTTTTTTAATTGTAATCTATGTGAAGGTAAACCGTTGAGCGTTAAAATATTTAGAAATTCTGCTGGGAAAATTGCGTCTAAACTTTTATCATTTGCATCTTTTGCAGAGTCAATACTTAAGTACTCTATTACTGGTTCATTTATTTTTGATAAAATTCTTTCATTCATTTCTGTTACATCTACGTTTTACGGTGCTGATATAATATTTTCTTAATAGTCACAATTTTCAATATTTATATTATGCCCATAAATTGCATCAATTAAATTGCCATTTGACAATCTTTCTTTTGGAATTCGTATAACTTCATTCCCTCTTCATATTTTGAATGGAAAGTACCATTTCCTGTATTTAGTAACCAATTTTTAAATTTATCATCTGATTTTGATAAACGTTTATTTTCTTTCAAAGACATACATTGAAAATGTTCCCACAAACAGTTTTTTTTTACACAATCTCCTACTATCTGTGTTCTATTTCCATGTTTTACTATTGGTAATGTTTGTCTAAAATCATCTAATATGATAAATGTTTCCCCTCTAAACGGATAATTATTATCATATACATCTTTAAACATGCGATCGACGGCTTCAAAAGCGTATTTTGATGTCATTGTGATTTTATCCCGACTAACACTTAATTAATTTTTCTTTTTTTTACCTATTTCGCTGTTTGCACTAGTATTACATATTGTGCCTTCAGATATATTCAACGGTAATTCAAATACTGTATGTACTGTCACACCGTCTTGTAATGAATTAGCCGCTATACCTGTTTATGATACAACTAAGTAATTAATTCCATGAATTTTTAGATAAGTTATAATTGTATTCAATAAATAGCTTTTACCACTTCCACCTAGACCGTCCATGTATATATATATATATATATATATATATATATATATATATATATATATATATACTTTTCAGTGTAGTTTGTATTTAATAAATATATTACTGTCTTAAAAATAGCCGTTTGAGTATCAATAGTTGACTTAATATTATCAACATTATTTACTGTACTATATTCCATTTCGTTATTTTCAATATAGTTTTCTAAAGTAGGTAAATTAAAGTCACTTACTAGGAGAGTGTCACACCTCCGAATCACGGATTTTGCTCAAACTTCGGGATAAGTTTTCAGATGATAAAATATGGAAAAAGCTAAAGTTATAGTAATAAATACTTAATATTTCCCTAGTTACAGGCAATTAAAAAAAATCACTAAAAAAGTTACTAGATTTTTAAATGCATATAGTTCTTTAGCGTTGATAGCTACAAGCTTGAAACTTTTTTTAAATTAAAGCTGAGCTTAAATCCTTTCAAAACAGTACTTACAGCATATCAAAATACTATTTTTTTCCAAAGTTAGAACGTAATAAAGATTGGACCTAATTTCAGCTTTTATTATTAATTAATGTTTTAAAAAGAAAATTAAGGCCCAATCCTTATTACGCTCTAATTTTAGGAAAAAATAATATTTTCATATGCTGTAACTACTGTTTTGGAAGGATTCGAGCTCAGTTTTAATTTAAAAAAAGTTTTAAGCTTGTAGCTATCTAACGCTAAAGAACTATATGCGTTTAAAAATCTAGTAACTTTTTTAGTGGTTTTCTTCAATTGCCTGTAACTAGGGAAATATTGAGTATTTATGACTATACCTTTAGCTTTTTCCATATTTTATCATCTGAAAACTTATTCCGAAGTTTGAGCAAAATCCGTGATCCGGAGGTGTGACACTCTCCTAGTTAGTTGAAATCTATTATTAGGTAAAATATCATTTATCATGCTTAAGAGCAGGCCGGATTCGCTGTCCTTGTCTAATTGGCATTTTTGTTATTTACTCAAGTATTAATCGGTGTATCTGCAAATTGAAGGTTAAGCGCAATAGATATTATTATTACAAATATTTGTGCACAAGAAAAAAAAAATCTATCGCTTTGTTTTTGAGAAAAGTAAGGAACGCCGAAGTAAAAGATTATGTTTATAATATTTTCGCGTTCCTTACTTTTCTCAAAAAAAAAATCGGTAGATTTTTTTCTTGTGCATAGATATTCATAATAATAATATCTATTGCGATCAACCTTTATTTTGAAGATACACCGATTAATACTTGAGTAAATAACAAACAACTCAATTGTTACTCGGTCGGTATCAGGTTCTACTCCGGCCTGCCGTTAATGCGTATTCTTCACTTTTTTGTTCATGCACTTTTGAAGAATAAAAGTAGATTTTATATTTTTATATAATTCTCGAGTATTAATTGGATTGTGGAATGTAAAAATGTAACCAAATAATTGACAAAGAGCTTTTAGAAATCTAGATTTACACAATTTTTCTAAACATTTATCCCATTCATCATCGATTTCAATTAAATTTCTTGCTTTTGCTGCTTCGAAAAATGTTTGGTACATAATTTCATCGAAAGTTTCTAAGCTTTCAAAAGATGTTGCAGCTTTAACATGAAGTAAAAGTAATCTTAAGAAAAATCTTTCTCTTTGTTTTTGATTAATTTTGTACTTTCTGGTAAGAATAAGTTTCATATTTGGTTTTCTTTTTGTCCACGTTTAATGGACTTGATTAAAAACATAATGTTGCGGTATATCAGAATAAAAGTAATTATGAGCCTCTTAGTCACTTCTATTGAGTTCAAACCACGCTGTAAGAGTTATATTTATGTTTTTCTCTTCGATTTTGTGTGCGGATCCTTCTTTAAAATACACATATTGTTCATTTTCATTATGAACCGCTAATTTATATATTGTATGCGAAAGTTCACTAATATTACATTCCAATATGCGATCCATAGCATCTGGCGGGCAAACATATCTGGTGTTTATATATTGTTTAATTTTGTCATAAAACATAACCAAATTATTCGTTTCATCTGTTTCATCATTAGTATTACTTTCAGTATTTATTTCACTTGCTTTCATTTTTATAAATGCGCAATCATGTCTTTTGAAACAGTATTTGAATAAATATTTTATAACGCCCATTGTTGAACATAATTCAATAATAATATGACAATTAAACTTCAATAATAAATATGGGTTATAAGGAATGACAAAATTATTATCTGCCAACTTGTTTTTTGTCCAAAAAATCTCATTTTTATCATTTCTTCGTCGATAAATAGGATAACCATTTGTCATTATTGTAGTTTCATGAAATTTTTCGGGAAATTTTCCGTACACTTCCCTGACTCTCTATACATACAAGGAGAGTTTTTATTCTGATCTCCACAAGGACCATGTATTATAAATTGTTCAACTATTTTATATAATCTAGGATTCTCATGCTTATTTGGAATTCCAGCTACTATAAATTTATCAACATCATCATTATTGCAAAATTTATCATCGTTACTTAAGAAAATTAGTATATGTGCACGCGGTAAACCTCTATTTTGAAATTCTACTACGTATGAATATGCAATACATTTTTCCAAAATATGTTTTTTAGTTATATCTTTTATAAATATTTTCAATTTTTCATGAAATACTTTAACAACAATATCTGGTCTATCTGTGACTTCTTCATTTTTTACTGTATTATTTGTGATTTCTTCCCATTTCGGATTGCATGTTATAGTAATAATAAAATCTGGTTCCAATCCTTAGTTCTAACGTAATCGAGTTAGGAAAATTTTGATGTAAGGAACGCGGACTTCCTGTAAAAGTAGATGGCAATATATACATTTTTCAAATTTTCAAACTATTATTAATTTCTTTTTTTCTATTCTTTACGTAATCTATTACGCCTTGATAAAGTTCTGTTCTTAAAGAATCTTGATTTTTCTTTATAAAATGTAATCTTGAATTTTCTATTTTAACATACGAATCAACAATAAACTGTGGTGTTAATTTTCTCAAATTCAGGAATTGGCCAAACTCATTCCTAATGTTCAACTTATAAGAATGAAATCTAAGTGCTGATATGTTTTTTTTACTCTTATTTGATTTCATGTTTGGTATCGTTATTCGTTAACTACTGCCACTTTATTACATTTAGCTTTATTATATCGATGCTTATTAAAGTTATTGTTTCGTCTTATATACATTTTAACATCTCTAGGTAAAGTTCCATTTTTAATAATACGATTATTTTTTTCAAGTTCTACTTTGTGCATCATTTTATAAGCTGCTGCGTAAGGATTATTTTTTCTGACTATAGTGTCTAATATATTCAATAATTCAACAGAACAATTCAAATCGTTTTCTATGCGGCATTTATTAGCCTCTTTGTTATCAAATATGTATAATTGTCCATATTTTCTCGATTCATTTTCATTTGCATGTAATGCATATGTATTATGATATATTTGTCCGCAAATACGTATGACTTAAGGACCTTTATTAAATAATTTATCAAACGTTGTACCAAAACTAGCAAATGCTAAAGCGTTATTATCTGATTTTATGCATTTTTTAAAATTGTTACTTGTCATAGAATTTCTCGTAAGCAATTTTTTAATCTCTTCAGGATATTATAGGTCTTTTTGTAATGTTATATTCTCTTGTTGACAACATAATGTAAATTTCTTATTTCTTGACATTTCAAATAAAAAATGTCTAGCACCACAAAAATCACAAATTAAATTCAAATCACCAATATTATTTTCCATAATATATTTTTCATTATTATTAATCAATGTATCTTTAGCTACTTGGTAATAATTGATATTATCTTCATTTTGTTCAGTCTAATTTTTTTTTTTGTTTCTAATACTTTTAATTTTTTTCTAAAATAATTAGATTATCATCTTTTTTTAAAAATGTTTCTTTATATGATTCATTTGAGCGTTTCAATATTTTTATTTTGTTTTACGAATAATATTTTATTTATTTTTTAAAATTTCATATTTATTATATTCATAATATGATTTGTAATGAATTCGTCTATCATAGTTGTAATTTTGTTTATATGCTGAATTTTTATTTTTTTTTAAAGATTCTTGATTATTCTATATAATTTTTTTTCGATATGAAATTTGACTTTGTCGTTGCAGTATATTCATAACTTGATTTTTTAATTGCAACTTTTGTAGTTTTTTTTAATTTTTCATCATTTTAAAAATTATTTTCAAATTTCGAAATCACATTAATGTTTTGAGAATAAATATGATTTTTCCGTTGCGTAATATTTAAATTTTTTTATTTTTTAATTGAAACTTTTGTTAATTTTGATAATTCTATATCATTATTCAATTTATTCCTAATAGTCAAAACTGGTTCTTGTTTAATATCATTTTCAGATTCTTCAACGTTATTGTATTTAATTTATTTACAATTATTCTCAAAATTTTTTCTTTAGTTTGTTTATATTTTCTTTTGTTACTGTTTTAGAAATTTTTCTGTAGATAAGTTTTTCTTTTAAAATTTGTAGTTTCTATATATTATAAATTATTCAATAAATCTAATTGTTGTTGTGTCAATTCTTGTATCTTCTTTTTTTGATATCGATTATTATTATTATTTTTTAACTATTGATTCTTAATATAATGCTATATTTTTGATTAGTTTCAAACATTCAATTAAAATTTCTAATATCAATTAAGGAGATAAAAGCTATTATCAAAAATTTCTTATTAATAATTATATTCAAAAGCATCTGTAATAAAACATAATATTCAATACTTGATAGAAACTTTACTATATTTATAAACATTTCTAGATTAATTGTAAATTCATTTTATAATACTTTTAAACATGATTGATGAATTAAATTTCACTTATACCAAAATTTCTTCTTGCTTATTAAATTATTGATTTTCACAAAATAAATAATTTTTTAATAATAAGTATCCATTTTGTATTTACCAAATGTAAGGTACATTACTTGAATGTTAAATTATTGAATTAAATATAGAAAATATTTTAGCATTATTAACATATCTTATTAATAATTTATCTCTTAACATAAATTATTAATTCAACAGAATTTAGTGAGACAAATTTTATAAATATTATAATATTTTGATTAATAATTATACACAATTGATGCTGATTTTAAAACATATACTTAAGCATAAAACGAGAAATTTCTGTGGTTATTTTGCTATCACTTCTTTATTATATTGAAATAAAAAATTGAGACTTTTTTCTCCTCCACATATCTTTTGTGATAGTGACACGTATATATAAACATATACACATATCAATATACTTATATATTCGCATACACACATACGCACACACGATTATGAAAATAATTATAATATGTATCCGAACCTTATATTTAGATTGTCAATAATAATATTTTACTTTTATATAAGCTTATTAATTTATTTATTAAGAGTTATATTATGTATTAAGAGTAGTCTGTGATATCGCTTTTACATAGTGACTTACTGATACAGTATTATATATTAATTTTAATATTTGACTGTGATATCTTATCATATTATGTGCAATACTTTATACAGAATTATTATTTATTGCTTGATGTATTACATGCCTTTTTGTACTCTTTTACAAAATAAATTAATATCTATCTATCTATACCTACTCCGATGATCTTCCCTGGCCAGATATCTTGGTTCGAAAACCCAAAACTTGTATTTCAATGATTTAAATAGTTTTAGCTCAGCGGATAGCTACATTAGCACAGTGGAATAACTTTTTTCTGAAAATCTAGAATACATTAAAGAAAAAAGTTTCTTAGTAATGTATTCCTCAAATGCAACCCAAATGAGTGATTTAAGCCTGAAAATAGTCAAAAATGTCAAAAATATGATTTTAGCCCAACTTTGAAGCTTTGTAGCTCTGAAATTAGTCCCTAAAAATATCTAAAAAAATTCTGAGTGGTCCAGAATATAAAAAAGAAGCATTATATATTAGGAAATAGAATGTTCGATAAAATTAATTTTATATATTTGCCAAAGAAACCTTTAATTAAGATAAATATATTTGCTAAAGAAACATTCTATTTCCTTAACATTCCAAAAAACTATTTTTAATAATCTATTTTATTATTTATCATCTAGAAAAGCTAATTTTTTATATTTTAATTCCTATCTTCAAACTTTAAATTATACATATTATAGAAATTGGATGTTCTATTTATGTATAAACAATTATTTTAAAAAATTACATCTAATATATTTTATTATTAATAATCAAATATTGATAATACTTTTTCATTAACAGAAATAGTATATTATAAAACATTCATATTCAATTTAATAATTCTAAATAGAATTGATATGAGCCGTTTCATCGCCCCCCAGATAGGATATAAAATTTTTTGCATGCAACATATCATTTGATTAAAAGAGAGAAATTTTCAATTCTATCTCTGAATTGTTTTTTAATACTAAAAGATACTATATGATTTACTGCTTATATTTATTGTTATAATAAATATTAAGTTTTAATAATGAATTTAATTTGCAAATATAAACAGTTACTCATATTTACAAATAAATATGATTTTAATTCTCAATTATCATTTCATTATTTTAATCAATTTTATTAATCTAAAATTTGAATTTTTTATAATTGAAACACTCATTTAATTTTATAAAGTTACATTCTTTTCAGGAAATTTTACTTTTTTCAAATTTAAATATAATCAAAACTATTTTGTATTTCAATAAATGAGCAAATAAGTGTTTCAATTATCTAATTCTATCACTCTTAAAACTACTCCAGAATGTTTTATAGCCCCTCACTAAAATAGAATTAAAAAAAAAAAAGTTTATATATAATATATTCAAAAAACAATAATTTTTTAATTGCTAACTTTGTAGGTTTAACAATAAACAATTTTTTATCTTCGATGCATCTTAAGTAAAGTCTTATCGATACAAATATATATATTAACTGTAGTTCTTACTAACAAAATTTTTAAATTTTCTTTAACAAGAAATAAATATATAAATAAAATCTATTGGAATTACTGATATATGAAAAAGAAAACTATTATTTTTTATTCAAATAATAAAATTGAATAATAGAATTAAATTAATACTAATATTAATTATCTAAAATTATAAGAGATCTTCTTTCTTCTCTCTTCTTTCTTCTATATTATAATTTTCATTAAAGCTATTTTATTTCTTCCTTACTTTTCTATATGCTAGGAGAAGCTTCTTTATTAGGGGTCTTGGTCCCTCTAAGGATAGTACATGACTTGAAAATTGTACTTCCTTCAATACAAAACTAGATTTTCTAAAATTTAATTTTAAATTGTGCTTTTCTAATTGTTTGAACAATTCTTCTAGATTCTTTAAGTATTTTTCAAAACTTTGAGATATACACAATAGATTATCAACAAAGGCTATTACTGAGTTATGCAGATCTCCTATGGCTAGGTTTAGTCCTTTTTTAAGAGCTGCACTACTAGTAGACGTACCAAAAGGCACAACATTGAACTCATATACTTTATTATTTATTATGAAAGCAGTGTATTTTTTGCTGTTTTCATGTAAATCAATTTGCCAAAAACTACTCGTTGAATGAAAATTTGACACGTATTTTACGTCTTGGCATCTTTGAAATATTTCCTCGATTCCAGCTGGCGTTTTATGATCTTTAATGAGCTTTTCATTAAGTTTTCTAACATTTAGACACAATCAAAAGGAACATCTTTTTTTTTTTACAAAAACCAATGGGTTGATGTAAGAACTCGTTGATCTTCTAATAATATTCAATTCAAGCATTTTTTGGATTTCCTTATCTACTTTTTCCTTATAATTAATAGGAATAGACAATTGTTTTCCGTCCTTGAGCTGCAATCCGTGCTCATAAACGTCTAGCAAACCTGGTTTTTTATTAAAAATTCCATAATATTGAAATATTAACATAATTAACTTTTGTTTTTGTTCATCTGTAAGGCTTTCATTTGGCAGTATTTTTTCTTCGATTTCTTCATACATTAAATCGTATTGAGGATCATTAAAATTCTTATTGTTTAGTTTTGAGACACTTTCACTGTACTCAATACTCAAATTTTGATATTCATTCTGTCCAAGAATGATATCAATATAAGAAATAATTTTCTTTTTATTTTGATTACTGATACATATTTTTTCATGTACAGTATCTAAAATCATTTTTAAGCCTTTTTGTACATCGTAGCCCATTATGCACTCTCTCACAAGCTTTGGAACTACGATAAAAATGGCATTAAATTCAATACTAGCCACCTTAACAGTTAACATAACTTGCTTCGTTATTTTTGTGGATTTTAAACCAGTTGCACCCTTAATAACTTTTCCTGCTATAGGTAAAGTTGGACGATCTTTAAGGATATAAGAATTATTTTTATAAAACTCTTCTGAAATACAGGTCACCTCACTGCCGGAATCTATTAATGCTTGAACTTTGATGCCTTCCACCTCTAATGGTATCTGAGGACATTTCTTTTTTATGATGTTGACACCGTCAGGTTCAATATCATATAAGAGTTCACTACGAGGATCACTAAATATAGTGTTAACCTCAAAACTTTCTTTTTTATCAGTTGCATTTTGCTGATTTATTTTGCTTTCTTTAGGATCTGAGTTACAAAATGCAACTACTGTCCGTTTCCCGATTTTGATGTACCTGCTTCTGGAAATAAGCTTGTAACATCTACATCTTCTTCATATCTTCTACAAGCTTCATTAATAAAGTCTTGTGGACTTGATGATTTTAGCTTTGGGCTTAAATCTTTTGGTTTATTCCCTTGTTGCACTCTCATTTCATTTACCTCATGTGCATTATAAGGCATTTGTTTATATCCATTCTTATTATAATCTTTATTATAATAATTTGGATTTTTGTTCGGATGGCTTTTATTCTTTTCTGCAGAATCTTGCTCATCCTCTTGATTTTGATCATCAAAATCAAATTCAGATAAAAGTGCAAAGAATGCCGTTTTATCTTTAATACGTTGTACACGAATTGCACTTCGAATTCCTCTATGAAAATGACTACTCAATTGAGTAATTATTTCACAATGATTTCGATGTTCATCTAGTTCTTGCGCTAGATTAAATAATTCCATTGCATATGCAGATCTATTCGAATTCTTTTTAGGAATGAATTTTCCAAATTCGATTTTTCTTTTAACTGCTCTCTGGGTATTCTCATTCCAAAATTGCAGCTTGAATCTTTCCTCAAAATCCTCTATTGAAAAAATTTCTCTTTCGTTTAGGTTGAACCAGTTTTGAGCTATTCTCTCCAAACTTTGAGACAATATATATATTATTTCCTTTTCATCAAGCGTCGTTACTTCAATGTATCTTTTTAGATCATTTATAAATTTGATGGGTCTTTCTTCCGAAGTCCCTTTAAACTTCGGAATTCTCAAATTTAATTTTTTAGTTGCATCCCCTAATGCTACTTTATTGCAATTACAAGTATGATTCATTGTAGAATTATTAACTTGTTTCTGCAAACTTCGCATGGCGTCCTCATTATTTCTTATTGCTACATCTAGTTCGGCTATTTCTTGATGCCTTATATTTGATATAATATCTTCAATCTCTTTAACGAGGTTATTTAAATTTCTATTCTCTGTTTTCAAATTTTCAATTTCATTTTTTAGAGCTTTATTCTCTTTTTTCCATTCAGCTTTAGCATCATCTAATTTTTATTCATTAAATCTTCTAAAAGTTTCAAAGATTTCTTTAGAGAATCTTGACTTATTTGCATATTATTATGCAAAATATTCTGATTTGTGACTTCTTCTTTGATGTTTACTATCCTAGCTTCTAAGCCATCTTGATTCTCATCGAGGCATTTTAATTCCTCTGCAACTGTTTTTCTCCATGAACCAGATTTTCTTTTCGCTTCAGGAGAACTTGCATCTGGGAGCTGATTTATTTCATTTAGAAGCTCTTCAGATGTCTTCTCATGCAATTTCAAAATCGATCTCCTTTTCGACATTTTAAATTGATTTAATTATGAATTTATCAAAAAAGAAAAATATTCTATGATTTTTTATTCTTTTAATTTATATTATTTAAAGAATTTAATTTATTATATTTAAATTAACATTTATTTAATTGCACATAAGATATACTTTTATTTTGTATTAAATCGATTTTTAAATTTAAATGTGTTTTAAATTTACTAATAAAGCATTTATCTTCTTTTAATGGAAGTTTCCTAAGTGGAGAACAACCTTTATTTTGTATTTAAACTAATACACGTAATATTTATATGTGTGTTTTACACTTAGACGTGCTTTACTTTATTCGGTCTTTAAATTTTATTTTTAAAATTTCTTCTTTTAATTATTAATAAATAATTGAATTATTTATTTATTGCAAATTTATAAATGTAAATTTATTTAATTAATTTTATTACATTAATTAAATATAAAAAATGCAGAAAAATAATTGAAAAAATTTTAATGCTCTAAGGTGGATTTGAACCGCCGACCACTGCGTGCCAGGCAATAGCTGTGTCATTAAGCTAACGTGGCTTATTATTGCATTTCATTCAATACGAGCTATATATGAATCCTCGTATAATAGTTTTATTTTTATTTTTAAACGTTATTATTTGAATAATCATTAAATCAAATTAATTTATTTAATTAATTAGCTTTTAAATTCTTCATAAGGGCTCCAACTTCTTCTAATGAGACTATTTGATTATAGCTCATGCCCTCGAAGATCCTTCCTCTAAATAAAGATATCATTTAAAGAATTTTTTAGTTAATCTTTTATTTTAATTTATTTATTAAATTATTATTTTAATAAATATTTTAATTGCTGTATGATTATGAGTGCATGTCCTGTCACGGTCGCCAGCTGTAACGGGCGCGTTTTGCTAGATGCACGGTCGCCAGGTAATTTTAATAATAAATTACCAAAATATAGATTAAAGTTACATTTATAAGTTCTTGACATGCATCAGTCACACAATCCATACAGTAAGAAGGATTAAAACACCAGAATCGACGATCTCCTCAAGATGCTTTACTGTCAGAGATGCGATAGTTGGTATTTTAATAATTATGTAAGGATATACAATCGACGACTTCCTCTAGATGCTTTACTATTGGAAATGCGATATCATATCCTTATCATAAATGCAACTTATGAAAGTACAATAATCGACGACGTTCGCTGGATGCTTTACCATTGAACGTGCGATAATGTGCACTTTAAAGATAAGATGCATTATTACCTTTATTATCTGAAATTAGTGTAAAACAGATTTAATTTAATGAATTTAGAATCATTTTTATTAATTTTAAATTATTAAATTTATTTAATGTAAACAATCCTTTTTTAAATAAATTACAAAGATACAATAATTTATTTAAATAAACAAATCAATGAATTGAGAATCTTTTAGTAAGCTAGTCTCTACATTTTGCCGCGTAGAGAGTCGGATCAAGAATCCGATGAAATACATCTTAGATGTTACATGATCGAACATCTAAGAGAGAATGAGAGAGCTTGGATGAATTCACGCTCTTTTATATTATTTCATAAACCTTCTATGAAGTTCCATTTCTCACTAAAGAATTATACATTAGGAAATAGAATGTTCGATAAAATTAATTTTATATATTTGCCAAAGAAACCTTTAATTAAGATAAATATATTTGCTAAAGAAACATTCTATTTCCTTAACATTCTAAAAAACTATTTTTAATAATCTATTTTATTATTTATCATCTAGAAAAGCTAATTTTTTATATTTTAATTCCTATCTTCAAACTTTAAATTATACATATTATAGAAATTGGATGTTCTATTTATGTATAAACAATTATTTAAAAAAATTACATCTAATATATTTTATTATTAATAAACAAATATTGATAATACTTTTTCATTAACAGAAATAGAACATTCTATTTCTATATTCATTTTACTATCTTTGTATATATACATTTTGACTTATCTTTGTTATCGGCCTCAGTAGGTAACTATGAAGTCCTACTTATACCTTTAACGTAATTTAGATTTATTATTACAGAAGATCATTCTATGTCTTAAATAATGTTTATTTATTTATAAAACATTCATATTCAATTTAATAATTCTAAATAGAATTGATATGAGCCGTTTCAATATATATATATATATGTTGCATATCACAAGAAAATTTACACATCAAAACTGATTCTCTAAAGTAAAGAATAAAAAATTAAATTATTAAAATTTGGAAACATAAATAACTTATTAATAACTTTGAAAAATGATAAATTTTTTAAATAACTTGTGGTATTAAATGCTAATTAAATTTAGTATTAACATGAAGATAATTATTCAAGTTGGAAATGTGTTTAATGAAATAAAATAACTATTTATAAGTTATCACTTATGGAGGTACCTTCGCCCACCACTCGAGTCAAATTTTCAATATGCTCATTTGATTAAAAGTTACTAGATATCTCCCCTCCTCAAGAATATATGTTTTGTATGGTCATTTTCACCTACTCGATAGAATTAGCATTAACATAAAAAAAAGAAATGATTTTTATTTAAAACTAAAAAATTAAAATTAATTGAAGAGCTAAGATCATCATCTTTACTGTCCAAATCATTTACATGCTCTTTTTACGAAATTTGAAAATTTGAGGTCATGGTGTGTTTTTGCCACCATTCGCTATGTACGATAAAAGTAACTAGATTCGTACATAAATGAATAATTTATTCATTTATATTTTCATGTAAATATAAATGAATAATTATATTTCCGTGTAAAAGTAATGAAAGTTTCTGAAAATTATTTTACAAGTTGCCAGTAATATTATGTTTATCCTCAAAAAATATCATTTTTATTCTGTTTTGTAAATTTTAAGATCAACTACAATATTAACGTTTCCCTATAAGAACCAATGTTATATAATTATTCTAATTTCTCATTAACGAGATAAAGAATCTTCATGAAATTTTATATGTGCATTTTAGACATAAAAACAAACAATTTTGCATAATTTCGACCAAATCTGTTTTGTCATACTGAAGCGAAGGTACCTCCTTAATAATAATTTTTTAAACTTTTTATTCATAGTTTAAAATAATATTAAATATATGATTATCGTTTTAATAGTTTTTATAAAATATTATGTAAATTTTATAAGTATATATTATTTAAGGAGATGTATAATGGACAGTACACTTGCACCGATAAATATTGACTATATTTCTATTGTATTTCAAAATTTTGAATAAAGAGATGCATTAACATATAATATGTATCACGAAGATTATTCAGTTAAATTTTTAAATAAGTCTATTCATTAGTTATTGAGGAGTTTGGGTTGCAATATTATTTACTAATATTTTTCTGTTTGGAATCAGAAATCTAAATATCTTGAAAACTAATGATAAGAATAATTTGAAAATTTAAATAAATAATCATCATGGTATATACTACACTTTGAAAAATTTTCTGATAATCATACCATTTTCCTGTAAATAATTACATGTTTTAGCGATGTGAAGTTACATTTTTATGTAACTTTACATCGCTGAGCGTAGGTCCTACTATGATCACGGTATTTTCCCCGTGCTTGGCAGTGTAATGTTACAGTCAATATCAACATGGTCGTCCGGTAAAAATACATGACATACGTGAACTTTCGCGACAATAGAAACACATTTTAAACACAATAAGAAATATTTTATTCTTATTAATTGATGCTTAACATAAAGTTATTAAATAATCTTTTCAAATTTCATAGTGTCATGAGTAATAAACGTTCAACGTATATTTTTTATTAAATTATATCGAATGTAGGTTAGAAACGATGAATTATGTAATTTTACCGGTTTTCATGTGTATTTAACACGCTCAGCGAGGGTCCTGATACTTACCATGCTCAGCGATGTAAAGTTCCGAAAAATTTTATACTGTGTACAAGTCAATACATTCCTTTTATGGAAATTCAGAAATAGAATGAAAAGACATCAGTTAAATATGACAGTTAATTTTTATATCTTCTCATAGTGAAATATAATCAAACTTTGACAACAAATTCAACATAATAAAATAATTGTACTTTCAATGATCATATTTAAGAGGCGGTCGGGTCTATTTCGCCGCTACATATAGGGTTGCGCTTCGGTCAGATGAGAGAAATCTATTAAATATTTTTTATACAGCTATTTACAATTTTCTGAGACGACAATATACTTTTAATGTTGTTATTTCCTCTAGCCATATATATGTAGAATAATTATTAATATTAATCTTGTTTGACAAGTCTAAAATATTTTTATAAAGCGAAAAATGCGGCGCGAGGTAGAGCCGACGTAAACATTAGTATACATCATTCTTTAGTATTGCTCTCTCTGCCGCACTAAAGGAAGGTGCACGCATGTTTACATCGGTCCTACGTTGCATCGCATTTTTCGCTTTATAACAATATTTTAGACTTTTCAAACAAGATAAGTATTAATAATTATTCTACATATATATGGCTAGAGGAAATGACAACATTAAAAGTATATCATCGTCTCAGAAAATTGTAAATAGCTGTATAAAAAATATTTAATAGATATCTCTCACCTGACCGCAGCGCCACCGTATATGTAGCGGCGAAATAGACCCGACCGCCTCTTAATACAAATTTTAGAGTGATATTACAGAATATTATTTTTTCCGCATTTATAATAAGTGTTTCGCAAATACAAAATAAATTTTCTTACGAAACGTTTACTTTTTTAGGGGAAATTTCACTTCTATCTAGACAGTTCTTAAGGGGAACCTTCATACCGACATAGAGTTCTACCTTATCTACATTTGAATTATGCATTTTAATAAAAATTTAACTATTTATGGCTAAAATTCATAGAAGAGGCACATTCTTAACATTATAAAGAATTTATTGCAATGTTAAAAAACAGTATAAGAGTGAAAATGAAGACGAAAACTGCAAAATACGATTAACTTTCCAATGTAGTTATGAATAATCGTATTTTGCAGTTTTCGTCTTCATTTTCACTCTTATACTGTTTTTTAACATTGCAATAAATTCTTTATAATGTTAAGAATGTGCCTCTTCTATGAATTTTAGTCATAAATAGTCAAATTTTTATTAAAATGCATAATTCAAATGTAGATAAAGTAGAACTCTATGCCGGTATGCAGATACCCCTTAAATATAAATTCATAATTATAGACATAATAAGGAAAAATTATTCATATTTCATATATTTTCCTATCTTTATTATTGACTATTAAAAAAAATTTAATATCAAATAAATAATTTCTTTAAAGTGTATTTTATAAAAATTATGTTCAAACGATATTAAAAAAAATATTTTTATATCATGTAATGATAATTTTTCAAATGAGGTAATTTGATGTATTTTAAAAATTAATATGTTTTTCTTATTAAAAATATTATTGCTTTAATGAAATGAATTTTAATATATTTAATTGTCAACAATTTTTATATAAATGACAATTAATTTAAATACAAACACGTGTACAAATAAAAATGTAATTAAGGTTAAATGTAAGTTATTTATAAAAAATTGTTAACAAGTAACTTTTTGAATAATATATTTTCATGAAAACTAATTTAAATACTTTATTCTCTGAATGATAACTGAATGAAATTTTAATTTAATAAATTTAGTCATACAATTATAAATATATAATATTTATATAACTGCTCTTTAAATAAAATTATTATTTTTTTAATATATATATATTAGAAAAATAATTATTACAATAGATTGTAGTTAAATAAAAATGTTTATTTTAATAATTATAGCGTTGAAATTTATTTTGATGAAAATGTTATTCGATTGATAGTTAGAGTATTATTTTAACTATATATTTGAAAGGTTACTTGTCATCAATGAAAAAATATTTAATTATTTAAATTAATTATTTATTAATACCAAGAATTTTCTAAAAATTATAATATTTATAATATGCAAACCTTACTTGTGATACATACACTTTGTAGTATTGGTATCTTATTAAAATTTTATATTAGATGCAAACAGTTATTTTATCATTCTGAAATATTCAAATTTAAAATTAACCAAAAATGTGTATTTTAATCTTATGGTTTTTTTATTTAAATTTCATATTTCAAATATATAAAATACATTTGTGAAGATATTTTTATTAGAAATAAACACAGAATTTTTTTAAGCATGTTTCACGTAAAAAATAATTTCATAATTCAAATTCATGGTCATATATTAAGGTCTGGAAATTATGGTTGTTACTCAGTTCCCAGTTCTTAGTTTATTTATATCAAATATCGTACTATCTTTATTTTTCTTATGGAAGTAGATTGAGAAATAGTCACTTCCCATATGGAAAAAATTTTTGGATATAATTGTAAATAACTGTTACTAACTGTAAATAAATGCAAATGAATGTAAATAACTGTAAATAACTGTAAAAAAGTGTTAAAAAATGTGGGAATTGAGACATAAATAACAGTTATTTAAAATTATTTACAATTATTTACTGTTATTTACACTTATTTACAGTTATTAACTGTTATTTACACTTATTAACTGTTATTTACACTTATTTACAGTTATTTACGATTATTTATAGTTTTTTACAATCATTTGCAGTTATTTATATTTTCGAAAATATTCACGAATTTATTCAATAATTTCATATATAGGCGAAAATTTTTAAAAATGTGAATAACTGTAAATAATTGTAAAAAACTATGGAAAATTGTAAATAATTGTAAATAATTATAAATAACTGTAAATAACTGTAAAAAACTGTAAATAACTGTAAATAACTATAAATAATTGTAAATAATTATTAATAACATTAAATTATTCACTAATTCAAAAATTTTTGAATATGTAAATAACTGTAAATAATTATGAATAATTGTAAATAATTATAAAAAACTGTAAATAATTGTTAAAATTGTAAATAATTGTAAATAATTGTAAATAATTGTAAATAACTGTAAATAACAGTTAATAATAATTAATAACTGTAAATAACTGTAAATAATAGTAATTAATAATAAATAATAGTAAATAATTGTAAATAACTATTATTTATGTCTCGATTCTGACATTTTTTAACAGTTATTTACAATTATTTACTATTATTTACAGTTTTCCACATAAATTATTTCCATATAGGTTGATGAAATAAATTATATTTTTTACTTTAAGCACATGTGTACATATATTTTTATATTATGTTTCATCAAATTATTTTTTTATAATTTTATTCCGTACTCAAAATTAACTTTAATTAATGAATTCTTATTTACTCAAATCAGTCAATTATACATAATAATATAATAAAAGAAAATTCGGCCGAGCGACGATAGGAGCGAAAAACTTCAATATAATTAATACCTATCAACGTAAAACCCATTAAATTGTGTAACAATTTTCAACAGTTGATAAATATAATGTAAATCATATAATATATATATATATATATATATATATATATATATATATATATTTATATATATCAATTTTAAATTTCTTATAATTAATTTAAAACTCAAAAGTAACTATTTTAAAACGGAATATGGAAGATAAACATGTATCGTTTTATTCCTTAAATATCACGAATTAAAATATTAGATTTGATTAGATATTGTTTTATTTTGTATTATAATTGCATAAAGAGCGTGTAAAATTATAAATAAAGTTATAATACATAAAATACTTGAAATAACCTTGTAAATATAAAATTAAAATAGTACAGTATGATATCACAGTCATAAAACATAATATAGATAATAATACTGTAATGGTAAGTCAATAAATTAAATGAAAGTGATATCACAGATAATACAAATAAATACACGCAAAGAGTATAAATAATATAATAATTAAAAATCAGTCTCAAATATCCATCAGTCAAAAGAATTACAAAAAACAAGCGTGTGAAGAGCGTAGTCGAAATATCAGCAGTATGCAGATAATATACAAGTCAAGCTGATAAAAATATAATCATTCACTCTATCTATGCACACACATCCTACAATCACGCCAATAAATACAATCATGCCTTAAATCTATAAAAGGTACATCACATAATAAATTAACACATATGATATAGTCCGAAAATGATACTGTTTAATCGAGGTCGAGTAAATACCTCCTCAGAGCGGCTTTAAACCTGCTGATTGATGGAAGATTTTTAATATCAGCAGGTAGGGAGTTCCAAAAATGCGCACCTTGAACTTGAAAGGAATTTCTTCCAGTCTCAGTGCGCATGAAGGGCACCGCAAGATCTTTAATCTCACCCCTAGTAATCGCTCTGGGTATATATCTAGTGAAGAGACCCACTATTCAGGAGTATTAATACGTTCGATTTTGTACATAAGTACAGCCATAAAATACTATCTCCTCGAATCAGTACGTAGCCAACCCAAAGCTTGTCTATGAGGAGAGATGTGATCACCCATTCTCACGCCTAGTACATATCTCACACACGAATTTCGCAATGTCTGTAGTCGTCTTCGTAACTTCTGCGAAGCATCAAGCAAAACCACTAAGCAGTAATCAAGATGTGGGAACAGCAGGGTGGCTGCAAGCTGCTTACGCAGAGCCTCAGTGGTGTACCGACGGAAAAACTACAGGCTATAAATCACTCTATTGAATTTTTTAGTCAACATATTAATGTGCGGTTCCCAAGACAGTTTAGAGTCGAGTACAACACCAAGGCTCGTATCGGTGCCAGAGAAAGGAATACCGATACCGCTCCCCAGGTCAATCGTCCTTGGCTCACCCGAATAAAAGTTTTTAATAAAACGATTACTTCCAAAGACGATCGCCTTTGTTTTACTAGCATTCAAAGTCAGAGAAACACCAGCAGCCCACCCTGACACCGCCCTGGCCGCCCGCTGTAAAATACGAATCCCCTCATCCACATCATCATAAAAGACCTGTGTATAAATTTGAAGATCATCCGCATAGAGCAGATGCCCGACGCAACCAGAGTCCAGTGCGTCATGTACGTCATTTATGTAAAGGCAAAACAACAGAGGCCTCAGCACCGAACCCTGAGGTACTCCTAGATTAGTTGTTAGCCAATTCGATTCCTCCGTTAAATGCGTGGAAACCATTTGTTTCCTACCTGATAAATAGGAGTTAATCCATTCGAGTGCAGCCCTGGAGAACCCCATCGATCTAAGCCTTGCAAGAAGTTTGGAGGGCGAGATCGTATCGAATGCCTTACTAAAGTCAAAAAGTAGTAGTAACGTGACAAGTTTCCTGTTTAGACCTGACCTTATATCGTCTGTAAGCTTAAATACAGCAGTCTGCGTAGAATGGTTTTTCCTGAAGCCCGTCTGCATAGGATCGAGCAATTTTTTGGATGTAATGTACTCCTGCAGTTGGTCATGGGCGATCTTCTCAAGAACCTTTGAAAGAAAACATAAGATGGCTATAGGCCTAAAATCTTTTGGCTGCCTAGGTGCAGCACACTTTTTCAATGGTATAAAACGAGCTTGCTTCCAGCGGCAAGGGAAGACTCCCCGTGCAAAAGAGGAGTTGAACAGAGTCACAAGATGTTCACCAATAAATGGTAAAGCTTTAACTATCACGCTTTGCGGAATGCCATCCTCACCACAAGCCTGTGAGGAAAAATGTGAAATTGCCAGAACAACATAATTAAAATTAATTGGTTTAAAGGTAAACCCGCTTCCATTGCATTGAGAAAGAATTCTCAATCGCTCTTCACTATCCTCTTGCGGCGAGACTGACACCCCAGCAAATTGCGCATTGAGCTAATTCGGAGTGAATCCATTCAAATCCCCTTGAGGTCCGAATAGCAGTCCCAGGTCTCTCAACTCCTTCCAGACATTACCACCCGCAAGAGCATCGATCAGTCTATTGTAAATATAAGTAGTCTTAGCATGATCCGTGCGCTCGTCTACCACCCTACGCAGCTGCAGAAATTCAAGGAGATACTGCTCGTCCTTTGTCCGTTTGTATCTACGATATGTAGCATCTCTCTTACGCCGCATCTGTGACAATTCTTTATCTATCCTTGGAAACTTATTCTTATTAGGCTTGAGCGCTTTCAACGGCGCCAAATTCTCGATTGCAGTAGTGAGATTGTCACAGAGGCAACCAAGTGCAGACTCAGGGTCAACTGTGTCAGTCATAAGCGGCGATTATTCACAGCCGGCAAGTTTTTCTCCCAATGCAGTTGGGCAAATATTCTTATAGTTTCTGTACATGATAGGTTTTTGATCTAAAGTTATAGTATTGCAAGGCAAACAGACGTCAATCAAATTATGCCAACTGTGAAAGCTCGCCGGTAGGTTCCGTGCATCAAGCACCACGTCGTTGTCATCAACAAAGATCAGGTCAATCCACGTGTGAGACGTCGGAGTATGGTGCGTAGCACCGTGCTGGACCAACTGTAACGAAAGCTCAGCCGACAGCTTACTAAGAAACCTGGCATTACTGCTGTCTTTGAGGAGATCGGCATTTAAGTCCCCCATTATAATTTATGAGAATAGTCTGAACGAAAATTTCTTAAATCATTCAACAAGTTAGAGTTTCTAATAAACGATACATTAGGAGGACGATAAATAACAGAAACTAGCGCGGGCTCGGAGTCACCAACTTGCACAGAACAGAAAATATATTCAGGCAGCTCCGGCTTACCGCTACTATTACTAGTTTGCGTCTCCGAAGTGGCCAAAACAGTGCATTTCAGATTATCTTTAATATACAAGGCAACTCCTCCACCACGCAAGTTTCTGTCCTGTCTAAACACTTTGTACCCTCCGACTCGAATGACGTCATCCGATACAGACGAACCCAGCCAGGTCGCTGCAACTCCAAATATGTCGTAAGAATGATAACCATCTAATAGTTCACGCACTTGCCCAATATGAGCCCTCAAAGAGGTCACATTCAGGAAGCACGCACGCAGTTCACCCCTCCTCCCTATTCGACTCTCCGAAGAGGACCAGCGCAGTCATTAGGGAGAAACTCTATCTAAGGATATTGCATGATTTTTAATTAATTCTTGATTCGAGCTCATTTTACTATTGTGAGGTTGAAATTTACCATTATCAGAAGATCCATTATTTGTTAGAAATTCATCATGTTTCCCAATATCAGTTACGTTAACATTTTTCTTTACAATACATTTAGATTTATCTAATGTTTCATTTAAATCATGTTCACTTTCAAATCTGTGTACTTTCTCCCCTCTCTCTCTCCTCATCATAAATTCACCACCTGTATGTCAAAAAAACTTGCAACCTTTTCCTTTAGCATACTTTTTAAGATTTTTAAATTTAATATATTTATCTTTTTCAAGATACTCATTTATATATATTTGTGAATGGTGCTTGATGGTAGAAGAACTGCCGAGGAGGGAGGGATTCAGATCCGCTGTCGAAAAACCCGTTAATCTACGCCTAGCCATAAATACCTTCTGCGCCAAGTCATCTCCAGAAAGCCTAACCAACAATGAGAAAGCAACACTCGGACCGCCAACGATCTCACGCCCAGCAGACATCCTGTCCTTATTTTTATTTCCAGAATTAGAGATTTCAGTAACAGATACAATATTTGAACGATCAAAAGTCGGAAATATGGTTTCCAGAACAGCGCAAGCATAATCCTATAGCCCGATATTAGCCGCAGAGCAGTCCAGTCCGCTGGACATCACTAAGACATTATTCCCAGAACCACACCTCTTCACAGCATGACAGGATGCCTCCCTGCTACCATCTGTATATGTTTTTACTATTTGTACATCGTTCGAATCAACAGGTGCTTCAGTGACTGTGTTATGAGAGCTACTATCTGTGCGTTCTAATGATTGTGTTATATTCAAATTTACAGGCATATCAGCGTTAGTGTTGGTGTCGGTGTTGATTAAGTGTTCGTCCTGGGCCGTGAGATCAGTAACGGTCTGCACTACCTCAGCCACCCCGGTCATAAGTTGAGAAAAGTTGCTGTCCACTCCATTGAATTCATTACCTAAAAATTCATGCATATTTTTAAAATTAGTCGTGAGAGACTTGAAAAACTTTTCATGCATGCCATTGAGAGCAGACAACAAGTCCCTCTCTAAAGTACCTATCATTCTCCTGAGCTTACGATTCTCCTCTAGCAACTGCGTCTGCCCAGCATATAAATTCTTAATGATTTCATTTTGACTCTCCATTCTAGTCACGATATCCTGCAGACCCTTGTCAGTATTTATAATATGGCTCTCAAGAACCGCAAGTCGCTTAAGATCATTTTGAATCAGCTCGAGCCAGCAGGATAGCGCGCTCTCCAAAGCAGACACAGCTGCCTGTACTGAGGAAGAATCAGCACCATCATTACTCTGCTTTAGACCACTATCTTTAACCTTACTAATATTGTTATCCAGGGTGACCAATGCAGTACCACCTCTAAATTTTTCATTAATTAAATTAATACTTATGCTATGTTCTCCTCCAACCACCGCCGAATTGGTCTTCTTCTTAATCACAGAGTGTCCTTGTGCTTTCGTAATCGGTGCGACAGGTGAGCATCCTCGAGATGGAGTAGAAGCAATGATAGGCCGGGCTTTAGAAGATTATCTAATTATTTGTAAATAGCACAAACAAATTATATTATTGTTTAATTCACGAAAAAATATTTTCGAAGTCAGCGTCAAGTTGTTGAATCGTTCTGCACAGATGTAGAATTTGACGCCGACTTCAATAATATTTTTTCGTGAATCAAACAATAATATAATTTGTTTGTGCTGTTTACAAATAATTAGATAATCTATAATATGTTTGCAACACATGTGTTGAGTTAGATGCGTACTATGCGTATAATTATTAAAGATTATAAATTATTTGTAATTTTTTAGTGCATTTTTTTGAAGTCGGTTTTGTTTTTTGTTAAAAAAATTTTTTTTTGTAACTGTTTAGTGCATTTTTTTGAAATTGGTTTTGTTTTCTGTTGAAAATTTTTAGTGTATCCCCCTACTAAAAGCGCAAATATAGGTAGACCCACTAATTATGCCTAACTTCCATTATCAATTCATAACGCATGCATTAGTACATTATACCAAGCAATGTATAGGAGGAAAGAGAGAAGGCCCAACGGCACAGTGTCGTAGTGTGTGCATGTATACATATTGAAGCTTAGGTAAGAAAGGCAGAGCGAGAGAGAGAGAGAGAGAGAGAGAGAGAGAGAGAAACAAAACTCCCAGTTTTCCTAATTTGATAATTGGGTCATACAAACCGAATATTGGCCCAATAATTATAGGACACGTATGGGACCTTCCTGCAGACATTCTCTATCAGATAAGAAAAAGTTTTTTCGAATCGGTTAAGAAATGACGGAGTTATGAGGTAACAGACATAAAAAAAAAAAAAAAAAAAATTCAGTCGAATTGAGAACCTCCTCCTTTTTGAAGTCGGTTAAAAATGATAAATGAGGTGAGATGAGTTATACTTTTATCAATAGCTTTTTAAACACAGTCTCATTTGAATTTGAAATACTTAATCTTTTTATTAAAAAATTAAGAAAATATATATTTTACAAAGATTTAAAAGTTACATAGTACTTTAAAACAGAATGCTTAGATCTTATACTTCTGATAGTATAAGATCGAATGATTATATGCCCCGAACACAATAGTCCGCAATTTGTTCGGCGGACACGCCAATTCACTATATCGTGCCTAGAGAATTTTTAGAGCCAACTGTGAGAAAATAAATTCAATTTCAGGCATTTATTTTCTTACAGTTGGCTCTAACAATTCCCTAGGCACGATCTAGTGAATTGACGTGTCAGCCGAAAAAATTGCGGACCATTGTGTTTGGGGCAATAGAATCCATGTTAGATGTTACATAGTCGAACATCTAAAGGATAATGAGAGAGCTTGCTTGGATTCACGCTCTTTTATATTATTTCATAAACCTTTTATGAGGTTCTATTTCTTATTAAAAAATTATATTTTAGGAAATATAATGTTCCATAACATTTATTTTATATATTTACAAAAGAAACATTTAATTAAGATAAATATATTAGTAAAAGAAACATTCTATTTCCTTTACATTCCAAAAGACTATTTTTTATTGTTAATTTTATTATTTATTAATTAAAAAAACTTAATTTTAATTTATGGGGATATCTACACAACTTTTAATCCTAGTAACAGGTCATATTACAGCTGTTCCTGGGTTTACCGCGTGATGCACATTATTCAAACTAGGTTCAAATCTTTTGTGCTATCCTGTAACTCTATTTCTGATGTATTTTGTAAATGTGCCACAAATGGCTTAGCAGATGATTCTATAAAACATTCATTTTTACACGTAAAAAATTACCGTAATTTATCTTATGTGTAAATTTATTTTTTATAGAATTATCTGCTAGGCCGTTAGTGGCACATTTACAAAATACATCAGAAATAGAGTTACAGGATAGCACAAAAGATTTGAACCTAGTTTGAATAATGTGCATCACGCGGTAAACCCAGGAACAACTGTAATACGACCTGTTATTAGGATTAAAAGTTGTGTAGATATCCCCATAAATTAAAAAATTAGTTTTTTTAATTAATAAATAATAAAATTAACTATATTACAAAAACATCAGAAATACAGTTACAGGATAGCACAAAAGATTTAAACCTAGTCTGAATAATGTGAATCACGCGGTAAACCTAGGAACAGCTGTAATATGACCTGTTACTAGGATTAAAACTTGTGAGGATATCCTCTTATGTCTTTAAACTTTAAATAGAGTAATAATTTTTATACATGTTATATAAATAGAATGTTTTATTTATATATACATAATTATTTTAACAAGTTATATCTTTTGTTACTAACAATCAAATATTGATAATACTTTTTATTAAAAGAAATAGAACATTTCTATATTCATTTTACTATATCTATATATATACATTTTGAGTTATCTTATCGGCCTCAGTAGGTAACTAAGAAGTCCTACTTATACTTTTAATGTAATTTAAATTTATTATTACAGAAAATTATTCTATGTTATAAATAATGACAAATTATTTATGAAATATTTATATTAAGTTGAATAATTCTATTTAAAATTAATATGAGCCGTTACAATATTTTAAATAATCATACGTATAATTTAAAAAATAATAAAAAAAGTATAAAAGTTGATAATTTAATGGTACTTCCTTACAACAGTTTTTTGTTAGTAAAATATAATGCTCATATCAATACTGAACTTTGTGTGTCAATAAAAAATATAAAATATATTTATGATTATATTTATAAAGGTGTAGATAAAGCTTACTGTAAAATAAAACAAGATAAAATTGAAGAAAATAATAAAGATGATGTTTATGATGAAATAACTCAATACATAGATGGAAGATATTTAAGTCCAATAAAGGCCGCATAGAGATTACAAGAATTCACACTATGCGGTAGAAGTCATACAGTAATAAGATTAAATATCCATACAGAAAATCAACAAAAATTAATTTTTGATGAAAATGATATACATTCAGCATTAAACAAATACCAAACAACATTGACCACATGGTTTGAATTGAATAAAAAACATGATTTTGCTAAAAAAATTAAATATGTTGATATACCACAATATTATATTTTTAATTCTAAGACTAAATCTTGGATTGAAAGATCAAAATTTAGAAAAAATATAGCGATTGGTAGATTTAATGTAGTATCGCCAAAAGATAGTAAACGTTTTTTTTAATTAATATTAAACAGGGTAAAAGGTTCAACATCTTTTAAGGATTTACGAACTTACGAAAACGTAACTTATAATACTTATAAAGAAACTGCTCTCGCAATGAATTGAATAGAACACGAAAAACAAATTTATTATATATTTGAAGAAGCATGCCATGTTATGTTACCAGTACAATTACGTAAATTTTTTGCATGTTTTTTATTATGTGAAAATATTTAAGGTAACATTATTTTGAAAAGAAATTTTTTATAAAAGATTTTAAAGAAAATAAAGAAAATAAAGCTTTATCCCATATTGATCAAATATTTAATTCAGAAGAAATGTCATGTGAAAATTTTTGTTTATCTGAACTAAATGAAAACTATATCGAGGAAAACGGAGAAATTAATGATAAAATTATAATTTTTAGTGAAAAAAAATTTGATAAAATGTACAAACAATTGAATAACGATCATAAACATATTTTTGAACAAATATTAAATAATAATCATAAAATTTTTTTCATAGATGAACCAGGAGGTTCTGGAAAAACATTTTTATATAAAACATTAATATATCTCTCTATACTATTAAAAATATATCGCCGCTGTCGCCGTCTGAAATACGCCGCTCATTTTTGGCTCCTAAATTTAGCTGAAATTCAGCTGAAATTTAGCTAAAATTCAGCTAAAATCAGTTAAAAGTCAGCTAAAATTTTGATGAATTTAGCTGAAAGCAAGCTAAAAGTCAGCAAAAAGTTACGTATAAGTTAGTTAGAAGTTAGCTAAAAGTTAGCTGAAAATCAGCTAAAAGTTGGCTAAAATTTAGATATATTCAGCTGTAATTTAGCTAAAAGCTAGCTATATCTCTCTATATTATAAACAGATTCCGCCGTCGTCGTTGCCGCTGTGTGTAAGAATTCGATTTGTCCTTGGTTAGCTAGAATTTAGCTAGAATCTAACTGAAATTTCGCTAAAAGTTAGCTTAAAGTTAGCTGAAGTCAGATAAAATTAAATTAAAGTTAGCTATATTCAATCGAAAGTTAGGGGTCGTACCCAAATGCCGTTGACAGTTTTGTGGGGGGGAGGGGTCGATCAAAATCTACGAAAAGTAACGCTATGGGAGGGGGGGTTAGTTATTTACTCCTACGTTGGCTATTTTTTTTTATCAAAAAGATCATTGCATAATATTAGCAATTTGGAGCAGATTTTTCATCCGAAAACTGCAAAGTCAAGCAGTTCCGCAGTCTGTCCACTAAAACACATTATATTACTTTCTTTTACATGTACGCGGGCGCCGCCATACGGTGCAAAGTATAAGCCGTTTCTTTTAGCGATTGAGCTGTCAAAACAAACGAAAAATTTTCAAGCCGATTGCAGTATTTATATTTGTGCCTGTTGAATCGTGTTCTATTTTTATAACGTATTTTAAAAGGTTCATAGTTTTATGATCTTTTTCGATAAAATTGAAGTGAAAAAGTTTATCGACGATTAATATATTTAATATCTTATAAATATTTATTATATGCAATGTTTAGAATTCTGTTGTTTTGTGAAAATGCTATTTTAATAAAATAAAAAACATAAAAATATGTTCAATATTTAAAATATAATTAATATAATTAAAATTTCTTTTAAAAGTTTAATAAAAAATAAAAAAGTTAGTTTACGTTACAGGGGGGGGGGGGAAGGGTACTTTGATAGTTTACACATGTCACGGAAAGGGGACCGGGGGGTCGAAATATCGAAAAAATTGTCGACGGCATTTGGGTACGACCCCTTAGCTACATTCAATCAAAAGTTAGCTACATTCAATCAAAAGTTAGCTACATTCAATCAAAAGTTAGCTACAATCAATCAAAAGTTAGTTACATTAAATCAAAAGTTAGCTAAATATAATGTTAAAATTAGCTAAATTCATACAAAATTTAGTTGGAAATTAGCTGAAATTTAGCTAACAGTTATCTAAAATTTATAGTAATTTTAGGCAATTTCAGGTAAATATTGATTTGTTTTTAACTGATTTTAGCTGCATTTAAGATCTATTTATATTATACTTCTCTATATTATTGAAAGTATATCACCGCTGTTATCGCTGTTATCGTTAGAAATGTGCCCCTCATTTTTAGAACTATATTACAGCGTTAAATTTAGCTGGATTCAAGCATGTAATTAGTTAGGAAATAACTAAATTAAGCTATATTTGAGCTTTAAAATAACTGAAAATTAGCTGATTTCAAGCTTGTAGTCAACTTGGTAATAGCTAATTTTAAGTTTTGTATATAACGATATATGATAACATATAAGTTTAAGATTTATAATAGATGAAAAATAGGTTACAATATATTTTTAAAATTAGCTAACTATCCTGTAATCATCGTGAAGTTTAATCATATAAATAATTATCAATTTTACGATTTTATTTAAAGTATAGGGTTGAAAATATCATTTTGAAAAAGCTAAATTGAAGTTTAATAATCAAATGATAAGATTTAAATTTTGTTAAGTCAAAATCAATATCTAACACTTAAATATAGTCTTTATAAATTAAATTTAATTTTTATTTAATTTTGTAAAACAACACCAACATTACAGTTTTCCAAATTGTTTTTTCTTAATCCATAAATGTTTCAAATATCTATTACTGTCTTCCATTTTAGTTCATTATAAAACTGTCGAATATAAAACTATCATTATATTCAGTTCATTATAAAAGTATCAAATAAAATCTCTATAATTGAATTATTGAATCAAGTGTACTTATTCACTGTCTGCCTGTATCTACTTATCTGAATCATAGTAAGATTATTACAATTATATTTCTACATATTTCTTTCAAAATTGCAAATTCTTGGATATTTTTTTTAAATTATAAAAGCAAGATGGGAGTTGGCGCGCTTGCGCGCAGGGGGCATGCCCCCTAGTTATTTTATAACAATAAAAAAAAAATTCTTATTATTGGCTTGGACAGATATTGCTTCAATTTTATTACCAAAAGGTTTGACCAGTCACCAAACTTTTAGATTACCATTAGATTTGAATAACATCGAAAGTGCATTTTTAAAATTTGATTCAGATAAAAAAAATTAAGAGAAGCAAATGTAATTATATGGGACGAAGCATGAATGATTCCTAAAAAAGCTTTAGAAATAGTTGACAAAACATTAAAAGATGTCTGTCATAATAATGAAATTTTTGGAGGAAAAATTATTATTTTAGGTGGAGATTTTCGTCAAATTTTACCTGTGTTAAAACATGGAAACAAAAATACAATTATAGAACAAACTATAAAATATTTAACCCTATGGCCCATGTTTCATACTTTTAAATTAAAAAAAAACGTAAGATCTAATGATGAAAATTTTTCATCATTTTTATTAGATATCGGAGAAGGAAAAGTTGATACATTTATTATATCAGAAAAATGGAAAACTAATAATGTTTGTAATAAAATTTATGAAAACATTAACAATAATTATTGTTTTTTGAAAAATGTTATTTTAAGCACACATAATGAAGATGTGAGTATTTTAAATAATAAAATATTGCATTTAATTAATACTGAAACAATGACATTATAGTATTGATTATGCAACATATAAGGGTGATCAAACAGATGATAATATTCATTTAAATTATCCAATAGGAATGTTAAACAATATTAGAGAAGGATTACCTCCACATGAACTTAATTTAAAAATAAATGCCGTAATAATGCTGATTAGAAATTTAAGTATAAAAGATGGATTATGCAATGAAACACGATTAAAGATAACAAGATTATTTAAATACAATAAAGAAGCTGAAGTAATTACAGGCAAAAATAAAGGAAATAAAGTTTTTATACCGCGTATTACATTAGGCACAAATGAATTTTCGTCTTTACCATTTATTTTATATAAAAAACAATTCCCTATTGTATTAGCTTTTGTTATAACTATAAATAAATCACAAGGTCAAAGTTTTGAAAACGTAGGAATATTCGTAAAAAAACCTTTATTTTCACATGGACAATTATATGTTGCTCTTTCAAGAAGTAAAAATCCTTCTAAAATACATGTTTAAAATGAATTAAAAAATAAAAATGAATTAACCTATACAGTATGGAAAGAAGTACTAGAGAAATAACAAAAAAATAATATCTTTCATTTTTTTAATATTAAAAATATATTTATATTTCTTACATACTAATAAACATTTGTTTTTTCAGATATAACATAATAAAACAGAAAATAAAAACATACTTTAAATTTTCTATAAAAAAAATTTAATATAAAATAATAAAAAAGAAAATAAAAACAAACTTCAAATTTTCTATAAAAAAAATTAATAACAAAATTATTTAAAGTACAATTTAATTAATAATAATAATAATTAAATCATTATAAAATGGAATGGGATCCAGTTGCAAATTAATACATCGTTGTAGAAAACTTACAACATCAAGAAGAATTAGATGATTTAAATAACTAAATAAACTAATTTGAAAGATTTCAAGAGCATTACGAAGAATATATGGAAAATTTGAATTAAAATACAGATTTAGCTAGATTAAATAACGCAATTAATTAATAACTATATCGATATTGAAAATGAAAAACTTCATTTTGAAAATTGGAACAACGTAACGTATTATTATAAATATATGACGAATAAAATTATTCAATATAAGTTAGAAATACGTGATCCGATAATGGAATATTATATCACAACTCATAATACAATATATTATAGATATTTATTACGTATTGCTAATTTAATTTTCTTCATATTATAAAATATAATATAAAATATGTTTAAGTAATAAATCAATAAAAATAATAAATATATCTTTTATAATAGCAGAAAATTAATCAAATGTATTAAAAGAGAAAATTAACATACATTTCATACATCAAAAAGACTTAATTGCATTAAGATATTTTTTAAAAGAAAGAAATAAAATTTAATAAATTAGAAAATATATACTTTACAATTTTATTTATAAAGTACCTGGATTACTAATTCATTGAATTAATATTATTATAATTATGATAATGGCATTAAAAGTTAAATAAAAAAAAATAATCACATTATAACTTATACATTTTTAATTGAATTTAAATATAATAAAATGTTTAAACAATAAATAAAAAATTATTTTATGAAACAAAAAAAAATTAATAAAATTCATATCATTATGTATCATATTATATTGATTTTTTTAATTAATGAAGAATATTGAACATTCTTTATTATTGAATAAATAATCGATAATTTTAAGAAAAACAAACATAAAAATACATTCTATTAATTTTGTAAAAATTATTTTAATATATCTTTTTTAATACTAGCAAGAAAGTTGAGAATATTAAAAAACAATATAGATATATATTTCATACATCCAAAAGACTAAAAATAAAATTAAGATATATTAAAAATCAAATTAAAATAATTTATGAAATATATTAATTAATAATATTATGATTATCATAATGATATTAAAATTTATTGTAAAATATATACTTTGAATAAAACTAATATTTATAAAAAATAAAATAAAATATATTAATTTCAAGTATATAAACTAAAAATACTAAATATTATAAAAAAATAACAATAATTAATATTTAAATATAAGAAATAATTGAAAAATTTTAAATAATTATAATATTAAAAAACATAGAGTTCAATCAGGAATAAAATTTTAAATTTAGAATAATTATAATAAAAAAAATTTCTGTCCTATATTATTGTAAGACATGTTACAATAAAATTTAATTGAAAAATATCAAGTTATAATAATTATTCTTATAAAAATACTTAAACAAAGATTTAAAAGAGATAAATATTAATTGAAAAATTGTTATATAACAATAATATAATAACAAATAACACAAATAATAAAATGACTTTTAAAACTTTGTTTAAATATGTAATACTGATGGTGGAGGATGGATTGTAAATAGAGTCTAAGTTATAAGGAGGAAGGAATATAGACTCTCATGGTTGTGTAGGGCTACAGGCGAAAGGAACCATGGTTTTATTTTAAATAATTGTATTAAAAAAATAAAATAATTTTAATTAATTTTAACATATCTTAAAATAACTTAAAATTATTATTATTGATTTTATATAATTATTTGAAATAAAACAAAAAAAACCAACGTGCCGTAATACTAGACATTTTTTATTATTTAATTTATACTATAAATTAGTAATTGTAAGGTATTATTGACACTACCTCTTCAGGTGGTGTGGAAATCTGTCTAAACAAATATATAATAATTATTAATTTTATGAATAATTTTTGTCAGTACAAATTTTATTACTGACTGATATTTTCATTAGTGTAAATATGCACGGGAGTTGGCGAGCAGTGCGAGCAGGGGGTACCCCCTAGTATATATATATATATATATATATATATATATATATATATATATATATATATATATATATATATATATAGGGTGATTTTCTACCAAATCGTGTGCAAAAAAATAGATTTTTCTTAAACTCAAGGAATGAGTTCCGAATCATGACACTGGAGCTTTTGAAAATTTTTAGATCATAGGAAGTGAACTCGGGGAGCTACAGGACCTCAAAACTACAATTTTTTACATTTTCATACGTCTTTCAAGATTTTATACGTTTTTTAGCTCTATTTTACTCCTCGAAGATCAAGTCGTTCGTCAAAATGATAAATACATAGAAAATCGGAAATTTTCTCAATTTTCAGAAAAAATTTGTCACAAGGTTGAAAAATAATATCCAAATCTTGAAAATTAGAAAATAAATTTTGAAAATCAGAAAAAGGGCTAACAATTCAAGCTTTGGATTTCAAAAAATTCATGGTTCCAAAAATTCTAGATGTTAAAAATATACTTTAATAAATTTTTATAATGGTTCTTTCTGGGGTTTAGCAAGGAAAATTTTTTTTTTATGAAAGTTATAGGTTAAAATCACCATTTTTTTATGTTTCATTAATTATGATATCATCTGAAGATGAATATTGTAGTTGTTTCTCATTAACGAGAGTAAAATTGTATTTCATAACCTGAAATCTATAAGAATCTATTTCTTGCCTGTACGTATGCGTCGCAGTGGCTAAAAACATCTATACAAACTCAATAATTATTATCAAAATTAATCTATATGTTCCCTAGTAAAAATTTGAACATAAAAAATGGTGTATAATACAAATTATGGATATTATCAATAGTAATATTTTGTCATGTCAATATTGGCCAGTAAATAGTCAATTTTTGCCATATTCGCAGAGCCTAAATTTTTTGTGCGTCATTATATTTGTCTCAATAGTCAATTAAAAGAGATATCAATCAGATAAAAAAAGCAAAAAATCGATTCTAACAACTCCGACATCCCGTTAATGAATACAAGTCTAAAAATTTATAAAAACTGTAGTGACATCATTCGGAACTTATTTTTTGAGTTTAAGAAAACTCTATTTTTTGCGCGTAATTTAGTAGAAAATCACTCATATATATAAATGTATAATTGCTGAAAATAACCATTTTTTATCGTTATATTATTTTTACAGATTTTATTATTATTTATCTATCATATAACAATTAATTCATAGCATTTTTCATAATTTCTTTTATTTTTCAGCTTTTAAAGTAAAAAGGCAGTAAATTAAATTAGTTAATATAAAAGCAATTATTTTGTGAATATCTTTGGAAAAAGTACATTGAAAATGAATTAAAATTCTTAAAAGAATTTTAATTTTCAATAATGGTTTCGACTGAGAAAGATAAATTGATTGTTGAAGGACAGGGATTGTATAGTGGAATTGCTTTGATGTTAACTGATATTCATATATTAGAATTTAATAATATTTCAAACCGGTACACCTAATTCAACATGCAATTTTTTTTACCAATTCAAAGACCACAACATATTAAATCAGTACCGATTGATGGGAAATTTATACAGTTATTATTTTCCGGAAATTTTGAAAAGTGTCATCGGATTTGTGTGTATTATAATAATAAGGTAATTCATATATATGACAGTTGAAATCTTAAATATCTACCAGATGAGCATAAGATTTATATAAATAGATTATTTGTAAACGAATCAGAATCGAGCATAATATTTGAAACAGTACAATCACAAACAGATAATTATGATTGTGGCGTTTTTGCAATTGTTTTTGCTATTGCAATACTTGATAATTTAGGTCCATGTTGTTTAAAATATAATGTTTTTCCAATGAGATGTAGTTTATCAAGAATTTTTAGAACGGAACAAATAAGAATGTCGCCAGTTTAGCAAAATTATAATAATGCAAACATTACGATAATCCACCGGACATGATAAGGAGGAGTTTTGTCATGAGCAACGTCTAAATTGAATAACATTAAATTTAGATTTCACTGAGCTTGAACTATTAGAAAGAAACACACAAATATATTTATTGGCAGAACAAAAAAGATCATGGAAATTTATCGTAAACAAAAGAATTTGAATCATGAAACAATTTTGATCGAAATTGACGATGACATTTCGTATACAAATTTTTAAAAACCAAATACTAATATAATAGGAATCGATGATATTCACTTAAATTATAACGATAATTAAATTAGGACAGTTGAGATTAAATTAAATGAAGAAAAAAAAGAATCAAAAGAAATAGATGAAAAATAAGCTTTATTTGTAACAGGACTTGAGAGCATGACGAAGCTCCCCGCCTTCTTATAATATTTCCAGTCCTAACTTATGAATAAACGATACGTTCAATCGTGTTTTTTTGCTACAAAGTAAAAATTTGTAAAATTAAACTCTAGTGCGGACAACTTAAGAAATCCACCAAAATATCATACATACAGTTATAATGAAAACTTTCAATGTATCGTATTTTATGGTTAGGTTTATCGAGTTTGATATCTAATTTCCAATTCAAGCTTATAAAAAAATAACAAGTCCAAATGATTTTTTATTTTTACAAAAATGATTGTATTAATATAGCTTTAGTGCGGAAAGTCATTATATTTGTTTAATTTATGAATTTAAAAAGATATTGATAGAATAAAAAAAAAGCGAAACTCAATCGCTGCAGCTCTGACATCCCGTGAATAGGAGAGTGGTAACAGAACAATCACATAAATAAAAAAAAAATTTCAGAAAAAAAAACATTATTATGAAAATGCAAAAAAAAAAAGTAATAATAAGTTAGAACTAAGACGTGTTCAAGAAATTTCACGTAAGAAAAAAGCTTATATAAAAAAGAAAAAAGGACAACCAAATAAATATAAACAGAAATTAAAAAATACTAAGATAACAAAATGGCAATTCAAGGAAACAATGAGTACTGATAAATTGGAACAAATACGTGCGGATGAGGCTTTACGCAAGAAAGAAGCTTATATAAAAATTAAAGAAAAACAACCAGAAAAATATAAAGAAAAATTAGAAAATACTAAGATAAAAAATTGAAGTTCAAGGAAAAAATGACTATTGATAAATTGGAACAAATACGTGCGAATGAGGACTTACGTAAGAAAGAAGCTTTTATAAAAATTAAAGAAAAACAATCCAATAAATATAAAGAAAAATTAAAAAATACTAAAATAACAAAAATGAAATCAAAGATAAAAAAGGGTACTGAGAAAATGAAACAAATACGTACAAATGAAGCTACACGTAAGAAAAAAGCTTGCATAAAAATAAAAGAAAATCAACTAAATAAATATAAAAAAAATTGAAAACATTAAGATATAAAAAATAAAATCAATGGAAAATAGAGATACTAATGAATTGAAAAAATTGCATGAAAAAGAAAAATTACGCAAAAAAGATACTTGTAGAAAAGTTATTAGTGAACAATATAATGAATATGAGAGAAAGGTACAAATTAAAAATCAAAAATTGGAAAATGCCGATATTATTAAGAAAACACAAGTAAAAAATGATTGCTACCAATCAAAAGAATTACGCACAAGGTGTAAACAAATAGAAATTGATGACAATAAACATGTTAATAATGATACTACAATAAATAAACCAATGGATAAAAAAAGCGAAAACATAAATATGATTCTTATGAGTTAAAGATATTATTTATTAACGGTAGGCCGGAGTAGAACCTGATACCGACCAAGTAAAAATTGAGTTGTTTATTATTTACTCAAGTTTTAATCGGTGTATCTTCAAATCAAAGGTCGAGCGCAATAGATATTATTATTATGAACATCTATGCACAAGAAAAAAATATCTACTGGTTTGTTTTTGAGAAAAGTAAGTAACGCGAAAATATTATAAACATAAACTTTTACTTTGGCGTTACTTACTTTTCTCAAAAACAAACCGGTAGATATTTTTTTTCTTGTGCATGTTCATAATAATAATATCTATTGCACTCGACCTTTAATTTGAAGATACACCGATTAAAACTTGAGTAAATAACAAAAATGCCAATTAGACAAGGACAGCGAATCCGGCCTGCTCTTACCGACAATTAGAAAACATACAGATCCTATGACATGTCCGCTTATTCATCCGAATGGTGGTTTTGGATGGATGCCAAATATGAAAAGTAAATTCGAAAAATCTAATATTTCAAATTTGAAATTTCATAATTATAGATTTAGTGTTAGGAATGAATTTAATCCATTTCTTAATTTGGGAAAATTATCTCTTATATGAAAAATATAAAGATAAGTTATACCATCCTAAATACGAAAAAAATATAGGTAAAAATCTTGCATTGAATGTTATTAAAAATAATTTACAAGTCAATGGATTTTCTTTAAATGATTTTAATTTACCTAACATAAGCACATTTATGGAAGAAGATAATAATCAAACAATTTTAAATCATAATAATAATATTCTTAATGAATTAGAAATGCAAATAAATTCATGATAATCAAAGGCAAATATTCAACTCTACTATAGAAAGTTTAAACAACCAAAGTAAAGAAAAATATATTTTTATAGATGGACCAGGTGGAAGTGGAAAAAGTTATTTACTTAACGTTTTAATAGTTCATTTTAAATATCATACTATACATTATTTATGTGTAGCTTGGACAGCTATAGCAGCAAATTCATTAGTCGATGGAAAAACCGTGCATACAACATTTAATCTACCGTCAAGAGGCCGCTGGAGGAAATTAATTAATTAATAATGAAATTAATTTTGATGCTTCGTTTTCAAAAAAAGTTTGACATACTTAAAAAATTATGAGTGAGGCTAGAGAATTAATGTGTCCTCAGTAGAAAAAATATTGTTCTTTACTTTACGAGTTGCGGACAACTATTGATTTCTAGTAATAACTACTAGTTTTTCCAAAAACCTACAATTTTCGATTAAAGAAGGATAGAGAGATACAACGTCCTCCTAAATATAACAGATTGTACAACTTGTAATGTTGAGCCTAATTCTGCAGAAAGCAAACAAAGAGGACACAAACAATTATTTGGAATGATATATCCATGACTTCAAAATTTGCTTTTGAAGCCGTTGATCTTTTTTTTTAAGATTTATGCGATGCAAACCAACCTTTTGGTGGTAAAACTGTAATTGCATCAGGAGATTTCAGGCAAACATTACCAATTGTACGACATGGAAGCCGTATGAACATTATTGAAAATTAAGTTTAATTTATTTTATTATGGCAGAATTTAGAGCTCAAAATATAGAGCCAAAGTAAATATAAAAATCCGAAAAATATTGGGCTCAGAAAAATATAGAGCGAAGAATAGATAAGAATAAAAAAAAATAAGATTTAAAGAAATATTGAACCAAAAAAATATAGAGCTCAACAAAATATAAAGATCAAAAAAATATAGAGCTCAAGTAAAATAAGAATAAAAAAATATTGGGATAAAAAAAATAAAAGAATCAGATAAATATTGGGCCCAAAAAATATAGAGACCAAGAAAATATAATAATAAGTGTATTAGGGGTATGAGGGGTTATGAGGGGTGACTTGTGGAGCGAGGGGGTGATTCATGGAGTGAGGGGTGACTTGTGGAGCGAGGGGTGACTTGGGTTGTAGAGCGCTGACTGGGGTAGAGGGGGGAATCTTTTTTTTTTTTTTTTTTAAAGACATTTCAAGAGACATTTTTACGTTATTTTGAGGGGTGACTTGTGATTTTTTGAGGAGGAGAGGAAAAAAATGAGGACTACTAGTGATGGGGTAGTAGTGGGAAGGGTGATAGTAGTGTTATAGAGAATGAGTAACAAATTCATTGGTAAAATAAGGTAAATTTAGCTAAATTATCTGGGGAGGGGATGAGTGACGTACGAGGGGTAGCAAAAGGAGTGACTTAGGTAGTAGAGGGGTGACTGGGGTAGTGAGGGGTGTCTTTTTTTTTCAAAAAAGATCATTTCTAGACAGATTTTTACGTTGTTTTGAGGGGTGGATTGTGATGTTTTAAGCATACAAAATAGGGGGAGGAATAATGAGGGGTAGAAGAGGAGGTTTTTTTTTGTATAACTATATAATATAGGGAAATATATATACATGTAATCGAAAAATGATTTTTTTATCACTCATAAAATCACGGAATCTAGGATAGGGAGGATGACATTGCCATCTTCCCATCTTAGGTCTAATACTACTATAAAAAAAGCAGTTTGTTAATAGTATTATTTTTTGTAAGTATGTCATTAGTTAGGTAACAAACATTCCACCGCCGCTGTCAACATTCGTTTAGCTTAGTCACACAATTTTACACGGAAACAGATTTTTATGATATGTGAAATGAATAACGCTTAAAGATAGATAAAGCTTGAATGATGATGAAGAATGGCGTTTATACAACGAGCTGTCTTAAACATTAGAAGAAAAAAGCTTTGGCTCAAGGCCCTCACTCTCTTTCGCATGGTATAAAAATAGGATAACATGGCCTTGAATGTGTACTATCTCTTTTATGTCTATGAAGTGAACCCAGTTAAGTTATTCTTTTATGTCATGTGGTTGAATTACGAGTTCCTTTTTAAATAATATAAGTAATACGTTACAACATTTTGCGCACGTTCTACAAGTCTTATTATGAAAAAATTAGTTTGCAGAAAAGAAAGAGAAAAGAATTTCTGTTTAAAATTTCGAAACGCAGTTATCACTCTATTTGTTTAGATGTGGTCGTGCCGAAAGCTAACTGCGGATTTAATAATTATTTCTTTTTTGGATAAGTTTCAAATTAAAAAAAAAACATACATTTTTTTTCAAGTTTGTTGAGTTCTTATCGAGTAGCGGTGATCTTAAGAGATATTTTCTTATTACCGTTAAAAGCGTTGAGACGTTTGCTAGTATGCGAATTTTCTCTAATAATTTACAATCGTATAAAAAGTATTCGTATGATATTGTTTGAGAATACAACAGTTTTTCTTAAACAAAAAAAAAATTTTCTATTTATATACATCTGTATATGCGGATATAACAATAAGTTCTGTCAAAATTTAATCTCTTTTTTTTGTAAACAGAAAAATTTTATTTTCTGAACGTTTTGATTTCAGCATCCGTCATTTAATTACTTTTTATTATAAGTTTATAGTTCTAAGATTCACGATAGCTAGAACATACTATTTTTTAATCTTTTTTTTTGTTTCGAATAATTCTTTATTGAAAAACCATGACCGTTGATATTACTTTTTTGTGTACCTTTATAGAGTAGCCATTCTTTAGCCATTAAGAGCATGACGAAGCTGTCCGCCTTCTAATAATATTTCTAATCTTAACTTATGAATAAACGATGCGTTTAATCGAGTTTTTTGCTACAAAGAAAAAATTTGTAAGATTAAACTCTAGTGCGGACAACTCAAGTAATTCACCTAAATATTATATATACAAAGTTATAATAAAAACTTTCAATATATCGTATTTTAAGGTTAGGTTTGTCGATTTGATGTCTAATTTCCAATCCAAGCTCATAAAAAAATAACAAGTCCAAATGATTTTTTATTTTAACAAAAATTATTGTATTAATATAGCTTTAGTGCGGACAAGTAATTATATTTGTTTAATTTAAGAATTTAAAAAGATATTGATAAAATAAAAAAAGCAAAACTCGATTGCTGCAGCTCCGACATGCCGTTAATTACGCAATATAATATTGAAAGATTTTTTTTATACTTGGAGAGTATACATACATTTGTGAAGCCTAAAAATAATTTGATTAATATTCAATCCTAAGACCTTATGATGAATTAACGAAAATTCATTTGTTTCCGAAATTGTGAATTATATTGAATTCTAAGAATGATTACAGATGATTAAATGGTCACAGAAATACTTGCTTTTATCTTATTTATGCAGAATACTAATAGAAAATTTTTAAACCTATTCATACTATGCTATTAATTCATAGAGTGAAATTTTTAACATCGATCTTTAATTAGTTTCAGTAACCCAACGACAATGCTGCCTATTTTTACTACATCACGAGATATTCATTCATATGAGTTTGTTCCTGTAAACATAATACAAGAAGATTCGAAAGAAAGTGGTTTTATTTCCAATAACAATAAAAATTTTGAAGATCTAAGTGATGTTAGTCTTGTTCCGGCAGGCTCAAATACTAGAATACAGGTATGAATCACATAATTTAGGATTAAATAATTTTATTCGTTGCAATCACGTTTTAGAAGAAATCCAGCAATACATTTTGAACAGCTTCTTGATTTGAATTTAAAACAGAAATGAATTAAATATAAGTTTAATTTGAAAAGCCACGGTGGCTCAAAGGTTAGAACATCGGACTTTCACGGAGAGGGCCGGGGTTCTAGTTCCGGTAAAGGCGAAACTTTTTCCATTTTTAATAAAAAGTGGAGGATGTATCGAACTCATTGACACGGCGAAGGAAGAAGCTCCCAAAATCCAAACAAACGACCGGTGATCGTAAAAGGTTCGGTAAGGATGAGCGCGACCACTCAACTATTACAAGTTGAGTCTGACCGCTCTGTTGTAATATTCTTAAAAAATAATCTTGAAATATTCAGTAGTAATCAATGCTAAATCTTGTATGATCCGACTTGAAAAATATTAAGTAAATTATAAAATAAAATGAGCATCACAGGTTCCAAGATGAAAATTCAATAGCTCTGTAAAAATATTCGAACATATTCCCAAAAAATTAGTATAATTTCATACTCAACCAAATGTATGAAAAAATGTAGCTATTTCTTTCTAAAAATTACATCCACGCGACTAACGGCTTCAAGTCATCTTCAATTATTTTTACAAAATCTTTTTAGTTTTCTTCAGTTCTCATTAATCATCAACCAGTTTTAAAAATAAAATAATATGATTTTGTCAATATATACGAACAAAGGCGTGCTAGCAAAATAATACAAACAAAGGCAAGGTAGGAATTTTCTACGAAACAAGACGCATTGCAAGAATTGACGTCGAAGAAAGGCGTGCGTTTAAAAATTGACGACGAAAGAAGGCGCATTCCATAAATTTACATCGAAAAAGGGCGCATCACAATAATTGATGGGAAAGATGGGCGCATTACACGAATTTACAGCAAAAAAGAGCACATTACAATAATTGATGTCGAAAAAAGGCTCATTTTAAGAATTAACGGCGAAACAGGTGCACTAAAATAATTGATTGCAAGAAAAGGCGCATTACGAGAATTAACGGGGAAAAAGATACATTGCGAAAATTGATGGCGAAAAAACGAGCACTACAAGAATTAACAGCGAAAAAAGACTTTTAAATCGCTTTAAATTCTTATAGTGTGCCGTTTTTCGCCATTAATTATTTCAGAGCGCCATTTTTTGCCGTTAACTTTCATAAAATGCCCTTTTTTTACGTCAAAATCATAGCAAGCTTTTTTTCCTGACTTTTTAGAGAGCGCCTTTGTTTGTATATCCCAACGACTTAGAAGAGTAAGCAAAACTTAAAAATACTACAGAAAACTTCAAAGAACTGCTGAAAATTATTAATGGACTACTGTTGGCTACCCTCCTGGGAAATATTATTAAAGAACATTGAAATCGATTAAGCTTAAATCGACTTAAATAGATGTGAATCGGTTCAATCGAGTTTCTAAAATTTGTCAATTAAATCTGAATGAATTTTGATCGATATTAATAGGAATCAGAATTAATATACAATTTTTTCATAAGATTATAATCGAATTAAGTCAATTATAATTGTAAGAATATTTATATAAGATTTAATAAGATAATTGACATTAGATTCAGAAATTAATAATAGATTTCTATTGATTAGTTGATTATTGATTCAAATAAATTGATTGAATAATAAGAGATGAATGGACATGAATTGGATTCAATCGTTATACAATAATATTGATCTTATTGTTTTAAATCAGCATTAAACTTTAATCAAACTGAATCAACTTTAATAGTGATGAGTTTTGAATAATATTAAATAATATTTTTCAATAACAGTTCAAATCAATATAAATAGATTATTATTGTTAAATAGCTTATCGTTTTAACGGAATTAATTGAAAACCCTGTTGAAAATAAGTACGTACTTCAAGTATGTACTTTGAGTATGTACTTCAAGTATGTACTTCAAGTATATACTTTACTTAAGTACGTACTATTTTGGAACATTTTAGTAGGTACTGTTTTGAAAAGTATATACTTTTATTGAAAATATGTACTTTTAAAGTATATTTTGATAAATAATATTTCTCAAAGTACGTACTTTATTAGAAAATACGTATTTTTTTAAAGTATGTACTTATTAAAAACATTTTGGTAGGTACTTTTTTTAAAAGTATATATTTTTAAAAAAGTACATACTAAAATGACCAAAAAAAAAATTACTTTAGCTACAGTACATACTTGAGTATGAAGGTTCATACTTCGTATAAAAGAATATGTATGAAAATGTTCTAAAAAGTATATACTTCTATACAAGTACGTACTTTTATTAAAATAGAGTATATACCTTTAAAGATAACAAATCAAATTTTACAAAAAAGTCGGTAAAAGTTTGAGATTATTTTTATTTTCAATAATTCCTCAAGTTAGTAACTTGGTAAGTGTTTTCTTCCTAAAGGAAGATATAAAAATAAGGTAAGCATCGACTCTCCGCAGATCAAAAAGCTTGAGCGAACAAACTCGAAATGTTATAACTTTATATTCCCACGTCACTGAAATTCAGGTAGAGGATCGCAAAATTAACAAAAACGCCACCTAACAGCAAAGACAGAATTAATAATCGATTCGAATAATTTTTTCAGTACTTACGTTTTTAGCTGTTAGGTGGCGTTTTTCTTAACTTTGCGATCCTTTATCCGAATTTCAGAGATGCAGGTATATAAGGCTATAATATTCCGTATTTTTTTACAGTTGAAAATCAGTACATACTTTAATAACATACTTTGAGTATGTACTTCAAGTATATACACTTTAGATCAAGTACGTACTTTTTTGGAACATTTTAGAAGGTACTTTTTTAGAAAAGTATGCACTTTTCAAAAAGTACATAATAAAGTAAAAAAAAATTTGTCACGTAGCTACAGTATATACTTTTATATGAAGGTACATACATCGTATAAAAAAGTATGTATGAAAATTTTCTAAAAGGTATATACTTCTATATAAGTAAGTACTTTTATTAAAATAGGGTACATAATTTTGAAGAAAGTACTCATTTTTAAAATAAAAGTACGCATAAAAATATTTTTAAAAAGTACATACTTTCAAAATAGTAGGTATTGTTTAATAAAGTTCATATTTAAAAAAATATTATTTATCAAAATATACTTAAAAAGTACATACTTTCAATAAAAGTATATACTTTTCAAAAAAAGTATCTACTAAAATGTTCCAAAATAGTACGTACTTAAGTAAAATATATACTTGTAGTACATACTTGAAGTACGTACTCAAAGTACGTACTTCAAGTACGTACTTATTTTCAACAGGGAATCAAACAATAAATATGTACACTTGCCGAAAACATATTCGCTTCGGAACGAACGTTTTTTAAAAAAACGTGCAACGTCGCAAATGCATTTTCAAACACGAAGAGCGACTCTTATTGCATTTTGACTTCATGATTGATCGTCATCTTAAAGCTTTTAAAAAGAGGATAACGGCAGGCCGGAGTAGAACCTGATACCAACCGAGTAACAATTGAGTTGTTTGTTATTTACTCAAGTATTAATTAATCGGTGTATCTTCAAATTAAAGGTTGAGCGCAACAGATATTATTATTATGAACATCTATGCACAAGAAAAAAAATTCGATAAAAGTAAGTAACGCCAAAGTAAAAGTTTATGTTTATAATATTTTCGCGTTACTTGCTTTTCTCAAAAACAAAGCGGTGGATTTTTTTCTTCTTGTGCAAAAATATTTGTAATAATAATATCTATTGCGCTTAACCTTCAATTTGCAGATACACCGATTAATACTTGAGTAAATAACAGAAATTTCAATTACACAAGGACAGCGAATCCGGCCTGCTCTTAAATTTGAATAATTCGAATTTCGCGCTTCATTATAATAGACAATAAAATATTAGGAAAAAATACAATTTTTAAATATAAAATTACAAAAATTATATAATAATTACTATAAAGTGAATAATTTGAATACAAATTAATTTTTTTAAAACAACTCCACACTGTTTTTAATTAATCATCGCATAAACAGTAAATAATATAATAACGCATTCATAAGGAAATAAAAAGACAATTATATGAAATAAGTTTTATTTTATTAAAATTCAACATTCGCACTTGTTATATACAACTTTTTGTCAGAGCTAGATGAATATATACATTTATATATGGGACATTTCACGCCAACTGAGAGGGCAAAAAAATAAAAATCGCTGAAACTCTAAGAATATATACTTTCTGTTACCCGAAATATGTAAAAAAATTTTCAATGATCTATATTGAGAGAATCAAGAGCTATAGATCCTTAAGATTTGAAAGTTTTTCAAATTTTTTGGAAAAGTTCCAAATTTATGATTTTTTTTCTGAAAATCCTGATGTTTTAGAGAGGAATTCATAAGAATACTTCTTATTGTAAATGAAGAGGAGAGTTAGCATGATTTTTTACAGACTTAAATTCTGAAGTTTTCTATTGGTTTTTACATGTATTACATAGTAATTGAAATTACTCATTGTTTGCCACTTCAGAAATTGCTTTTCATAGGCTTATTTTCTTCTATTTTTTATTAACTTTGAAATAAATATTTGATTGTTTAAGAAAGAGCCATCAATAAGGAGTTATGACAGTTTGAAATATATATTTTCATGTAAAATTTATTTTCAATATAAAAAATAAATCATACATGAAAATATAGATGAGGATCTATAGCTCTTGATCCTCTCAATCTATGGGACATTTCACGCCAACTGATAGAGCAAAAAAATAAAAATCGTTGAAACTCAAAGAATTCATTCTTTTTATTACCCAAAATATGTAAAAAAATTTTCAAGGATCTAGATTGAAAGGATCAAGAGTTACAGAACCTTAAAATTTAAAAATTTTTCAAAATTTTTTGAAAAGTCTCAACTTTATCATTTTTTTTCGGAAAATCCTGATGTTTTAGAGAAAAATGCATAATAACACTTCTTGCTGTAAATGAAGAAGAGAGTTAGCAGGATTTTTTACAGACCTGAATCTCGCAGTTTTCTGATTGGCTCTTATATGTAAAACATGTTTATTGAAATTATTTAATGTTTGCCGCTGCCAAAATTGACTTTCGAAAGCTTATTTTTTTCTATTTTTTTATTAACTTTAAAATAAATTTTGGTTTGTGTAAGCAAAAGTCACCAATAAGAAGTTATCACAGTTTTAAATATACATTTTCATGTAAAATTTATTTTTCTTATTGAAAATAGCCTGTCACATACTAAACATGATCATCTGGTTTTAATGCACAAAAACTATTAAAATAAGTTTAAAAATCATTTAGTGAAATGTCATTTATCAATTATAAGCCTTATTATTAATTAAACAACACTCGTTATTATTATAATTACAATTAATTTCAAAGGAAAATTAGACTCAGAATTATTCCATCATCAAATAATTATTTTTCAATAAGAATTTACTTATTTTAAAGAATTGATTCATCAATAAAAAAGAATAATTAAATGATCACTATTTTCCTTGCCTTAACTTTCTATAAAAAGTATCAGTAAAATGGAAAATGATGATATCATTTTGGAACATACGCTTAAAAGAAATGATAGAGGCTTTTATTACAATGAATCACATTAAATGAGCTGTTATAATTAGAATACTGATTTTTAGATTAGCATTAATAATTTCATTAATACAAGGTACATCTTGAGTAATGTTCATAGGTGCTACACAAGCAAAATTAAAAAATTTTAAGGTTATTCAAGTACCAGGCCCTCTAATACTTTGTGCAGCTAAAGCACCAACTGCAGTGACTGGTTCAATTTTTGCTTTCATATATTTTTTCTTGCTTGTATGAATAAATTCAAGAAGTTGTGACACAGTTAAACATATAATATACCTGTAAACTGGGACATCTGGTTTAATATATTGTCTAGTCCTAGCAATTATAATTGCAACTGTTTTCAAAAATTGAGCTGATTCTTGCTTAAATTCTTACCTTACACAAGAATATTTCTCTGACATCAAAAGTTCAGGGGTTACTTTAATAATACTAGGGCTGTCTAATGGATTTTCAATTTTGTACGTTGATGTAGATTTAATATATCATCAAGAACTCTTTTATAATCAATAAGACAGTCTTTGCCTTCCATATACGTTGGATCCATTGAATCTACACGATAAAGAATTTAAACAATATCAACAAAAGAATTTTCAACTGTCATATCATAATGTAAACTAAGATCTTCTTAACTCTCACCATTCTTCTTTGCGTGTATCCAGTTTCAGCAATTTTAACAGCTGTATCAGCTGTTCATGGATCAAAATCCATTTTTCTTTCTCCATCCAATGAATATACTTTGAACTATATTTCTATTATTTGTTCTTCATAATATTCTGAAAAAAAACAATTTATAAAACTAAGAGAATTCTCTGGTAATTAACATCTTATTTACTTTTCATATGTAACGGTCTTAAGGGCATACCAAAACTCCTCCTTTTAACAATATTTCCAATCCAAGTCTATCAATGAACGGTGCGTTTAATCTAGTTTTCCGCTACAGTAAAAAAATTTATGAGATTAAACTTAAGTGCGGATAACTCAAAAGATCCATTAAAATACTATGCATTAAAAGTTATAAACTAACATTCAATATATAGTATTTTGAGTCAAAGAATACTTCTATCGGTTAAATAAAAATAAAAATATATATTTAAATAAATTAATAAAGATGGGTAGTCAGAAAGCTTTTGTTTATAATCATCCTCAAAGAATTCATTTAGTGTGTGTTCCAAAATTCTATCATCATTTTCTATTAAACAGATACTTTTCCTAGAAAGTTAAAGTAAGGAAAATAGTAATTATTTAATTATTCTTTTTAATTGATGAATCGATTCTTTGAAATAAGTAAATTTTTATTGGAAAATAATTATTTGATTTTGGAATAATTCAGAGTCCAAATTTTTCTTTAAAATTAATTGTAATTATAATAATAACGAATGTTGTTTAATTAATAATTAGGCTTATAATTGATAAATGACATTTTACTAAATTATTTTTAAACTTATTTTAATAGTTTTTGAGTATTAAAACCAGATGATAATGTTTAGTATGTGACAGGCTATTTTCAATAAGAAAAATGAATTTTACATGAAAATGTATATTTAAAACTGTGATAACTTCTTATTGGTGACTTTTGCTTACACGAACCAAAATTTATTTTAAAGTTAATAAAAAATAGAAAAAAATAAGCCTTTGAAAGCCAATTTTGACAGCGGCAAACATTAAATAATTTCAATAACCATGTTATACATATAAGAGCCAATCAGAAAACTGCGAGATTCAGGTCTGTAAAAAATCCTGCTAACTCTCTTCTCCATTTACAACAAGAAGTGTTATTATGCATTTTTCTCTAAAACATCAGGATTTTCAGAAAAAAATGATAAAGTTGGAACTTTTCCAAAAATTTTGAAAAATTTTCCAATTTTAAGGTCCTGTAACTCTTGATCCTTTCAATCTAGATCCTTGAAAATTTTTTCACATATTTCGGGTAACAAAAAGAATGAATTCTTAGAGTTTCAACGATTTTTATTTTTTTGCTCTATCAGTTGGCGTGAATATATATATATATATCAACAAGTGTATAATACATGCTTCGCAATTGAATTCTTAATTTTAATTATTAAATCTTTTTAATGTACAATATTCGTTCAAAAATGATCTTTTTTATTTTTGCTCAATATTATAAAATTATAATAATATATTTTTAATCATGGTAAAATTCTAACAAATTTCTCTGATTCTTCAATTATATATGAATAATAAATACAAACCTCTGTTTACAACGAAGAAGAATTTCATGTTATAAACGAAGAAGTTTTTACATCTGTTCATTTGGAGGAGGGTAAGTAGCAAACTGTTGTTTTAATTGATCAATTCCTTTTTTAATAGCTTTAATTTGATCAATATTTTTGCAATTTGGACTGAATAATAATATATATAGTATCTCATTGATGAATCCTCTGACAGTGATTGACGAAGAAATGGTAACCTGAAAGGCTTTCATGAAATAAAAATTCAATATGAAATATAATTATTATTTCTAAATTCATTAGTCATTTCGATCAATTTTGAATTAAAATGTTATTAAAATAATTTGTAGGAAAATTAAGGTAATAGTCAATATGTTTTAAATTGATATGAAATTTAAAACTATTTTAAAATATATACTTTTTTTATATATTACTAACCAAATAAAATAACTTATATTGTAAATATTACCATCTGTGTTCTTTACAATAAATTTGGAAGCTTTTCCTAAACCAATACCAGGTAGAGAAACTAAATAATCACAGCCAGAAAGAATACACATATATCTCAACTGCCCACTCCGACCCTGCTTTGCCTGCCCTCTGAAGGATAAAAATACTCTCATCCACATTCTCACGAGGAGCCTGCGTATAGATTTGCAGGTCGTCTGCATACAGTAGGTGCTCAACACTACCAGAGTCAAGAGATCATGTCGAATGCCTTACTGAAGTCAAAAAGCAAAAGAAGTATGACGAGTTTTTTGTCTAGGCCTGATTTTATGTCGTCAGTTAATTTAAGTATGGCTGTCTGCGTCGAATGATGTTTCCTAAAACTAGTCTGCATCGAATCAAGTAACTTATTTGTAGCAATATACTCCTGCAATTGGTCGAGAGCAATTTTCTCAAGTACCTTCAAAAAAAAACACAGAATCACAATAGGCCTAAAATTCTTAGGCAATTTAGGTGCTGAGCACTTTTTCAAAGGCACAATGCGTGCCTGCTTCCAAAGGACAGGGAAGACCCCCCGCGCAAAAGAGGAGTTGAACAGAGTCACAAGATGTTCTCCAATAAAAGGTAAAGCCTTAAGTATCACGTTTTGCGGAATGCCATCTTCACCGCACGCCTGGGATGAAAAATGAAAAATCGCGAGAACAACATTATTCATATCAATTTGTTTAAAAGTGAAACCATTTTCACTACGTTTAGAAAGAAATTTCTAGTGACGCCCATCATCATCACCATGCGGAGAAACCGACGTCCCAGCAAAGTGCGCACTAAGCTCATTAGGAGTAAATCTGTTCAAGTCCCCTTGAGGTCCGGATAGAAGTCCCAGGTCATTCAACTCCTTCCAGACATTACCATTCGCAAGAGCTTCGAACAGTCTATTGTGATAGTATGTCGTTCTTGTATTTTCAGTCTGTTCGTCCACTGTTTTTCGTAAATGCAAATATTCAGCGAGATATTGCATATCATTTGTCCATTTATATCTTCGATAAACAGCATTTCTATGCACTGCATCTGCGACAATTCTTTATTCAACCACGGAGGTTTATCATTCGTATATTTAAGTGTCTTTACTGGTGCTAAATTTTCTATAACATCAGTTAAATTGTCACAAATGCAGCCGAGTGCAGACTCGGGGTCAACTATATCCTCTGTAAGTGGTGTCCAATCATAGCCAGCCAATTTTTCTAACAATATGTTTTGACAAATATTATTATAATTCCTATATTTAATCAATTTTCGATCTACAGTGCGTGTATCATAGGCAATAGCAACGTAAATTAAATTGTGCCGACTATGAAAGTTTGCAGTCAAGTTATGTGCGTCAAGAATGCAGTCATTGTCATCCACAAGAATCAGGTCAATCCATGTGTTAGACGCTGGAGCGATATGCGTGGCACCGTGCTGGACCAACTGAAGCGAAAGCTCTGCCGACAGTTTATTAAGAAACTTCGCATCACTGCCTTCTCGTTGGAGATCGGCATTCAGATCACCCATTATAATTTTATGTGAAAAATCACAGGACAAATCTCTTAAAAAGTCTAATAAATCATGATTTTTTGTAAATGAAATGGCAGGAGGGCGATAAATGACAGAAACCAGCACAGGTTCAGAGTCACCATCTTTAATAGAACAGAAGATATACTCTGGAACTTCATGTTTACCACAGGTAGTATAGGTTGTGGTATTTAATAAAGTAAATACATTACATTTTAAATTATCCCTAACATAAACGGCAACCCTTTCTCTATGAAGGTTTCTGTCCTGCCAAAATATTTTAAACCCTTTGATCCGAATGACGTCATCCAAGACAGTCGGTCCCAGCCAGGTTTCAGCCACTTTAAACAGATCATAAGAAGGGTCATCACAAAGAAGTTCATGCACCTGTTTAATGTGAGCTCTTAAAGAGGTCACGTTCAAAAAGCCCGCTCGCAGTTCACCCTTTTTCCCTGTTCGACTGCTCAAAGTATCGATCCAGTGTAGTCATTGGGCAGAGAGGTTGACATTGTTATTATCTAATTTTTTCTATCAACAATACATTTTTTATTAGTCAAACCAACGTCGTCATTGTTCAAGCATCCACTAATTACTTTAGATTTGTCATTAATATTCTTGTTTGACATGATGTTATCAGAACTGCACATTTTGTCTGTATCATTTTTCGAAGCAAATGTATATGCTCTCTCCCCACTTTCCCGTCTTGCCAGAAATCTACCATTTCTATGCCACACAAACTTAATGCCACTGTCTTTAACATATTTCTTGAGGTCTTTAAAAATTTTATATTTATCTTTTTGGAGATAATCATTAATAAATATATGATGATGCTATTTTATGGGAGATAAACTAGCAAAACGAGAAAGATCAATATCTGCAGTGAATAAATTTGTAATTTTTCTTTTTTCAATGTGTATTTGTCTCATCAGATTCGCCTCCAAGAGTCTAACCAGCAGCGAAATGGGACCCCCCGGACTGTCTCTGATAGCACTGTTTATAGTGTCAGATGGTGTTAACACAACGACCGATAATATATGAGCTGGTGATATGTTTGGAAGTATGGCACTAAGGATGGCAAATGCATAATCTTCCAGACAAACATTAGCCGCTAAGCAGTCCAGTCCGCTAGAGATCACTAAGTAACCACCCTCGGCACCACAATCCGATTGTATTTTTTGTGGCAATGTAGGGTCAGGTGTTTCTATTGTGTTTGCGTTTGCGAGTGGATTGCTTTCACGCTCCTCTACACGCTTCAGCACACTGAGATCAGAGACAGTCTAAACCACGCATGCTACCCCCGACGCGAGATCAGAAAGATTCTTGTCCACTCCATTAAATTCATATACTATTATTGAATTTATATTATCAATTTTAAAATTGAAATTTTCGTTGATCGTTTCACAATTTTTATTTAGAGTGGACAACAACTGACCCTCTAAAATGCTGACTCTCTCCCTTAATTTAAGATTTTCATCCAGCAGCCCCGCCTGCACAGCCGTTAAATTCTTTATTAGTTTATTTTGGCCGTTAAGTCTGTCAAATATATCTCGCAAGCCATCACCAACACCCATGACACCACTTTCAAGACCCGGAACTCTATCGAGAGCACCCAGTACCGACCCAAGCTTTCGAGACAAAAAGACTTCCATTGCAGACAGAGCAGCATAGATAGAAGAGAAATCAACATTATTATTTAAATTTTCATCATTATTTTTATTCATAATTTTATTATTATTTTTAAGTGAGGTAGGGGGGGGGGCATCATGCGCAGCGCAACCTCTGTCACGTATAACTAAAGCAGAATTAATACTTAAATTAGGTTTCTTCTTCTCTGCCGCGCCACTATCCTTCTGCGATGCCTTAACCTTTGGTTGCCCCTGTATAACGATGACCGGTTCTACTTGCGTGTTAGACTTTGAAGGAGTAGATGAACTAAGAGGCAACTTCTTTTGATCTTTATAGACGCCGAGTATCTGACTGCTATTATTACTAGCGCCAAGTACACGAGCAGTGGAGGGGATGGTCTTCTCTCCCTTTGCCTGTACGCATTTACTGCAAACGTAGTTTGCATTTTTGCTCCACGAATGTCTGATGTCGGCTGCTTACATATATAACAACGCTCCATGGTAGCGACCTCTTGCGGCGAATTCTAAAATCTACGTCACTGAGCGTTACCAACAAGTACTTGCCGTTTTCCTCCAAAAATATATGATATATATAGCAGTCAGACACTAACCTCAAAAGTCCTCGGCTCCAAAAGTTCATAATTACAGAGCAAGTACAGCATCTCTCCTCTCAAATTCAATATTGATGCTGACTTGCATTAAGACGCCTGCAAGTAACCTGTAACAAAAACGCCCGAAGGCAGTTTTGCGGCAGAAAAAAGACCAAAAACCACAGAGCGTTACAAAGAACGTTAAGCGCTACTTACTTACCACGTGACTAACATTAACCCTTTCAGAACGGAATTATTATTTCATCATGAAAAGTTCTGATAACCATTTAGCGATGATGAGTGTTCATTTATTAAGCAATTTTTGCGATAAAAAAAATTTTTTTTTTGTTTTTTCTTTTCAAGTTTTCTCAGTTTCTATCAAAGATATAATAACTTAGGCCCTCAGTTTGAGATCGGAAATAGTCCACTTCAATCTAATACACATATTTTTTTTACAAAATTTGAAGCCACTTTTGCACAATTTCAAAAAAACCAAAAAATGTCAATGTACATTGTAATGTACATTGGTTCTGAAAGGGTTAAGGGGAAAGCCTGCTTTAGAGGCCTCAAAAACTCGATATTTTAGAGGATTTTAGAGGAAAGAAATGTCTAATTAAAATGAAACTTTTAGGGTTTATTCTTATATATTTAAAGAGTCTTCTCAAATTTTTTTATTATCATAAATAAGATATTCTTCATGTTTCAAGAAATTTACGGAGGCGCCTCGAGTGTGCACTTTCTGTGGCGTGCAAGATGCGCGTCGCAATTTTCATCTGAAACAAAAAACCAAAAGAAATTTGTAATATTCAATAGTGTAATTCCTAGGTGAACTAAGAAAATTCAACAAAAAGCGAAAAATTTAACAATATTTCGCAGATTAAAAAAAATGCATTAAAAAAAAAAATTCACTTTAGATCGTTTAAAAACCGGGTTAATGTTAACTTTTTCAAGGTATTTTAGGTTTACCTAGAAGAGAATTTAATCCCGAATACAACGCATTTTGACTCGTTTCGATAGGACGTTTACTTTTTTTCCTATCTTGCCCGCCAATTTGAAAAAATCATCAAAATGAAAATCCGAGAAATTGCGTGTCAAAGTTTTCGTTCACAAAAAATCGTAAATTTCTTCAACTTACCCTATTAATATGATAACCAGCGATTCCCGCTCCATATAACTGCCCTTCAGACTCTTAAAAAAATTGGTTTTCGGCCAATTGCTCCATTTGACGGGCTGTTCTGGCCTCTTTGGTCGCCAATGAGGAGCGCCTGTTTTGACGCGTGATGTGCTCTTCGTTCGCTTTATCGCAAAAATTTTTGCATTGGAGCCCAATTTTGAAGTCTAATAAGTGCATAGTCTTTAATACTGCACTGTAGCCTTCATTAAACATCCATCCAGCGATGAAAGTAGCAGTCTCAACTATTTTAATCCCCGATTGAAGGTATTTGGGCGTCATGCGCCATACGGTTGAATCAAATGACTCGTTAACATTCTGCGTGTGTCCACCCAAGCTATACATTACTCCAAATTTTTCGATGGATCTTGAGAACATTTCGGTGATCGAATCAACTTCCATCTTTCCGGCGGAGCCTGCGTGATTCGAAGAACAACTTTCTTTATGGGTTTCATACCATTCTTCATACTCATTGTCGTTCAACGTATTTTTCTTGAGAGTACAAGTATGACAATATCCGCTTTTAACATCGAGATCAATCACTTTGCCACTGTAGTAGCCAACAAGTGTAGTTACACCGTACAGAGAAGTGAATTCACGTTTCTTCCACGATCCATCGCCCGAAACTTCCAAATGATCAGCTGGTCTTGTATTTTGCACATTTAGTTGTTTTTCTTTTTCGACAGCACTTTTGCATGCACTTTCAAACATCGTTTTCGATGCTGTATACAGATGTTCCAGGATTTTGTCATACGTCGATTTTGCTAAGCCTATGCCTTGAGATGAATCCTGAAGACCACAAAAAATGTTTATGCCTTCTCGTGTGAATCAACGGTCCAGATTGGATTTCTCGTTTACCGCAGCGACATGACAAAATAATTTTAAATCCTAAATCTCGATGGTTGCTTTCGGCAAACGTTATTCTTTGCTTACACAAATTACAAATAACTAACTCCGAAATTGCTAAGAACACAAACACAAACTAGATTATGTGGGAACAATGAGATGGATAAACTATAATGTCGTCCGTAGTCACCGATGCCAATTTCTGCTCACTGCAGCTAGTATTAGCTTCTTCATCGTTCGATGAAGAAACATTCAAAAATTAATTGCTGTGGAATTTGCGCTTCCATGGCCTTCCACTACACTCACTTGCTAATTTGCTCGTTTTCGGATAGGTCTCTATATTTTTGAGATGCTTACGTACTGAGAGACAAATTAAAACCGTAAAGCAAAATGTAGCTCTGTTCGAGCCGACGTTGCCAGCTCATATATACCGTTACAATAATAGTTTCGCCCCTACCATAGCTTCATAGAGACCTTCTATGGACAGTTAAACTGTTTCGAAAGACCGTAAGTCCCTTTTCATTATAATATACATAATAGATCGAGGGGCGAAGCGCGCGCGCTCCGGGCGGTCCGGCCGCTCGGATACCTGCTTGACGCTTGCTCACTATTTCTTCTGTATCTCCAAAAATATTCCAAATTTTGTTCTGAAATTTTAGAGACATATTCTTGGATAGTTTACGAAGAGATTTAGGCAAAAAAAAAATTTCGACTGTTTGAAGCCTCTAAAGCAGGCTCCCCCCTTAATTCGTTTATATAAAAAATAGTATTGAAAAAAAAAAATTTTATTAAAAAATATTTAATTTAAATGTAGTAATTTTTTAATTGTTATTTCTTTCTCATATGGAAATAATTTCTGTGAATAACTGTAAATATTAGTAAATAATTGTAAATAACTTTTGAAAAATGTCAGATTTAAGACATAAATAATAGTTATTTACAGTTATTTACTATTATCAACAGTTATTTACAGTTATTTACAGTTATTAACAGTCATTTGCAATTATTTAAAATTATTTACAATTATTTACCATTATTTATAGTTATTTACAGTTATTCATAATTATTTACAGTTATTTACATTTTCAAAAATTTTTTGAATTTTGAATAATTTAATGTTATTCAATTAATAATCATTAATAATTATTTATAGTTATTTACAATTATTTACAGTTATTTACAGTTATTTATAATTAATTACAATTATTTACAGTTTTTCATAGTTTTTTTACAATTATTTACAATTATTAACAGTTATTTACAATTATTTCCAGAAATTTTTTCCCACATGGGTATTATACATTTTCAGTAATTAATTAATTTATTTTGATCATGTATTGGATACTAATCGAGTTTTAGAGTCTTTACTTTAGTTACAATCATAAATATTATTTTTTTCGTGAAAGCTCATGTTAAATTAACAAAGTTCTTTTATTATTTTTATTAATCTTTATCGACTATCTATAATTTTAAAAAATTCGAACAAACTATTAAAAATAATAAGGATTTATAAATAAAAGAGAATTGTTTATAATTTTGTTAAAAGCTCAAACATTAATTAAACGTTCATTAAAATAAATAATATATTTTGAAATAAAAAAATAATATTTTTTTTAATGGTTTCTCGACCAACGCAAGAGAATCTTAATCGAATTATACAGTTGCACGAAGGTGGAATGAATACGGGTGTAATTGCTTGCGAATTACAATGCACTTACCAAACAGTTAGAAAGTGGGTTAGAAGATTGCAGCAAAATTTGAATGCTGATGCTTTCGTTTTTGATGAACGTCAGAATAATACCGTACCGTATAAAATAACAGATGAACAAATGAGGGAGGTAGCTGAAACTCGGGAAAGAAATCCTTTTCTTTCGGCAAAGAGCCTTCCAGAGCAGCTTAATATAGACGTTCATGAGTAAACAATGAGAAAAAGCATTAAAGAACGATTGCAAATTTATCAACGTAAAGTTCCGAAAAAACCAGCCTTGCTTGATGTAAATCGTCAAGCGAGACTAAACTTTGTTGACAATTATGGAGGCGGAACTTTTGAGGAACATTGGTCCAGGACAATCTGTATGGACGAGAAAGTCTTTTGCTCAGAAAAAGACAGTCAGTGCAGGGTTTGGCGACCCGTGAACACACGATATAATGCTCAGTACGTTATACCACAGCATCATAGTGGTCGCCAAAGTATCCAATGCTGGGGTTGGATTACTGCATTGAGTCCTCAAAATTTGGTGGAGGTAGATGAGAGGATGACGGCGGTGCTGTATGAACAGCTATTCGATCACTGGTTATTCACCTAAAAATAACACTTACATTAAAAATAGTCAAACAGCTACCTAAAGAGGGGCACATGTACCAGGGTAGGCTTAAACTGTTGTTTTTACCATATTTATTATGTGCAGAAAATTTGAGAATGATCGAAAGAATGTTACTTTTTTTATAGCTCAAGAAACACACGTAGAAAGATATAAAAAAGTATTATTTTTGACGTATAAAATTATGTACCGTAAGTACCAATTTTCCAATCAATACCAAAATTTAATTACACATTCTACTACAAGGAACGAGTAATTTGAGCCCTTATTAAAGTGTGTGCCACTCCAAAAACTTGTATTACAGACTTTTCAATTGTTGTCATGTCGGTATCTCAAAATTAAAAAGTTTCAGAGATATCCCCATGTATCTGCGTGCTCATGTAGTAACCCAATACCAAAATAGCATATACACAATGATTTGTACGCTGATGTGCCGATGTGCCTCCTTTCTCCCCTCCCATACTTACACTCCTGCTTACACAAAGTTGCCCACCATGATCAGTTGAGGTAAAATATAAAAAGTTTTACTGTTCCGTTGGAAAGTGTATAAAAAAATTTTGAAAAGATGGGTTTGAAAGGTTTTTTAGAGCTCTTCCAAATGTTAATGGTTTGATTTAAGAATATCTATCTTTAAACTATTTTTATAGAGCTAAAAGAAAAAAGAAATTTCAAAAATTTTTTGCCCATGTTTAACACTAGGCCAATTTCAGCAAAATTATTCTACGTTGACGTTATACCTCTCGAATTAAAGGTTTTTTAGCCCTCTTTTAAACTCTGTTTAGTTTTTCATGCTATGACAAACTGTTAAGAAGTTATAACGATTTTTCTGAAAAAATTAGCTTTTTTTCAGCTTGCTATATCTCGTAAGCATTACACCGTATTAAGAAATGTTAAAGAGAAAAAATGTTCGTTTTAAAGTGAAAAATATGTATATAAAATTTCATAGCTCGCGATGAATATTTTTTTTTTACATTTGGAATATTTGTCAATTTTTAATTAAAATCTAAAATTATAACAGGGTGAAAAAGTGTAAAAAAAATTTTTTTATCACGGGCTATAAAATTTTATATGTTTATTCCTTAACTTAAAACGAACATTTTTTTCTTTGACATTTTTTAATACGGTGCAATGCTCGCGAGATATAGCAAGCTGAAAAATTGCTTAAAACAAATTAAATAAAAAAAAACAGAAAATTAAAAAAATAAAGCTGACCAAAATTCAATTGGAAAGATCATTAACTGAATTATTAATTGACTGCTTACCATTATCACAATTCGGCTAATAATTATGAAGGATTTAATAATTACGTAGATATGTTGTTTTTTGTATTCAGAAATTGTGTCCTTATAAGAATAGCTTTGAAAAGTTATGGTGATACGGCAATTAGAATTGTCTTCTTTGGCAAAAGTAAAGAAAATTTTTGTTCAAGCTGTAATTAAGATTTAAGTAGTATTTGGCAATATCTAAATATGTTTGACTGCTGTAAGAATCATTTACGGAGGTTTAATGATAAATTGTGAAATAAAAAGTTAATATTTTGATCTAATTTAATTTTGCTTTTCTGATATTTGTTGCGCTACTATCAGAATCAATAATGTTTAAGGGAGCGCTATATATCTATAATAATATATATATAGCGCTCATACATACATAATACATAATACAAACATACACGAAGTTTTTAATAATTAATGCATTATAATAAAAAGTGGCCGTTAAAGATGCCCCAATGAAAAAATCCAAGTGATTAATCACTTGATTTATCATCTAATTTATCATCTGATTTATCATATAATTAATCACCTGAATCAATGAAATGATTTTACACCTAAATAATCAAGTAATTTATAATGTAATTAATCAGGTGATTAATCATATGACTAATTTCAGATGACTTATCGTATGATTAATCATATGGTTAGTCATGTACCCGATTTTATTTTATTATTTTACTCTTGATTAATCAAGTGATTTATCATATGATTAATTATATGTCTTATTTCATATGACTTATCATATGATTAATCATGTGGTTAGCCATGTACCCGATTTTATGTTATTATTTTACACTTGAATATAGCGAATTGATTGTACAAAAATTTTAGAGGAAATTCATAGTATGGTTTACGCAAAATAGAAGATAAATAAAAAATAAAAGATTTATATATCGAATAGTTTTCGTAAAATAGAAAAAAAATAAATAATAAAAATATTAAAAAAAATTTTTTAAATACTTTAAAATTAAAAGTGCGTTAAAAAATCAGTTTCCAAAAGTTTTGCTTCTTTCGGCAGTTGAAGATGAGTTACAATCAAATTTTCAAACAAATTCTTGGAGTAGTTTACGTAAAATACAAAAAAAATGAAAAATCGAAATTTTTTTAAAACTTTTAAAATGATTCTAAAAAAAAACTAAGCTAAGAAAACCAATTCTCAATAGCTTCCGCACCAGTTGATCGAAAAATTGAATTGTATGAAAAATTTGAAGTAAATCCATTAAATAGTTTTTAAGATTTTATTGGCTTAATAAATAGAAACATTTTTTTTTTAATTTCAAAATGCTCTAAAATTAAAACTAAGCTAAGAAAATCAGTTTTTGAAAATTTATTTTATCCGGGCAATCACAAGTAATTTCCGTGCAAATTTTGAAGCAAATTCATCGAGAAGTAAACAAAAAAAAAACCAAAAAACAAAAAATCAAAATTTAAAAAAAAATAAATAAAACTCTGAAATGAAAACTACGCTAGAAGAACCAATTATCAATAGCTTCCCAGCAAGTTAGTCAAAAAACTAAATTATATGCAAAATAAGAAGCAAATCCATCGAGTAGTTCTCGACATATAGTTTACTAACTGAAATCATACACACACACACACACACACACACACACACACACACACACACACACACACACACACACACACACACACACATACACACACACACACACACACATACAGACATTTTCCGAAAACCACATTTTTTGACTCGCCGAGTTCAAATATGTACAAATTAATGAAAAAATAGAAAAAAATTTTTTTATCGATACAATGCTTTCTCTGTAAAAAAGCAAAAATTAAAAAATTTTTTTAAAATCAAAAACTACGCTAAGTATATCGGTTTTTAAGAGTTATATTTATTTTGACAGTTGCAAATAATTCCCATGCGCATTTCTAAGCAAATTCATCAAGTAATTTTCATAAAATACAAAATAAATAAATGATCGAAATTTTTTTTAAAATTCTTTAAATGACTATAAAAAAACTACTCTATAAATACCAATTTTCAATAGCTTCCTGTCTACTTATACAAAAACATAGATAGTATGCGAAATTTGAAGCAAATCCATCAAGTAATTTTTGAGACCTAATTGGCTAAATAAATAACATTTTTTTTCAAAATTTCTTTTTCAAAATTTTGAAAATGCTACAAAATTGGAACTACTCTATAAAAATCAATTTTTAAAAATTTCCTTTCTTTTGGCAGTTGCAAATGATTTCCCTGCAAATTTTAGAACAAATCTATCGAGTACTTTACGTAGAATTATAAAAATGAGAAATAAGGAATTGAAATTTTTTTATAAATCTTTAAAATTTTCTTAAATTGTAACAACACTAAGAAAATTAGTTTTCAAAAGCTTATTCTCTTTAGACAATAGCGAATTGATTGTACAAAAATTTTAGATGAAATTCATAGAATGGTTTACGCAAAATAAAAGATGAATGAAAAATGAAAATTTTTTTGAAAATTTTCAAAATGCTCTAAAATTAAAACTGCACTGAGAAAATTAGTTTTCCAAAGCTTGTTTTCTTCAGACAGTAGCGAATAACTTGCATATAAATTTTGGAGCAAATCTATCGAATAGTTTCCGTAAAATAAAAAAAAAATAAAAAATAAAAATATTTGAAAAAATTTTTTAATACTTTCAAATTAAAAGTGCGTTAAGAAAATCAGTTTCCAAAAGTTTTTCTTCTTTCGGCAGTCAAAGATAAGTCACAATCAAATTTTCAAGCAAATTCTTCGAGTAGTTTACGTAAAATACAAAAAAAATGAAAAATCGAAATTTTTTTTAAATTACTCAAATAGCTATAAAATTAAAATTACGCTAAGAAAACCAATTCTCAATAGGTTCCGCACCAGTTGATAAAAAAATTCAATTGTATGGAAAATTTAAAGTAAATTCATCGAGTAGTTTTTAAGATTTTATTGGCTTAATAAATATAAATATTTTTTTCAAAAATTTCAAAATGCTCTAAAATTTAAACTAAACTAAGAAAATCAGTTTCTAGAAATTTATTTTATTTGGGTAATCGCAAATAATTTCCATGCAAATTTTGAAGCAAATTTATCGAGTAGTAAACAAAAAAAAAACAAAAAAATGAACATACGAAATTTTTTTTTTTTTAAACGACTAAAATTAAAACTACGCTAGAAGAACCGATTATCAACAGCTTCCCAACAAGTTAGACAAAAAAATAAATTTCATGCAAAATTAGAAGCAAATCCATCGAGATACAATTTACTAACTGGCATCATACAGACACACACACATACATACACACACACACACACACACACACACACACATACATACAGACATTTTCTGGAAACCACCTTTTTCGACTTTCTGAGTTAAAATATTTACAAATCAATGTAAAAATAGAAAAAAATTTTTGTATTGATACAATGCTTTCTCTATTAGAAAGCAATACGCAATGAGTAATGTTTAAAAAACAAAAATATTGTTTTAAAAATCTTGTGAATATTTTCAGAAATGTTACTTAAAAGATTTCCTAAAATGTTTTACTGAACTTTTATCATCATTTACGAAAAAATTTTGTTGATAAAAATAAACTATACAATACAATCTTCTAAATACCTAATTAAGAACATTTGGGAAAAGTTTTTTGTATTTTTCTAGCAACTTGCTTCCTAAACATTTATGAAAAGTTTAAGGAATTTCTTTACGAAGTTGTGAAATCGTGAAAAAATACAGAATAAACAATGTTTTAAAAACATTAGGAAAATATTTCTGCAAACATTACTTTTATCTTACTAGAAACGTTGTATAAAATATTAAAACAATATTACTAGAAACGTTATATGAAATATTAAAACAATCTTTCAAAAACGTTTTTTGAAAGATTAAAAAGGTTTTTATATCCTTGTTGACGATAATATTCATAAAAATTTGTTAAACATTTTACATTGTTTTTGCGGAGGCTTTTAATTGTAAAAAAAGTACGCCATGAATCATGTTTCAAAATCACCAATAAAAAATATTGTCCAATATTTTTTCGATCTAACTGAAAAAGATGTTTATAATATTTTATAAATAGTTTTTTTAAACCTTTATTTTTATTTTCAAAATATTTTTTTTTTTTTTCAAGAAATACTAATATATGTTTTTAAGAATTCTTTTAGAATTAATTAAAAAAACTTGTTACTTATTTTCTCACTAACTGTTTGAAAAATATTTATAAAACATTTTAGAAATCTTTATCATAGGGATTTAGAGTTGTATAGGCTCATATCAATTTTAAATAGAATCATTGAATTTAATATGAATATTTTATAAATAATTGGACATTATTTGAAACATAGAATGATTTTCTGTAATAATAAATTTAAATTTCGTTAAAAGTATGAAGATGGCTCTATAGTTACCTATTGAGGCCGATAATGAAGATAATTCAAAATGTTTATATCCATATATAGATATTGTAGAATGAATATACTAATAGAATGGTCTATTTCTTTTAATAAAAAAGTATTATCAATATTTGATTTTTTATAATAAAATATATAAGATGTAACTTTTTAATAGAATTGTTTATACATAAATAAAACATTCAATTCCTACAATATGTATAAAAATGATTATTTCATTTAAACTTTGAAGATAGAAATTAAAATATAAAAGGTTAGCTCTTTAAGTTAATAAATAATAAAATAAATTATAAAAAATAGTCTTTTGGAATGTAAAGGTAATAAAATAATTTTTTTACATGTATATTCATCTTAATTAAATGTTTCTTTTGCAAATATATAAAATAAACGTTATGGAACATTCTATTTCCTTAACCGAACATCATTGAAGGTTTATCAAATAATATAAAAAGGCATGCGTCCAGCCAAGAGAGATTCATTCGATCTTATACTGTCAAAAGCGTAAGATCTAGGCATTCTATCTCAAATTATCATGTCACTTTGCAAGATTTTGTATTATATAATGCCTAGATCTTACATTTTTGACAGTATAAGATCGAATGACGCATGCCTTTTTATATCATTTGATAAACCTTCGATGATGTTCGGTTAAGGAAATAGAATGTACCATAACGTTTATTTTATATATTAGCAAAAGAAACGTTTTTTAACACACATATATGTATATATATATATATATATATATATATATATATATATATATATATATATATATAAAATTAATTTTTCAATAAAAAGATCAAGTATTTTAAATTATATAAAATTATGTTCAAAAAGTTATTTATAATAGGATGACATATCATCTCATTCGTTTTTTTCTCATAGAAATCATAAAGAAATTAACTATCGCACATTGAAGAGTATTGCACTCGGATATGTCGTCGATAATAATTTCTTTACTCATTTTGCATTAAATAAGAGTATTATTTATCGCAAATCTAAGAGTATTGCACTCGAAGATGTCGATTTAAACACTTCACTGAATATCTCACAACAATAAAAAAGTAAATTATTGCACTCTTTAGAGTATTTCACTCAACGGAGTCGTCGATAATGACTTTTATTACTATACTCTCTACTCCACATGTAATAGAAAAATAAAAATTATCACATTTCCAAGAGTATTGCACTAAAGGAGATGGTCGATAAATGTATTTTTTTTATATTATTGCTGTATGCACCTTGTATATGCAAATAATACATAAAAATAATGAAGTTAATTTAAAATTCGGTAATTAAAATATTACTTGGCAACCGTGAATCAAGTCAAGTCCACTTCAGAGTCGTGAAAAAATACAACTAAACAAATATCAGTAAGACATTTAAAAAAGAAATTTTCGTAACAACGTTACGAAATTAATTTCCTAAAATGATTTTTATGTACTTTTATTATTATTGCCAAAAAGTTATTTTTAGTAGAAGTGAACTCTATACGAAAGAATAATACAATCTTTTAAAGCCTTTAACAAAACTAATTTTGAAAAAAATTTACTGATTTTCTTCATAATCTGTTTATTAAACATATTTAAAACATTTTAGAAACCTTCATTAGAGAGGTTTGCAATCGTAAAACGATATGCAATATAATATAATGTTATAACAATATTGAAAAAACATTTTTAAAAATATTTTTTTTTTTATCTTTCTAATGACGTATTGTAATAAATTTTCTAAAGCATGAAATATTTATGAAAGCTTTCAGAAATATTTGCAAGGAAAGAATAAAAGATATTAAACATCTTTTAGTAGATATTCTATAAGCATACTGGATCACACTGATTCTGGATCACCCCCCTCTTCTCAAAGTGATCTAGAATCCGTACGCATTGTAGATCATCTCAGTGATCTAGAATCCGAACGTGATCCAGAATGCCTATAGCGTTTTCTACTATTTTTTTTTCTCACAAATGATTTTGTGAGAGATAGAATAATTTCATGAGTTTGACATTGTGTAGTGCACAGACAGTTTTATAAATTGGATTATGGTTTGTGCATATGGTAACACACTTGAAAGATGGGTTTGATAGATAGCAGTATTGATTGCTGTTATAAGCAGGAAACTTGAATCGTAACAGCCATTTTCATTTGAATTTATTCATAACAAAAATTTTAGTAGCATCATGTAAATATTCACGAAGTAAGTTTGCAATTTGAGAGTAGTCAAGCCTATCAGTATTCCAAGCTATTCCGTGACTATGTCTGAGGCGAATGTTTCCTTCTTGCAATTCGTCAGAGAGCCTTTTCCATGAAAAAGGTTTTTTGAACAGATGAACGATAGGATCACCACTGTCGTTGAGAGAAATAATTGCTATTTCCTTTAGAACATATTTACCACCCATTTGCTTAAAACCAATCATATATACCGCATATTCCATTTTGAAATATTAATTTTTTTTACGTAAAAGTAAAGATAATTCAGACAAGCTTCCGGACATCTCCGGTAATAGGATTGTTCTGAACGATACGATCGTGTAAGATCATGTAATAAGCTGAAGTTTTAGCCGGAAAGTCAGTTTTAGACTCGAATTCTAGACGTGCATCGACAGGAGCGCTCTTTGGAGATTCTCTTTGTCGTGAACAGTCAATAACTATGAGTGGTTCAAAGTTGATAAACTGAGACTCTGTTAAAAATGGCTGTGGATCTCTCCCGTAATAGCTTTTCTGAAAATTAGCATACATATCATAAAGAATAGCAAACTGATTCTTAGATATGTCAAGATTAAGATTGTTGTACGGATAATATTGCGAATTCAAGAAAAGTCTCACATGACTAATATTACAGTGATCGAAGCGACTGGCATTATTAGTTTTTAAACCTTTTTTTCCCGATTGTAATCCAAGAATCACGAAACGTGGTTTCTCCAATTGATTTGAAGTTTTTACTATCTAGACGTGTTTATTTGCTGTTAGAAGAAGAGAATATTCAAATAACTCCCAAGAACTAAAACCCATAGAAATAGGATTATCTTTGCCAATCAAATTTAACAGCTGGATTTTTCGTTTATCTGATGCAATAACATATGGCATCAACCACTCTATCTTTGATATTTTTATTTGATTATTTTTATATATGGTTACATTGTTGGCTACAGTACCTTCCTGTATTATAGCATTCAGGTCATTTCTTGATCTTGTGAGAATGAGTTCGTGCTTCATATTGACAACAATTTTCTTGTAATCTGCGAAGCCTAAAATCATACTTAGAGGGATAGAAACGTCAAAATTTCTATGATCATCTACAATTGTTTTGTTCCCTTCTTCAACACCAAGCCAGCCAGCATTTTCTAATGTTAGAGTCTGATTTGGATTAAATGAAGTGCATCCCTTGATGAGACAACTCAAACCAACATTTTTACTTTTATCTATCTCAACAGCATTAAGTTCATATCGAATTTCATCAAACAGATGACAAATGCCATTGTTAACAAAATTAGTTTTAGTTAGTGCTTGTCCATCTGGTTTTTGTAATTTTTCACAAACATGGATGTAACTACATAATGGTTAGAGGCATAAATCTTGATGCTGAATAGAAATACGAATTTCATCACTGTTATTGAAACTTAATGTGGAGAATGGTTGATGTGTGTGAACCTCATAAAAAGCAATAGACTCATCGAATGTGACACCTGTTTGAATGCTTAGAATTTCGTCCATTTTTCTGGAAGCAGCAGAGAATGATACAATTTATCTTTTTCCACGTACTTTAAGACCTATGCTTTTCAGAAACTGGATGCTCTTCCGTGTTAACAGTTTAAGTACCTTTGGACGACTGATGGTGGGTTGACATAATGGCTGACTTATATGCACACTTGAATTATAAACGATTCCCATTATACAGATTTTATGTGAAGTCTAATAGTAATTTCCTCTCCTCGGAAATTCGCTAAATTTCCGTCTTGATCAACGATTTAAATTTGATGATGATCTATACTCTTAACATTGAGTGGTAAATATATGACATGCGATGGAACTTCTATGATTTTATATCCTGGAGGAACTTTTGGGAAAAATTCATGGATTGTGTGAACTTTTTTGTCGTTGATGTAAGCACCTGTAGTAATATTACACTCTACTCTGAGTGCGTTTATTTTCAATATCTTCACAGGTAAATCAGAGCTGTGATGAATGTTTTCATGAAGAACGCGACGAGTGAAACCGAGAAGACAGCCTATTGAATCGTGAGGTCTAAGATCTATCTGATGGCTGCAATAAATTTCACTTCTGAGAGTATTGTTGTTACTTTTCAAGGAAAACTCGATTTCCTTAGATTTCAAATCTTTTTGCAAAAATTGATTAATAGCATCAATTTCATAACTGCCAGTAAGGATAGTAATAATCTTCTCTCCGTTTATATAAAGTTTATTATTCGAATTGTCAACATTGGGAATCGAGTTGAATGTTAAAAGTTCAACTAAATCCAAAACAAAATTCTTATGCTGTGGTAGTTCTATTAAAGAAAAATATTGTGCTTTTAAGACAGAAGATTTGCCTAAAAGACTCAAAGTGAAACTATCTTCCATGAATGTTTGAAAAAGAATGATCCTGCTTGTTTGGAAACTCTTCTTTTATAGTCTTTCACACAAGAATTGAAGGCAAAGATGTCCACAAATAAATGAGTCAAAATTCTGATATCTTTTATAGTTGTATTTTACTTTTGCGTTAAAATATAACATGAGATCCATAGAGGGTTTAAAATCACCAAAACTATCAAAATAAATCACTTAAAGAACCTCGTTTTCGATAATATACCCAGTGGATGCCTTTGTTTTAAAAATCATCCAAGTTAACTATAGCAGATTCGTTATGCTATGGGCCATCAGAAGGTAGATTATTTCTCATGAAAACACCTCGAAAATATGGGATTTGCATCATACGAGCATACTTTATAAGATCATAGTCAGTCAGTGCACGATTTGGCAAAGTTAAATCGAAGTTTTTTTTTAACTTGACCATGATCGATGTGAGGTTTCATAAAGAATCCCGTTTCAGTTTCATATGGTTTAAGATAAAGACCTCTTCTTGGAGCAATAGCTGCCATAGTTTTATTATGCCTCTCACTTTCTTCATAATTTTTCTGTGCAGTTTTAGCCTCATTTACTGCATTAGCTATTTCAGCAGCTCCTCCAGCCAGAGCACCAGTTGCACTTAGTGCTACGCACAATGGTATGAGAAAAGGCAGAGCGCCACCTATTTTTGATGGAACAGGTAGAATACGTGAAATGATAATTTTTTTCTCACCACCAACGATCTTAAGAGCTTCACATGCACCTTTTAAGGCGAACTAAATAACTTTGCGAAAATGTTTCCTTGGTTTTAATGATTTTTTACTTGCAGTTTCTAAGTTACTCAATTTTACACCCACTCCTGTCTTTCCTTTTGATTTCATAGCATTTGCAACAACAAAAGCAGTTGCTTTTTCGCTAAGACTTGCATCTTTGGCTCTAACACGCTGCCGAGCTTCATCAGCGAGCTTCATGACAGCTACTTTTCGAACAGCATTTTTATCAGGATAAGATATGTCATGTTCTTTGCATGCTTGATCAAGTGGATTGATACCTGTATTACCTCTTTTTAGACGCTTTTTCAGTTTTGTTCCGGGACCACAATATTGATATCCAGGAATATGCATTTTAATAGGTAAGTTATTGATTACTTCATCAAGTAAACCTTTACCCTTAGGGTGCTTCTGTAATTTGTGTACGAGCATCTCTCTTCGAGTGCTAATTTACAACTGATGATCAAAATATAAAACAAGCGTTTATATTTTGAAAAGGTCAATCTTAGATTTGACTTTGTTACGTAAACATGGATTTTACTGAGCAAAACGTCAAACTTCCTGTCGCAAACTTTGATTTTGAGAAAACGAAAAAAAAAGCGACATGGAGAGTTACTTCCAGATAATATACGGGCAGTATTCTGTGGCCCATTGAACTGTGAAAAAATTAATAGTTTATTAGCTCTAATTACACACCCTAATGGTCTTAGATTTAAAAATTTCTATGTTTACTCTAAATCCTTAAATCAACCAAAATACCAATTTCTTCAAAAAGTTTTAGAACCGATTGAAGGTATATCATATCTATCGTTAAGTGAACATGCATCTGTAGTGTCTCAAGATGAAGCCCTACCTAATTCAATTATGATTTTTGATGATGTGGCTTGTGAGAAGCAGGATAACGTCATAGATTTTTTCTGTATGGGGAGACACAAAAGTGTAGATAGCTTTTATCTATGTCAGTCATATGCTCATATACCGAAAAATCTCATCAGGGACAATATTAATTTGATGGTAATTTATCGTCAAGATGATGTTAATCTTAAACATATCTATGAAGACCATGTGAATACTGACTTAACTTTAAATGAATTTCGAAATCTTTGTACTGCATGCTGGAAGAATGACAAGTTCGGATTTGTTGTTATTGACAAAGATAGAGCAATGAATGATGGTAGATATAGAAAAGGATTTGACTGTTTTGCCATTAAGAGGAGGGCACGTATCTCTGTCCTTTTCTAATCAAAGAAATGATTTTTTTACAAAAACTACTAACTTTAGCAAAAAATGAAGAGAAAGCCGCATCTTGTATCAAAAAAAGCAATATTTTCTTCGATGAGAAAGAATTAATTTTATTGCTTCGTTCTTAAGAAAACCTTGAAAAACGAAATTGTCCACCCTAACCTCTATGATTTAAGTTTTTCAAGGTTTTCTTGAAAACGAAGCAATAAAATTAATTCTTTCTTATCAAAGAAAATATTGCTTTTTTTGATATGAGATGCGGCTTTCTCTTTATTTTTTGCTAAAGCTATTAGTTTCTGTGATAATCTTGATTCTTTAATTAGAAAAGGACAGAGATACGTGACCTCCTCTTAAGAAGAAAGTATAAATCTTAAGAGTCCGCTGTATCTCTGTCCTTTTCTAATCAAAAAATTGACCTTTTTCCAAAAATTAGCAACAAGAAGCAAAAATAAAGAGATGGTTTCGATGTGTTTAATAAAATGTAATATTTTCTTCGATTAGTATGAATTAATTTTATTGCTTCGTTTTTAAGATAAGTTGGAATAACTTAAAAAATTAGAAATAAGTGTCAAATAATGGGAATTTCAAGTTATTCCAACTTTTCTTGAAAATAAAGCGGTGGAATTAAATCGAAACCATCTCTTTATTTCTGCCTGAAGCTATTAGTTTTTATAAAAAATAAATTTTAAATAGATTCGGTAAAACAGGTAACTGTGTCGGTATACAGCTGACTCTTAATATTTGCAGTTTGATTGTAGAAAGCATCTTGTCAGCATGCCTGACTTTGAGAAAAAAAAATGTTTTTAGCGAGCCCTTACGAGCACGTGAGGCTATTAAAAAAATACTCTTTATTAAAAAAGGAGAAAGATGATTTTAAAAAGGTTATTGGTGATACTTTAAAACCAGTTATTACACCACTTGAAAAGCTTGTCGATTCGACAACTGAAAGTGTTTCACATTCTAATCACATTTCGGCTATAGACAGTAACAGAAAATCGGCAAAAAAAAGATTGAGATTTGATGAATCAAGTTATATTGTAAACGATATTAATGACTCGGGCTCGGCGTTTGATAATGATGCTTCTAATGGCGATGATTCTTCTCCGATTAGTAGCACAATGATCAATTTATCATTCAATTCTGCGAATTCATCATTTAAATCTATATATTCACCATTTGTATCTGCGCATAAAGAAACTGAACCGACAGACTTTTTATCAATGCTAAATGGAAGCCGCAGCAAAATCGATAACATACACGGAGTGAGAAAAGTCAGTGGGGTATACATAATGGGTGATTCACAAATTCAATTTGATGATAAAATAATAAAAGTAAAAAATGTAAATTTTCCTAAAAGCAGCGATCTAGTGGAATTGTTTTTTTAAAAAAGAACCAGATGATAATCTTTTAAGTACAACAGATCGTAAGAACTATCGCATTATCCTAGAAGCAATGAATGCCCATAGAAAAAGACATAGCAAAAGTGAGAATATACGCTCTCAGAAGAGTAGAAAATATACAAAAATCATAGCACCAATGTTTCGCAGTGATCGCAGTAGAATGTCTTCCAGCGGAGGAGGTCTCATACCTAAATATAGAATAGCAAAAAAGAATACTTCCATACATCTAGTCTACTGGGATGATCCAAATAAGCTTGTCGAGAGACTACGATTATTAATAGCCGAACGATCTGCTGGAAATAATAATCACAACAATGAAATCCAATCAATTATAGAGGAACTACGTGAAGCTGGACATATATATTGACGTACACAATTTTCAAATCAATAGTAGTAACATGAGTCTCGATGTGTTTGGAAGAAAACTTGAGGGTTTGTAAGAACTAGAATTCAGCAAACAAGGAAGTTATAAATGGTTGGATATTCTGCCAGAATTAGTGAAAGCATACAATTCAAGAAAACATCGGACAATAGGAATTGAGCCTGAAAACGTTACGAAAATAAATGAAAAAGAAATCAAGAAAAATTACCCAACTGAAAAAAGACCTATGAAAAAACCAAAATTCAAAGTAGGAGATAAAGTGCGAATAAGTAAAATAAAACAAATTTTTGAAAAAGGTTATACACCAAATTGGTCAACTGAAATTTTCACAATAACCAGAGTCGTTAAAACCGATCCTATAATTTACCATGTCAAAGATTATTATGATGAACCCGTCTCTTGCTGCTTTTATGAAACGGAAATTCATAAAACTATGTATCCAGAAATTTATTTGGTAGAAAAAGTTTTAAAGAAAAGTGGTAAACGTGTATATGTTAAGTGGTTAGGTCTAAGTAGCAAGCATAATAGTTGGATAGATAAAAATGAGATTATTTGAAGAAGTTAAGATATATTTTACAACGTATGATAGTGTAAAATAAAATAAATAAAAAAGAAAAATTTAATTTTATTATGTTCATTAATTTAAGTTTTGTATATATATTATTATTGAAATTTTCTTTTTATGATTCAATATAAATATAATAATTATAAGTAGTGGTGATAAATAAAAACAATTGTATAATGTTTAATAATTTCCATTTATTCATGTATTCTTATTATGTATAATTTACAATTAATAGTTTGAAAAATAATTTGATGAGTATATTTTATTTATTTTAAGCTCGATCGAATTTAAGAGAAGATCCTCTTGCAATCGAACGGAGTTTATTTGCATTATCACAGAGATTGTAGAAAAATTCTTCATCTTTTAGGATTGCAGATGAAATCTTTTCTGGTAATAAGACTTGGAAGCTTTGGTCGAAATCTGCTACGACCTTGGTACCAAATCTTGTCTTGACTTATTTCAGTGCAGTTACCATGTGCTGCTGGTCTTTTTTTAAGTTTGTGACTTTCTTTCTTGGCAGAAAGTCGCTTCCAACAATCTTGTTTACTGCGGATAAATCCATCCTGAAAACAAGAAAAAAGTAAAAAAACATTAAAATTTCTGATAGAGAAAAATTTTGATGGAAAAAAATTTTTTTTTTTGATAAAATAAATTGTAACTTACTTAAAAAGTTAGTCGATTTTAGATTTCTTTGTGCAAGGTTGATCGTCCTCAAGCTCTTTGATTACTTGAATGCGCTCCTCATCGTGGTCTGTTGGTTGATATAGCCCATTTCTTACTTCGATGTCTGCCCTTCCTATTGCTACTCGTAATATATCCTTTTTTTCTCCTTCCTGAGAACTTGCCCCCTTCATTAATGGATGCCAGTCATTCATGAACTCCACTAACACATCATACTCAATGATAATTTGCTCGCCTTTATAAAGTGTCATCCCCACGCGCTCTGCACTATTTTCATTGGTTACTTCATCCCTTCTCTCGCTTTCCTTCTCTCTTTCATTCTCTGTAGCATCCATCTCCATTCGCATATTTCCCCTCCTTATTTCTACCTCCCGCTTTTTTCCTCTTCTTTCAGCAGCCATTTTTCTTGCATATTCCCTCTCTACTTCAAGTGCAGCTTGTGCCATCTGTATTTCTTTAATTTTATAATGTCCCCAAGGTAAAGTATCTCTACTATCAGGCAATAAAAATCTCTTATCATCGTGAGGACTTAGAGCAATTTTTCTCTGTTTTTCAGTATGCACAGTATGCAATTTTGAACGGATATTGCACTGTTCATGGTACATAATAGTGAGATCCTGAAGACAGCTTCGGTAATCCTCAAAAGTAATTGATTTTTTAACAACACCGGATTTTATACCTTTGGCTTTCTTTATAACTTATCCTCCATGGATTGAAATACTATACATTTTGCTTCGTAATCCTATAAATTCTGTCATCATCTTACCATTACATTCGTCCTTCATCAAACCCGGAACTTTCTCATTAACTCGAGGAATTTCGAACGGATTATTTTTTTCATAATCGGAAGTATCAAATTTATGTATGTCCTCTTTAATTATTTTGTACATGTCAACGTCTTCAACTTCGTATATGAGACTATCAGTATCAGTATACAAAAGTTTGCATTTGTCTCCAATTCTTATCTCTTTCAAAATGAAGTGTGTATTGTAATTGAGGTTATGAAAAACCACAGGAATAAATTTTGAATACTTGTAATTCAAATTACATGAATTGTGCGCTGCACCTCTGAAACTGATGTAAAAAATAGATATTTTTAAAAAATTTGGATGATGAAGTAAATTTTTTTTATTAAAATATAACTATAATTAATATCTTACCGTCCTGTGAGATGACAGTGATCTCGTACTGCGAGTTCTTCATCACGGATTAGTTTTCGGCATATGTGACAAATGGTTGACCTCTGGAAAGATAATTCTTCTAAATCCGTAAGTTTTAATGGTTTCGGATTCTTGTAGAGTCTATCAATTTCCACACTGATTGATTTTCATTCTGGAACGAACCATTGTGCAGGAGTCTGTCCATCTTCCATATTTTTTCTATATGATTTATGAGCAGATAAGCTGTCATCAAAGCTACATTTTATGTAATATCCTATGCTATATGCTTCACGAAGTTGAAAGGCAGTCTCATTTATTGTAGGCTTCAGTAAACATTCAAAATCAGCATAAATAATAAAAGAAACTTTTTCGCTCTTATAATAATCTTTAAATTTCAGAATGTTGTTCTGAGAGGCAGGTAGATTAATTCGACAATAATTCAAATTTTTACAATCATTTTCATGAACTTTCAATCTTTCTTCATTATAAAAGACTTGTAAACATCTTTCACAATGAAATGATTTTACATGTGTCTTAGATAGTTGAGATCTCAGAACACGAGACATGTTTTTTATCTAAACGTAGTGGTATTTAGGTAGACTCCTATCATCAGAATGATTATCTTTTTCATACTCACCGATGTAAAAGTCTTGGATGATGAGTAGATTCACATACTTTTCTTTTTTTTTCCGATGTAATGTGACGAGGTGATACTTCAAACTTTTGTCCAAACTTCTTCAACATGTATACATTTACTGAAATATTATTTAGTTCTTCAAATTTTGGAACATTTTTAAGTGTCACTGGAAATTCTATGTTATCAAATTACAATTTGTTCTCATGTTTGCTATATTGATTAACTTTATTAGTATTAGTTTCACTTGGATATATTGCTCAGAGGATAGCATACCTGAAACATTGATTGTCATTGTTACGAACATTGACACATGCTTTTTTCTTTTGTATATATAGTGGTACAGGAATGTACGAGCTGCCCTTGATCGTAGAATATTTTTTCATATTTATACTCGAACTTATAATACTTTTTAGAGCCCAGCCAGAATCTTTTTCCTGAAATTCTTCTATCTGTGTTAAAATAAAATCTTTGATATTTATTTTAAACCATTCTTCTAGATCCGTTGACATGAAAATTGAAGCACTTGTGGTTGTAAAATATTTAGTATCTGTTAATTTTTCATTACTTTTCTGTATGGAAAATTCTGCAGTGAAATCCGAATTCACTTTCAGAGCACTATATTCTTCTAAGCATGACTGTGCATGTACTTTAAAGAGTTCTTGGGCGTTGTTTAAAAAACTTAAAATATCCATATGATTTATATCTACCCTTACGCCAGTTCTAATTCTGTTTTCGAAAGCTGTCTGCACATCTCGCCATTCAACAGAAGCTTCTGTTTCTTCAGATTGCAGACTACCTCCTCGTTGAAGATGATGTTCAAATTGAACTTGAATACCCGAAAGATGTAACACACAAGTTTGACATCTCTGCTTTCCTCCTCCTGTAAGATCAGAATTGACAATTTTTTCATTTAATTTCTGTAAACTACCATTGCACATATCTATTCAATAATGGAGATCGGTATTGTTCAGTTCATTTACATTTTGTAAAGTATCACGGAGTAGTTGCACAAGATGTTTAAAGAAATTAATTGTAGACATTTTTTTTCTTTTTATTTAAAATAACCTTTCACAAACACAAACTTTCACGATTAGTAAAGTTTAGTCCCAATGACTATGTAAACTCACGACTCCTCTGACGAAGTATGCTCATCCAGATAACTTCAATCCTTTTTAAAGGTAAAGTTAACATAAGGAGAGATGAGAAATTCAATTAACTAACCAATAGTAAAACGGAGTAAGTTTTTCGGAAAAAAAGAAAGGTTTTCACGGGTAGGGATGAATTTTTCACCTTTTTCAACTTATCAAAATCATTTCTTAGTTTTAACCAATGAGAGTTGAGCAATTTTCCATCGTCCAATCTTAAAAATTTAGAGGCGGAGTTACTATCATCTTTTAGTTTAACTAGTGAAAACTGACCTATTTTCCATCGTTCAATCTTAAGAAAAGTAAGAGGGGGAATTGCTTGTCATAAATTTACGATTTGAAAATTTTCTATTCTCATTTTCCGATATTAATTTATACTGAAATATCCAACGCTACGAGATGGCTAGAACTCGTGCTTACGATATGCTGTTCAAAAATTATATCATGCGGTCTGCGGAAAAAGAAAGCATTTATACATGTGATATTCAAGGATTTCAAAGAATATCAAAGGATTCTTTTATTTTCAAAAAAGTTAGTTTCCTCAATTTTTGAAAAACAGCTTTACCTATAGTCTATGTTTTCAAATCTCCAATTACATGGGAGGAACTAAATACAGAAGAAAAATGCATGGCTCAGTGAATGGAAAGATTCCATCACGATATAGCATGGAATTCCGGAGATATTCCATATCATCGGCTACAACGTGTTTTCCAAATCTACTCGCAAGGAATCAAAAAATTATTCGTCAAAGGTGAGCAGAAAGTGCAATGGTTGAAAAATCTTTTACCAAGTGTGTAAGTAAATATATATCTAAATTTTTTATATTAAAATTGAACATTTTCTCAATACTTTTTCATACTTTTTTATACTTTTTTCATACTTTTTTATACTTTTTGCATACTTTTTTATACATTTTTTATACTTTTTTTAAATATTTTTTTATACTTTTTTATACTTTTAATAATTTTTATTATTTTTTTCATACTTTTTGATACTTTTTTCATACGTTTTAATACTTTTTTCATACTTTCTAATACTTTTTTCATAATTTCTAATACTTTTTTTATACTTTTTTCATACTTTGATATTATAGTTTAATTATTCTGTTTATTTTATTCGCAGGTCAATTTCAAATGTTGAAGATTTCGGCTGTCCAGCATTAGAAGACATAATAAGTGATAAGCGCCGCTTCTGCTTGAACCACGTTTTCTGTATAAGAAGAAAAAGACCCGTGTGTGCAGTTAGTAATGCGATTGCTATACGAGTATGGCTATGAAAATACTTAAATATTAATGATAAAGATAAAGTTGATAATTATTCGAAACAATACAAAAAAAATGAAATGTACATCATTATATTTTGTAAATGAATAAATTTTTTTTATTTTTTTATTATTATCTTATTAAAATACTATAATAACTGTATTTCTGAAAAAAAAAATTGTATGTGATTTTAAAAATAAAAATTTTATTAATGATTATTATAATTTCATTTAATATTTCCAAACCAACCACTATTTTCAATTATAATATGTATATTTAAGTGGAAAAATTTTTTTTCTATAAAATAGATGATATTACAGAAAGACTCATGAAATAAGCGAGTTTAAACTCAGATTTTATGAATTATTATATTTGATATTTGAAGAATATTAAAACAAATTATTTACAAATGCAAAAACATTAAAAGTTAATCTCATTTCTTTTTTCATTGTATTTTTTACCGCTACTTTCAACAGAAGGTTTGAAGTTATTGTATTTATTTGAAAAAAAAAATTTATAATTATTTAAATTTTTTTTGTAAATTAAGTTGGTTGATTTCAAAGAAATTCATTTAATGTGAAAAAGACATATTTTCATTAATTTATACTTTTTAAAGTTTTGGACAGGATGATCTATCAAAAGTTACAAGAAAAAAAAAATTATTTTATAGTTCAGTAGCTTAAAAGTAAAGTTTTGTATAAAGTTTTTATTTGGTCTAAATCATTCCAACGGAGGATGATTTAAAACAATAATACAAATAAATTTTGGCAGTTTAAAAAAAAATCGTACGAGCGATTTTAAAACAGTTATCCCTTTAGAGGTTGAAGAAATGATTTTTTGGTAATAACTTGAAAAAAACGAATTTTTAAAAAAGTAAATAAAATAAAATTTATAGAAAAAAATAAGATACATCTTTTTAATATCATATATATTTTTTTTTAAATAATATTTATCAAATTATCATTAAAATGCCTTCGATTCCAACACTTTTTATGAACAATTTGAAAAATATCAACTTTAGAGAAAAATGTATGATATAAAAAAGATTTATTTTTTTTATATTCTATAACTTTTATTCTATATTTTTTTTAAAAGATCGTATTTTTCAAGTTATTACTAAAAATCCATTTTTTTGACCATTAAAAAGGCGCCTATTTAAAAACGCTCCCAACGATTTTTTTCAAAATAGGAACGTTTACTTGTGTTATTATTCAGAATAATTCCTTGTTTGAATTATTCAGATCGGATAAAAACTCGTCGAGAAAATTCATAAACTTGATTTCTCACACACATACATCCATACATACATTTTAAGGAAGCTTCGTAATAGTCTTATTTTACTATAAAAATAAATTTTTCATCATAAAATAACATATTTTAAAGGGTTACATTTTTCGCGATGTCGAAAATATAAGGCACTTCCGTATAGCGATCGTACCTAATAAACCAAAACATGATGTCAGTTCAATTCCAAATTTCTTTCCGTGTAGTGGCTAGAAGCTACATCAAAACAAAAAGTTTCATTTCTCCTCCAAAAGTTCTTTCTCCAAACCACCAGATGGCTTTTATAGACTTGCCTATAGTGAATAATCACTTATTCACGAACTGTAAACCGGAAACCTAAAAGCCCCCTAAATTTATAAATACCGATCACAAAAATTTTGAATCTATAAATGTTAAAGCTATAATTTTACCCATAAATTCTTTAACTATATATCCATGAGTACTAAACCTGTGAGTATTGAATTCAATAACCCTGAACTCATCTTCTTTAAACATATAAATCCGTAAAACTTCATTAATCAAATCAATGAAACAACCTGAAAACTGTCAACTCTCAAATCTACTACCCACATAGCTCAGAAGCTTCCAGGAAGCTTCCAGAAAAATTTCGATAACTTCTAGAAAACTTCCGTACAAGCTTCCTGGAAACCTTAAATATTATACACACTCTGCTTTCAGAAAGATTCAATGAAAGATTCTAGAAAGCTTACATGGAAACCAACATAAAAGCCTTTACGAATATCACAAGAAGCTTTCAGGAAAGATTGCAGTAAGCTCCGAAAAATACATCATGGAATCTTCCACGAAAAAGTGTAAAGAGCTTCCATGCGATCTTCCATGAAAACATTTGTGGAAGCTTCCTGGAAGCGTTAAATGTCCCACGCACTTTGCTTTCAGAAAGATTCAATGAAAGATTTTAAGAAGCTTCCATGGAAGAAAACGATACGTTTCCGTAAAAGAAAACGGTAAGCTTCCATAAAATATTTAAATTTATTTTTTCTAAAGCTTTGAATTAGCTTACATGAAGCTTACAAGGAATCTTTCAGATAAGTTACTCGTAACCTTCCATTAACATCAATATATCCTTACTGTAATATTCTGTGGAAGGCTAGAGAAAGATTAAATGAATCTTTCACAAAAAGTTACTAAAATCTTCTCTCAAGATACAAAGTAATCTTCAAAAAAATATTTTTGTAATGGACAATTTAATCTTTCGGTAAACTTGCTGGGAGCTTTCTATGATCTTTTTCTAAGTGTAATCGGACAATTTTTTATGAATTTTCCTAAATCTTGTGTAGTTTATCCATGAAAGATTGCAATATAATATATCTAAAACTTTGAAGAGCTGTCCAGATTTGCTGGCCTTTCCCAACTGTTTTAATGGTATCTACTCAACTATTAATGATAGTATCTTCAAGTTGAGCGTAATGGACATTATTTACTATAAATATTTATACACAATGAGGAAAAATTTTATTGCATAGTTTATGAAAAAAGTAAGGAACGCTGAAGTAAGAGGTTATGTTTAAACTATTTATGCATTCTTTACTTTTTTCAAAAACAAAGCAATATAATTTTTTTTGCTTTGTGTGTAAATATTTATGATGATAAAATCTATTGTCTTTAACTATTGATTTGTAGATGCTGACATATATTTGTCAATAACAGAAATAACTCAATTAGACAAGGACAGAAAATCCGGTTTGCTCTAAACAGATTAAAACTCCTGTCAAATCGAAGATTTCGTACTTCGAAAAATTCCAGCAGGTACTATTGATGAATTAGCCTGTTTTTCTTGTCGAAATCATAAAGATAGCTTTAAAATACATTTAGAAAAATAAACATGCCAATCACAAATAAAGAGCCTAACCTCACAAGTAAAAACTCTTGTCAAATCAAGGATTTCGTACTTAAAATTCCAGTGGCTTCAATTAGCGGATTAGCATTTATTTCTTAGAAAAATTATAACGATAACACTATAAGGGTGATTTTATTTTAACGGGTAATGACATGTAATCGTTTAATAAACTATCAATACAAGGTTCAAATATTACTAACAACAAATTTTTCATATACTTTCAGCTTGTAACTTTATAATCCGTTGACTTTTTAATCGCTAATTTTAATGTAGCTTTTGTAGGAACCCTTAGAAAGTATAAAAAGTAATCTCCCCTGTCTGTAATTATATATAAAATTTTTTTTAAACGTTTTAGAGATACAGGATAGATGAATTAATACTTCTGAAAGATCAAAAAATATTTTTTTCCATCCGTACATACATTTCAGCAAAATGGTTGAAAAAAAATATTTTCTTTGACCCTCTGTTATTATAAAAAAAAATGTATATTTTTTCATAGATAAAAAGCAATAATAATAAAAAATGTTATATTTGAATCTTATGAAAATATAAACTATTCCTATCACATGGAAATATTGTTATTACATGTTTATTTCGCTAAAAAATTGCTTTGTTGATCATAGAATACATTTTTGTTTACGTGTAAACATCATTTCACTTATGAAAGCAAAGTTACCTTTTCTACAATAATTCCACTTGCTCTAAATATTTAACTGTCACAGATAATATAAGCGCATATTCAAATACGTAATAGACGTTTAAGAAAGTAGTAATGTATAACTAAAAAAGTTTGTATAGCAGTGAATGTTGGAGACCGTTTACTCGGTAAAAATTTCATTCAAATTATCAGGCAATCTCCCCTGGCATATAATCCTCCTGCCTTTTTTGAGATGCACTCACAAAATTTTAATTAAATAATAAAGTCAACAATTTTATTCATGAATTTCATACCATGAAGTGTTAAATTATTTGTACACTTGAAACTTAATACATATTATACTGCTTATAATTTTTATATATTCAAAATTGAATATATATATATATATATATTTGTGGAGAATTTCCGAGAAAGCACATTCTCAAATCTTTTTGTAAACAATTACTGTAGTCATATATACATTCTACACTATATACTACGTATATGCTACAAATAAATAAAGCGAAATCAAAGGTTACATCGTAGTATCCAGAAAATAAAAATATCAGTTTGTCATTAGCCTTGATGAAGAGTTTGCCGTTGATATCAAAGTAAGTATATAATTATTTGAATTAAAATGAAAGTTCTTGAAAAATCTGAATTAGAAAATCTATAAATTGGTAATATATTATTTTAGATTGTATTGGTAATAAAATGGTTTCTACACGTGGATGTGGCGAACTTCCTACTAATCCTTTATCATCAAGTACACTTAACTTCACTCCCAAACACAAAAAGTCAAAAAGAAAAAAGAACAATAAAATTAGAAAAAATAATAAAAGAAATATTATTCCTAACCGAGAGGATGAAAAAAAGCGAGAAGAGAATTTAAAGAAGAAGAGAGAGGCTGAAAAAGAACGTAGGAAAAAGATAAAAGAAGTTCCTGTAAAATGGAAAAGTATGCAAGAAAAAGATTGTCAAAAGTATGCAAGAAAAAAAGTGCAAGGAAAAATAAAGTGTATCGCGGAGATGAGTGAAAAAGAAAAATTTATAATCAGAAAAAAAAATCGTAAAAGTGCTAGAGTGTTTCGTGAGAGAAAAAAAAATATTTCCAATTTCGAAGTTTTAAATACCAATCAATCAACAATACAAGCAAAATTAGGAAGGAAAAAAGTTAAAAAATCTAAAGCGAAGTGTTATAAAGAGTTATCTAAGTTACGAGAAGAAAACAAATCACTCCGTAAAAAATTGAATCGGTCAAGAGTTCAAATCTGTAGACTCAAAAAAAAAAACCACAAGATCCAATTCGGAATATCGTGGCAAAAATGGTTGATGGAAAAGACGTCAGTGATGAAATAAAACGTAAGCTGCTTTTTAGTGAAGTGCTTCAGACTCAACTTCGTTCAATGGTTGTAAATTTTAAAAATCGTAAAAATGCTATTGTCGCACAAAGATTAATTTGTGGTTCAGTTATTAAAAAATATCGTATGCAGGGCATGTGTAAAAAATTTATAGCTCCTTTTCGAAGTAGAAATATTCGTAATACCAAACTTTTATGTCAACTTGAAAAATTAAAAGGTTATTCTCAAATATTTATTGAAAAGAGAGTCAAAGATTTTTATGAGAATAATAGTCGTTTGTGCCTTGGTAAAAAAGACACAATAACGCGTTCAAAAATCAAAAAACAAAAAATGTACCTAAACGATAGTTTGAAGAACTTACATGAACTTTTTAAAAAGCAATATGTTAATGTTAAAATAAGTTATAGTAAATTTGCAAAACTGCGCCCATTTTGGATTGTGAATCCAGTTGTCAGTGCGAGAGGCACATGTTTATGCATCAAACATGAGAATATGAGCCATATTATCGAAGCTTTACATATTAAAAAGGTCATAAACTTTAATTCCTCATCACAGCTCTTGTCGTCAATTGTATGTGACTGAACCAATGATAAATGTTGCGAATATGCGTGCAATGCAAAAATAAAACATTGAAATTTAACGAAATTCATGATTCTGATGTGATTAATTATTATAATTGGCAAATTGTTAAAGAGAAAAGAATTTCTATAAAAACAAAAAAAGAAATTGAAGTTTCTCGAACTGTTAAGAATTCTATACAGACTACAGTAGGCTCTTTGAAAAAAATTTTAATGAATGAATTAATACCTTTCATGAGTCATATTTACCGCATTGCACGTCAACGAAATCTAATGGTAAATTTAAAAAAATCGTTAACACAATCAGATTTACTTTTGAATATCGATTTCAGTCAAAACTACGAATGTAAATATGGCGCAGAGCCTCAAGCAATTCACTTTGGAGCATCAAGAGAAATTGTTCCACTGCATACAGGAGTATGGTACACTTATGACGCTCATAAATCATTCTGCACTTTTTCTTCAGATGTAAGACATGACCCGCCGGCAGTGATAGCGCATTTAAAACCTGTTTTGAACATGATTTTTGAAGCATATTCTGATATTAATACATTGCACATTTATAGTGATGGCCCAACTAGCCAATACCGTTCAAAATTAATGTTTTTTCTTCTAAGAAAATTTATTTTTAAAAGTTATGAAAATATCAACACTATTGTATATAATTTTGGTGAAAGTGGACATGGGAAAAATGCTGCTGATGGTGTGGGGGCTGTTGTTAAGAGAACTGCAGATAGTGTGGTAGCTAGAGGCAAAGATGTTCATGATTTGAGAATTTTAGTGCAGACGTTAAAAGAATGTAATATTGATGTTTGGTGCACAATCATCAATGCAGAAAACATCGCTGAAATGGATAAAATGGTACCACCAGAAAAACTAATTGTTTTTAAAGGTACCATGAAAGTACATCAATGGACGTGTATACGATCTAAGCCTGATCTTATAAATTTTAATTAACTCAGCTGCTACTCTTGTAATTTATCAGAAAAATGCAAGCACTATCAAATAGGATCACACAAATCATCAATAAAATCTGTCAAAACAAAAGGCAGTTCGGAATCGACTGTCAACGATAAGAAAAAATCTCGATCGACTGTTAAAAGAAAAGGAGAACCTGAACCGGCTATGGCTATTAAGAAAATCTCAAACGATGTTAAAAGAAAAAAAAACATGAACCGGCTAAGACTGCCAAGAAAACATCAAATAGTGTTAAAAGAAAAAAAGAACCTGAATCAAACCTAACTAAAAAATGATTTGAAAAATTGAAAAATTAGCTTTAAAAAATGTTAGAATGATCTGTTATTTCCAAATTTGATTTTGTTACTTTCTACTATATTTGAATTTGGTCCTTTATTTAATTTACTTATTTTTATAATGTTATTACAGAATTTATTATGTTATCATTATGTTGTTATAATCATATAATATTGTTATTACATATTTTGAAAAAGCAAAATTTTTCAAGTATGGATATATTTATTCTTAAACTTTCTTCTAATAAAAAAAGTAATTCCCCTGGAATAAAAGTAATTCCTCTGTATCAGTATATTTTTTATCTATCAGTTTTTCTGGGAATAACCTATGGACAGCTTGGCTATTAGGATATTGTTCTATTAGATATAACCATAAAAAAACCTAAGTAAAATTTTTAAAATGAACACCTTTATTTTCTATTATTTCAAAACTTGAATTTGACCCCTTAGAATAGAATCACCCATAAACACATAATGGAAAAAATGAACATGGAAAAAAGACCAATACATTTGGTATGAATGCCATGATTTAGCGAATAAGGCATCTTCTCATTTGTAGAATTAATTTTTTTAAATATCTTATGTTTCAGTTTTAAATAACTTCAACAGTCATTTTTATTGTTCAATTGCTTTTTCTAATTATTCTTATTATTTTAGAATTATAATTTAGGAATTTAGAAAAAAGTCGAATTTTCGTTGTTTGCAACGTTAGAAACCTCAAGTATATAATTGAAATAAATTTCATTATCAGTTTTACGTTGTATTTGTGCGCGAGCCACGCTTTTGTTCTGCTACGTATATGGCATAACGTTTTCGTAATGATAATTCATAAATAAAAAAAAAAATTTCTATGCACTGTTCTTCTTTATACACAACACAATATATTCCTGTGATTATAATTTATGTACATAAAAAAAATTATAAAACAAGTGTTAAATTATCAAACACAAGAATAAAATTCAATCTCAACCGGAACGCGTTTACAACATATTGCACGCGTTTTGAGTAGCTCTCTCTTTCTACTTCTAAAAGACTACATAAGGGAACGGGAGAGAAAGAGATACAACTTTTACTATATTAAAGACTTGACGATCATCTTGCTCGCATTTACTTTCTCTATCTCTCTTAAGAAGGGGCCGAACTATCTGTCTCTGTCTAATAGCGTTTTTCATTATTTATATAAAAACTATCCTTTATAACAAGAAAAAAATAGCAGCCCCCGCTAGATATTAGTATAATTAGTAAATTTTGTAATAACAATAAAATTTTTTACCGCATAGTTTTTGACTAATTAGAGACCTACTAGCAATCTAGAATATAAACTATCTTTTTTTGGTAGGTCTCTAATTATTCAAAAACTACGCAGTAAAAAAATTTGGTTATTATTATGAAATTTACTTATTATACTAATATCTAGCGGGGGCTGCTATTTTTTTCTTGTTATACCGGATAGTGTTTACATAAATGATGAAAAATGCTATTAGACAAAGACAGATAGTTCGGCCCCTTCTTAAAGATTATATAAGAAAAAAAGAGAGAAGGCATAACATTCGCGCACATGCGCACAGCTTTGTATACTATAAGTTAATACTTTCTGACGAGGTAGACCGGAGAGAGTGCAGCTAAGTTTCGATTCTGCAAACAGGGAAGCAAGTAAGAACTTTCTGCCGCGGTATGCCATAAATCATATGTTGATCGTATGTTTATCCCGAAGTTTGAGCAAAATCCGTGATCCGGAGATGTGACACTCTCCTAGTCAGTAACAATCACACAGACGCTCAGTAAATTTTACTCAGCCTTAAACTCAATGAATATTCTAAAGCGCACTCAATAAAATTAACATAAATTCTTGAATAATTTCTATTTGATATCTGAAATGCTAAATTTACTCAGATTTTTAAATTAAATTTACTTCGGATTTCTCCCCGTGTAATTGTAGAAAATTTTTAAAAGAAGTAAATTGAAGCTCATTCAGAGTTCTTGAAAACATATTTTCATTTATATCATACTCAAAAAACTGTCTAAACAAATTTATCTTTAAAAAAATTGGCAAAAAATGTTTATTTTTAAGTTACATTTTAACACAATAAAAAACTTCGGAAATAATTTTATACATCGATTTCAAAAGCTCTTGAAAAGTACACTGAAAAAAAGTCGAATTCACATCGCTGCGAAGTTGATGGTCGTGAATGATGTCAACAACATTTGCAGCTAGTAATGACAGGAAATCGCAATATATATATATATATATATATATATATATATATAGAAAGATTCGAGAAAGATTCCAATGTAAGCTTCTAGCAAGCTTTCCGGAAGCTAAATGAAAGTTTCGGGAAGCTTCCATTGGAATCTTTCATGTAAGCTTTACGGAAGGTTCAGAGAAGCTTACATGTAATATTCCATGAGGGCTAAATGGGACATTACAAAATAGCTTCCAGTAAGCTTCCGGAAAGATTACATGCAATATTACAGAAAGATTATTTGGAAGATCGCATTATATCTCGCAGGAAGCTTCCAGTAATATTTTGTGGAAGATTCCATTCTAACTTCCTGCAGCTTTCCACGAAACATTACAGGAAGAATATTTTAATGTTCACGGAAGGTTACCAGTAACTTGTCAGGAAGATTTCCTGTAAGCTTCGCGGAAGCTGAATGAAAGTTTCGTAAACTTTACGGAAGGTTCAGAGAAGCTAACATGTAATATTCCATGAGGACTAAATGAAACATTACGAAATAGCTTCCAGTAAGCTTCCAGAAAGATTACATGCAATATTACAATAATACATGAAGTTTCCAGTAATATGTTGTGGAAGATTCCATTCAAACTTCCTGCAGCCTTCCACGGAATGTAATAGGAAAAATATTTTATTGTTTACGGAAGGTTATTAGTAACTTAAGATTTCCTGTAAGCTTCCCGCAAGCTAAATAAAAGTTTAGGGAAGATTCCTTTGAAATCTTTTTTGTAAGCTTTACAGAAGGTTCAGGGAAGCTTACATGTAATATTCCATGAGGGCCAAATGGAATATTACAAAATAGCTTCCAGTAAGCTTCTGAAAAGTTATATCCGAATGTTATTTGGAAGATTACTTTACATCTTGCAGGAAGCATGCAGTAACATTTTGCAGAAGATTATTTTCAAACTCCCTGCAGCCTTTCACAGAATATTACACGAAGGATATATTAATATTCACGGAAAGTTATTGCGAAGTTTAAAAAAAAAAATACATTAGCTTGTAGTAAATATAATAAAAATTATTCAGTTAAATTTTTAAATAAATCTATTCCTTTGTTTATAAGAATTTTATATTCCTGGTACAAAATCGAACAATTTTAATATATATCATTGGACTCCAACATTTTAGACAACTGATGAATGAATTTATTTGAAAATTTAATAGAATAATCTTCATGGTACATACTATAAGCTAATGCATTTCTTTTTCTAAAATTTTATAATAAAAATTTTAAACAATAAATTTTTTATAATTGTGTACAACTTTCGATAAAGAATTTTTATTATTATTGATTTTAATTAATAAAAAAAATACAGAAAATATGTTATTTTTTAAAAAAAAGTCGCTGATTTAATAAAATTTCATAAATTAAATGAATTAATTACAAAGTCTAAATATCTTTACAATGTTTTGAATACTTGAATTTTATGAAATAAAAGATTTTTCCTCAAAAAAGCATAATATTTTGTGTTCTTTTACCAACTAAAAATTAACAGTAATAAAAAATTTCTATCTAAAATTACATAATTATAAAAATTAATTTATTTAATTTGTAATCTGCTTTTTCCGTATTTATATAATAATCCGCCATTAATTTTATAAATTAAAAATATAGTTTTTTTTTGTTAAATTAATGTATTGTAACGGTTATTTTGCCCGCTACAAAAAAAAAAAAGAATTAGCTTTTAATTATATGTGAATTTTAGCTAAGTCTTTAAATTTAATTATATGCAAAGCCGCTGCAAACTGTAAGAATTTTACTAGATGATGTACCACGAACTCCGATTGTGCTAGCTAGTCAATCCTATTGATAAACGACAGAATCTTATATGATATACTTGTCGCTTGCTGCTCACAATGCGTCTCTCTCTCTCTCTCTTACCTGATTGAGAGACGCGTTGCCGGTAGCGCAGTTTTCCTTCGTGAGGCAGGTTCCAAAATACGTTATATTAAATTATAGGATATTACATAACTACTCAATTTATAACTGCTCACAAGGACCGCGGAGGCGTCGGAGTAAGCAATGGGAAATATATTTTATGTTATATATAGTCAGGCAATATAAATCAATATGAAGCACGATTTAATAGAAAACAAGATTAATTTATTATATGAAAAATATAAATACAAAGATAAAATATGAATAAAACGAAAATGAAATAATATAATATGTGAAATATAATGTACGCGTCTAATGAGAGAGCGAGCGAAGGGAGGGCGCGTCGCAAACTAAATAGTACTCGTTTATGACGCTGATCGGTTATATAACCGATGATACCAATATGCCTGAACAAGTATCGCTCGAGGAAGAGACACTTGGATATCGCACAGTATATTTATAGTTACAGTAACACGCTGGCCAACTTACACTAATTATCTACGTGCACATAGACGCCGCTCGCTCGTTACCGTAGCTTCTCCCCTGTACGTAACCAATACGTAGATGCTTTATAGTAGGTCGGTGGAGGACGTCTCTCCCCGATCCTTGAATTTCGCTGAGCTCTGCCAACGTGGTAGCCTGGACGTAGATCGGTGGAATCCTATACACGCCGATCAACGTATTTGCTGGCACTTAATGGCTGACCGCTAAGACGCGCGAAAAGCGGTCGAGCAAAACTCTACAGAAAGAATTTCTGAGAGTTACAACTAGCCAATATAATATAATACGCTAGTCGATATAAATTAACGACTTTTATTTAAGACAACGTTTCGTCCTATCAATTGCGAACTTAGTCTAACGTATTATAAGACCACGTGGCGAAATATTTTAACAGGCACAGCGCGGCTTAGGTTTCGTGTTAACGCAACGGTAGCCGGAAACTCTCTGACGCGCCTCACGGCCGGCGAGCTTCTCTCTCGCGTGCTGGTCGTCAAGATACGCACTTCTTTACTCGTCTTAGACGAGATATATGACCAAGCGTTTATTCTATTTTAATACCTAAGCGCGCAAGATTCAAACACGGTAGAATACCGTTACACCTCTTCGCCGGACGCAGCATAACCGGGTTCTGCTGCTCTGCCTATCGCGCGGTAGGTATGCAATCATTGTCTTAAGCAATTTTAATATTTACGATTTTCTACCACTAAATAATTTTCGTTGAACACGCGTTTTTCCCGGTGAACAAACTATTATGTTTTCGCTACGCTTCAAATTGGTAGAACCTTTAAGCCTACCTCGCTTACGCCTGATCGGTTCGGACTCAGCTCGACGCATATGCTTTGCAGTTTGTGTTACGATAATGACTGTTCTACGCGGATGACCACGCTTCCTATTCGGTTTCTCGATATGGGGAGAATCACCGCTCGCAGGCGGTCGCACGCAATCTAAGCCGGATCCTCCGTTGGCACACGGAGTCGCATAGATCGCAAGAGACGGGTCGCTCATCGTCTCATTCGCACGCATTGATTCCAACGGTGGTTAAGGTTGCAGATCATCTTCTTGCCTTGCGATGTATGTTTTTACCTGCTTCCCATGAATCGTACTATACGGATTACCATCCTTGTCTAACAACCTATGTGTATTTAATTCCGATTCAGCTGTAACGACATATGTACCAACAAATTTCGGTGCAAGCTTACTTGCTATGTCTTGACCAGCTGGAGAGAGTATTTTATTTCTCTTGCCTATTAAATAATCTATATTATGAGTTGCTTTAGCTCTACCTGGAACCAAACTTTTTACACAAGCCTGATCAGTTGCTGAAATATCAGCTAAACCAACTGTTTCTAATTTTCCAATGTACAGTTGTTTAAGAGCAGCAACTTCTGAATTTACCTTTACATTAGTACCTTTGAAAGAAAGCTTATTTTCATAAGGATCGAAAATAGCCCTAAATGCTCTCACGAAGTTGCCTCCTAGATAGCATTCTTTATTTAAGCTAGGCATGATCGCACAGCGAATCGTTTTGGTAATTCCGTCTACAGTGAAAGGAAGGTCAACATAACCTACTAGTAAGCATGGTCTACCATCTGCTACTTTAACCAATCTACCTGTAGCTGGTATTAAAGGTACATTACGGGCTACTGCTAGCTGTAACCCTATCGAGTTCATGACTGTGCGTGATGCACCTGGGTCATACAGAGCCCTTATTCGGTAATCTCCGATCACTACCAGGAGCCACCATCGAGCTTCATCATCGATTGTTGGCTGATTTATCTCTGCCTGCTCACTTGTCTCAACTTGACAAGTGGGAGACTAAACTTGTGTTTCTACTGAGTCTTCAGGCAGATTTTTATCTAACACCTTTCTATTAGAAGGTTCTGAGGTCTCATAAGCCTCACTGGGAACGGTAGGTACCTCATCTACTCGCTCCCTGGTCCTATTACCGTACACAATGGGCAGGACCAGATAGTATATCCAGGTAATCCACACCGATAACATTCTCGGTTACGTTTTGGATTTTTCGAATCTTTCTGGTTCTCTTGACCTGGTTCTGTTTGACTTGTCTCTTCTGAAGAATTATCATTTTGAGCAGATTTTCGAGATTGCTTCTTAAAAATTCTGATGACGCTTAGTAGACTTTTTTCGAGGCAATTTAAGCGCTGCAGGTCCTTGTGCGTTATTCTCGCTATACCTCTGCTGCTTTTCGAACGCCTCAATAAGTTTAGTCAATTTAGTCGTTATTGCAATAATCATTTTGACTATGTTAACCTAATCATTTGCAGCTTGTTCCTCCTGTATTGCTGCTATTTGTACTTCATTGTCTTTGACCTTATTCGTTGGCCTATAATGTCCGTAACTTCGTCTCTTCTGACCATACGTTGAATTTCTGGTAAGAGGTTACGGTACAATAAATTAAGCTGCTGATTAATATCAGGTAACGGAACTTGTTTCAAAATTATAGACTGTAAGCATATTATATAATCTCGTACAGGCTCATCTTTGCCTTGTGTACGTGCATTAGCTTCTGTTAACAATCTCTGTTGGAAACGTTTGCTATATCCATACCATCGCAATGCAGCTTCTTTAAATTGAGTCCAGGTTTGCCACGAATGCCGGTTATTTCGATACCAGGTCGCAGCAATCTCTGTGAGCAGTTCAGAGAGAGAGGATAGCAGATCACTCTCGCTCATTTTTGCTAGTGCTCTACATTCTTCTACCCTGGTTAGGAAGAGATCTATGCTCTGTCCTTTTTCGCCTGAGAATGTAAGATTCCAGCGGCGAAGTTTACTTTTGGGCTTCCTGGTGGTCTCTGGTCAATATTCACATCTTGTGGTATGTTTTGCCGCTCATCTATTTGTGTGCTTGATGATCTGGGGTTTGGTGTTTCCTCTATTCTTTGTGCCAAGGCTGCTATTGATTCTGCCAATGCTTTTATTTGCGTTTGCATACCATAAAGGTAATTCATAATTTCTGTTGGCGTCAGAAATGTTTCATCTACCGATTGCACAGCTGTTGCTTGCATAGCTGTTGTTACTTGTGTTGCCATCTCTTAGAAATATTACTATCTTCTTTCTTGAGGTATTTTCTCTGTACACTAGTCGCACGCAGTTTCACTAACGCTCGCTGTGTGTGTGTGTACGCACGTTTATTTTATGAAAAAAATTATATTACTGATCGTTTGTATATGGTTACACTAAAACCATATACATACGTAACAATCCAAAATTTATGAAATATGTATATATATTAAAATTTGATTGTTTTGATTTTTGGATTTATACTAGGATTTCCAGTAATTTTATTTAATTTATCAAATGAAAAATGCAATATATTACTAAACAAAATTTTGTAATATTAGTCAATTTAAAATACTAAGTATTGACATAAATAGCTAAATCCAAAAATCTGTGCGTTTTTAGACTTTTGTTAAAAATGCATACCTAACTGTGTAGGGACAATTTATTTATTATATATGTGTATCTAACGTGTAGTGTCGAAATCAATTTTAATTTAGTCTTCGAGAAAATTCTAAATTTTCTCCACAACAAACACAGCGCCAGTCGATTGCCGCGCTACGAGTTGGCAGTCGTTGGTGAGAGAAAATATATAAAACCAAATTTTCCACTATGTGTAAAAATAAAAATTTGAAATTTCACTTATTATACAAGAAAAAAAATTTTCTAGCCCTTTATTATGTATAAAAAATTTTAACTTTTATTCAATATAATATTATATCAGAATACGGAAAAAAATTTTAATGTTAATGATATTAAATTATCCTATATTAAAGGGTTATTTTTCAACTAGATTAATTTCATTCTCTTTCACCGTTAAATTTTATAATTTATTATTAACGACCTGATCGGTAAGAGGGTTACACACAACGACGCACTATTCTAATTCTTAGAAAATCTTGACTGCCTGTTTGCTTTTTCACATAAAGCGAACTATAAAGCATACAGAGCTATATCTTTTATCTCTGTCACTATGCTATTAAAGTGCGAGAATGTCTGCGCGTTAAGCAAAGAAATAGAATTTTTCGCTGGGACACAAATTTTTAACAGCTAAACGATAAAAAATTTTAATTGATACCTAGCAATTTTTTGAGAAATTTCCTAGTTTTTCATTTTCCGAAAAAAAAGGCAATTTAATATTAATTTTATTTTTCGAAACGTAAAAAAAATTTAACGTCAATTCTAAATTTATTTATTCTCTCGCGTGCCGGTGGTCAAGATACGCACTTCTTTACTCGTCTTAGACGAGATGTATGACCGAGCGTTTATCCTTTTTTAATACCTAAGCGCGCAAGATTCAAACACGGTAGAATACCGTTACAGTATAAAGGTATTCTTTTTAATATGAAAAATTAATATGTTTACATTAAAACGATATGTCATAACGTTATATTTGCCATAATCAAATAATTACATTTTTATTTATTCCACTAATGAAAAAAATTAACTAATACATAAGATTAAATAGGCTACGCAATCTAATCCTTTTCTCACAGCTCACCAAAGGGCCATGCGGTGGCGCTGGAAAGCAAATTTCCAAACCCAATACCCTCTTACATCAACTTAAATAAAAAAATTAAATAAAGCAGAAGAATTTTTCTCACCTTTTTGGAAAAAAGGTTCTTAGTTATTAACAAAATACATTGCTACATTCAAAAAATAATATATTTTGATTTTTCAATTTTTAATGCTTGGTAAATTAAATTGAATATTTTCGCTTTGAAAATTTACTTAACGGCATGTCAGAGCTGCAACAATCGAGTTTTGCTTTTCTTATATTATTAATATCTTTTCCAATTCATAAATTAAACAAATATAATGACTTGTCCGCACTTAAGCTATGTTAATACAATAATTTTTGTTAAAATAAAAAATCATTTAGACTTGTTATTTTTTTATGAGCTTGGATTGGAAATTAGATATCAAACTCAACAAACCTAACCTTAAAATAAGATACATTAAAAGTTGGTAGTATAACTTTTTGTGTATAGTATTTTGGTGGATTTCTTGAGTTGTCCGCACTAGAGTTTAATCTTATGTAGCGTCCATGCTACATACACTCTGTCAGATACACAAATATATTTAATCTTATTCTTATATTTATTACGGGAAAAACCAATGAACCATATACATATTATAGTTATAAACATTTATTACATATATATTTTCCTAATCCATCCTTCAGACGTCTAAAGGTTTTTCGAGCAATAAAACATCCCGTTACTTCTTTCCTTTTTATGATTCCGACCTATCCTTAATCCTCAATGTATTAACATAGCTCCGACTACCTAATACCCCACCTACGCTCCATTCCTTCCTCTCTGTGTTCTTTTCCTGAAGGGAAAATATGCAGAGAGACACACAATCTGTTCGACTGCCGAAGCGACAACTTCTCGGCCTCGTCCTCGCAACGACGCGCTCGAGGATTCGGACGACTCTTGTACTTATATTAAATAAAACGAACTTAAGCGAAAAAGAAGTCTACATTGTTTAACCATTCCAACTTCACCCAAGCCGACTCCTAAAGTGGTGACCCCGACGTGATATCAAGTGAAGTGAAAAATGGTGAACAAAAATGATGGAGTAGCTGTAGGTGCAAACGGGCACGAAATTCACCGAGTGGTGGTACGTATACCACTCTTCATCCCGGGTGACCCGGCGCTGTGGTTCGCCATGGTGGAGCGCAGTTTCGATGCAGCTAACGTGACGGCCGAGACAACAAAATTTGGCCACGTGCTCGGCGTATTAGACCCGCAATACGCAAGAGAGGTCAAGGATATCATAATGAATCCACCGGCAGTGAGTCCGTTTACGCGTCTCAAGGAACAATTGATTAAGCGATTGAGCACATCACAGGAATCAAAAACGCGTCAACTGCTGGAAGGCGAGGAGATCGGAGACAGGAAGCCCTCTCAATTTTTACGACACCTATGAAATCTTTCCAACGAAGCGGTGAGTGATTCAGTTCTTCGTACCCTATGGACCAGTCGCCTTTCTCAACCGGTTCAAGCAATTTTAGCCACGCAAAAGGACGTAGAATTAGACAAAGTGGCCGAACTCGCCGATACGATTATCGAGGCGACGCGCACCGGACCGCAAGTTAATGAGGTGCACACAAGCAGCGCGCATGAAGCAGCGCTTTCGGTAAAGCTGGCGCAGTTAACACTTAGCCTGCAGGATGAACTTAGAGTCATCCGCCAGGAAATCAGTTCTCTTCGTAGCCTACGTGACGACAACGTACAACGAAGCCGTTCCAGATCCCGCTCTCGCTCAAGGTCAACGGACGAGCCACCAGCGGACACATGCTGGTATCATCATATCTTCGGATCAAAGGCAAGGAATTGCAAGGGAGGTGCGTGTAAGTTTGCGGGAAACGCACCGGCCGGGAAGTAAGTGCGGCATCTGACTCGGCCAAACCGACCTGCCGCCTCTTCATCATGGACAAAGAATCGAGGCGTGATTTTCTCGTAGACACGGGCGCAGACATTTGTGTTATTCCACGCTCTCATACCCGTCAAATACTAAAGAAGGCAGCCTAACAGCTTTCCGCAGCTAACGGCTCTGTCATACAAACGTATGGCACAGCCGAGTTAAGTCTCAATCTCGGACTTCGCCGCTCTTTTCCTTGGCGTTTCGTAGTTGCCGAGGTCACTAGACCCTTCATCGGCGCGGACTTTCTAACCTACTACGGACTCCTAGTGGACCTCAAAAACAGTCAGCTCATCGACGGAGAAACAAAACTAACTACACGTGGACGTTTTACCACTTGCGACACTCCAAGCATCAAGGTCATCGTCTTGGGAAATTCGGGTTATCACCAGCTATTAGCCGAATTTCCTGAGATCACGCGTCCGGACGGCCGTGCTCCAGTGATAAAGCACGACACGCAGCATCACATCGAGACGACACCTGGCCCATCAGTCGCAAGCAAGCCCAGGCGCCTCGCACCCGACCGTTTCATCTTAGTGCGCAAACAATTCGAGGCGATGGTACAGCTAGGCACTATGCGCGCATCATCCAGCAGCTGGGCAGCTCCGTTGCACATGGTGCCGAAGGACGACGGGGACTGGCGACCGTGCGGAGATTACAGAGCGCTTAACGCGCACACAATCCCTGACCGTAACCCCGTGCGACACATTGCCGATTTCACGCAGACGTTACGAGGCAGAAAAATATTCTCCAAAGTGGACTTAGTGCGAGCGTTCAACCAGATCCCAGTGGCACCGGAGGACATAAAGAAAACAGCCATCACGACACTCTTTGGTCCGTGACAACCGATCAAGGACGCCAGTTTGAGTCACACCTGTTCAAGTCGCTCAATCGATTGACAGGCACGACTCACCTACGAACAACATCATACCATCCTCAAGCCAATGGACTGGTCGAACGTCTACATCGACAACTGAAAGCAGCTATACGATGCCACGAGAGCGCAAAGTGGACGCAAGTGCTACCAACAGTTCTCCACGGTATCCGCGCGGCGTGGCGCGAAGATTTGGAAGCCACTGCAGCAGAGATCGTCTACGGCCAACCTCTACGCCTTCCAGGAGAACTATTAACACCGGCGGATCTCAACAACGAGGACCCAGCATCCTTCACAACCGAGTTGCGTCAATACTTTCAACAGCTGAGACCATCTCCTGGACGACAGCATGGTCAACATAAGACCTTTATCTTCAAGGATCTCGATACAGCGAAGTACGTTTTTGTTCGTCATGACGCGGTAAAAGGTACGCTACAAATGCCTTACGACGGCCCTTTTCCAATCATCAGCCGCTTAGAAAAAACCTTTGTGATCAACATGAATGGTCGCAACTCTAACGTCTCTATCGACCGCTTAAAACCAGCCTACGTACTCGAAGACACGCCAGAGGAAGCTCATCAAAGCCAACCAGCTAATAACGACATCAATCAAGATCAACAGCAGCAACCAGCAGAGAAGCCTAATCAACAACAACCAAGAAAATCTGAAAGACGCGTACGCTTCGCCGAACGATATCAAGCCGGTTTCACATAAATATCAATAGTAGAAAGGGGGCGAGAACTCCAGACAGTTGTGACGTCACAGAGGACCGCCATACTCGCCCCCGGGGGCGAGAATGCCGGTTTTGGGGTACGCGTATGCCGATTCGGTCTGCTGAGAGCCTTATCGCTCGGCCTTATCTCGCTTCTCGATAATCGGGAATTTCGTGGAAAATAAAAATAAATAATAAATGTTAATAATAAATAATAAATGTTAATAATAAATAATAAATGTTAATAATAAATAATAAATGTTAATAATAATAAATGAAAAAATAAATGAAAAAATGAAAAAATAAATGAAAAAATGAAAAATGTTAAAATCAGTAGATTATTGAAAAAAAATTATTGAAAAGAATTATTGAAAAAATTAGTGAAATTGAATTTTTTTAAGAGATACGGATTTTTTGAGAGTTTGTCACTTGGTATAATTTTAGAATATTTCAAGTTTTTAATATTATTGATATATTACCGATTTGTATATTTGTATATATTTACCGATTTTGTATATTTTCCTGCATTTACGAATTTAAAGAGTGATATTTTACAAGTGGAAAAAAGAGAAAAACCCTGAAAATCAACACTACATTGTACAAGTGATGTATATATGTATATATATGTATGTATATATATATATATATATATATAAGCTTTACAACTGTGTGTGTCTGTGTAACCAGCTAGTATTAACGTATAAGCGTGTGTACAACAACGAGTGGAGATGTACGAGTGGTGGGGGTAACAGCAGCGCCAGAAATAGAATGACCCCCGTTAGAGCGTACGCTACACTTGTGTGGGTGCATGCGTACTCTAAAACTTGGGATGTTTATATTATGACCTATATTATGCTGCACGACCAGTGCATTCGCTCTCGACTACATTGCTTACCCGTTCTCTCTCTCTCTCTCTCTCTCTCTCTCTCTCTCTCATCGTTTCTCCTTGTCGGTAAAGCCGAAGTACGTCGTACGGCGCTGAAGACTATGCCCTATAGAATACCCAATGACCGTCTTGCCCGGTATCTTTGTCCTTTTATATCGACTTTAACATGCACCTTATGCTTAGATGGTGTATGCGTTACACCAATGTATGAAAATACTTTTCTCAATTGATTATTAAAAAAAAATATATAGTAATATACAGTTCATTTTACATCATATTCCTTTTTTAGATGATAGAAAATTTTAATAATGAATGCTAATAATAAATAAATATCGATGATAATAAATTATTATTAAAAATTATATTTAAAAATTAGTAAAAATTGAAGAAAAATTTTAATTATAAGAATGAAATATTAACTTTAGAGAAAAAATGATGGAAGGGGTATAGAAATAAATAGAGATATATTTGTTTGATACATTTATTTTTATAAAATTATTACAACGACGATACAAGTATATAAGTTTCGGAGTAATACGACTTTGCAAGTCTTATTTTTTATTTACATATATATTTAAAGTCAAAAAATATTGGAAGTTATTCACATACTCATACGTACACACGCACACACAGGCATACACATTACATAATATTTTTTGCTTTAGACACTTGATTGCACTGGGCACATATAATTTCTTTTTTATTTGTTTGTTTCTTTTTTACATTCATAATTCGGTTAAATAATATAAGGCTTAATCTATCATTATCCTTTGTATCGGTTGAAAATAACGTACAAAACATGTTAAGAGAATAATTATGAGACATATAAAACAAAAAATCGACACAATACTGCCCACACACATCAGAATTAAGGTTCTGTAGTTGCTGTATGTTCCACTCGTACACTCGGCAGTTTCTTCTAAGGCGATCGATGTGATCTGGTACGGTTGGGGGTAATCCATAGCTGTCAAAGTAAGTCCCCTGTCCATCGGAATCGACGTAAATTGCAACCCAATGAGACCCTGGTTTTGAGCTTTCATCGAGATTAACTACAAGGGCACACGGTTTTTCCCAGATTAGAGGAATCTTGTCTGCAGGAAACACACCCACTGTCTTGGCAGGAATCTTTTTGAGACCTTTCAGCACTTGCAACGAGTTCATCACTGATATTATCGTAGATATTTTCTTCTGTAATATCGTTCTCACTGCTGCTTAAATTTTCAATGACAGTAGTGGGGGTAGAGCAGTCGGTTGACCGTGGTGATTCGTTATCTAGATCTGATTCTTTAATTTTATTATGAATATTGATGATTTTATTTTTTTCTTGACTATCGGGCTTGTCTGTTGATTCTTCTTTTCGTATCGGTATATAAATTGTTTTCATGAGCCAGGCTTTCAACTTGTATACATGAGTCAAAGCACAGCTAAAATTTTCTCCTTTTATACCGTGATAGAAACAATAATGATTGCTTGTTCGTGGTAAATTTTTGAAGGAGGGACAGCTGTATTCTTCTAGATTAATAATCTGTCGAGAAAGAATTCGTTCGAGTAACTCTTGTTTTTGCGCGCCTCGCACGAAAATACGTACTGCGTTCCTTGCGACTTCACGTAGTACATTATATACATCGTCTAGATTTGATTCACCGTCGAACCACGCGATCCCGTGATGAAAGCACGATAGGTAGCTGTTTGTTGCTAACAATCCTCTTGTTAATTTTGAACAGCTGTAAGGCGGTTTTATCATCCAGTGTGAGACGAAATTACACTCGAATCCGAGAACAGCGATTTCTTTCGGTAAAAAATCTCCGTCTTTATCGTGAAATGCTTGAATGTCGATTATATAATCTATTTATCCATAATGCTGGCGAAAAGATTACGACTGGACTGTAAAAAGGGTACAAACAGACTGATAGTTCGAAAAGTTTTTGTGTCATGTTTTCATTTAGCTGAAGCGATAATGTAGAGTGGAGGGGGAGGAAGATTTTTACGAGTTATAATCAACAACGATTTGACGGGCTGCGTCTATTTCTAATACGTTATCAAACTCTGCATAAACAACACAATTTATGGTTTTCGATAACGCTTTATCAAACCCTACTTCTATTCTAACTGTACCGTTTTTTACAAGATTCCAGTGACCGGCAAAGTGCGCTGAAAGATCTGGCGTAAGATCGAAAGCGAAAAGACAAAATCCATTTGCGTAATCCTGTCTATCGATATCGTTTCCCTCGTTCATAAAATGTATCCCTGTGCCTGAGAATAATGTATGATATGCCTCTATGTATTGAGGTGATTTTTGATCAAACTGTGGTTGTAAGGGTTTACTCGGTATTTGTTGTCCGTCAACGTAAAGAGACAAAAAGATTTTTTCCCGATTCGTTCATGCGATTCTTAAAAGATTCTTTAAAACTGATATTATTTTCACCAATATCCCCAAGAATATTAGCGCCTGCGCGCAGAGCTTCCTTACCAACAGCACGAGCACCTTTAGCTAAGAACGGTAATGCACTCCGAAACAATCCAGAAAACCAAGACCCCAATCCATGGCCACGCATCCGCGGTGCACCAACAAAGACGTTTCTTACCCCTCTCCCCTCTCCCACTTGATGTTGATAATATACATCGTGAATGCTCATAATTATTTCTTCAATACTCCCTTTTAAACTCGAATGCTATAGGTTTACCGAATTGATCTCTTATATCTATATCAACAATTTGAAATCTATTGTTTAGAAGTGGAACATAATTAACAGGCGTAAATCTTTTGACTATTGTAGATCCAAAATTAAATTTATTTGCTTCAATATTAACAATTCGTAACAGAGGCGCGTGAGTATCTCCTACTATTGACGGTTCGCAAAGATTAGAGTAAACAAAAAGTTGATCAGGAATAGCTCTTGATAGGCTCGCTGGCTGATCACCTACTAGCGTGAGGCCTGTATCGTTTGTCCCTTTTTGTTGCGTTGCTTCGTAAACTGCATAAGTACCATTTTCAAAACCTAAGATACGTTTAACGTTATCCGTGAATTCAGCTTCTTTTTTATTCTGAAACTGCTTTAAATACACAAAACCACCTTTTTCATTGTATGAGAGTTTTTCACGCACTTCGTTTTCGTGAAATTTAAGTAAACCATCGTTTATAGCATGAATAAGAGTGTGCATAGAGTTATACGTTCCGTGTTGAAACGAATTTACTCCTTTACTTCCTTTATAGTCAGTTATTATTGTATCTTTAACTTGTAAATGAAGACTCGAGCACGGTATATGAATTTCAGAGATTCCAACAACCCACTTACCTATCAATTGTACTTGATGAGGTAATCGTGTTGAATAATTTGTAGTAGCGTTGTTTGGAAAATATTTTAAACTACTGTTGCTTGGTAGTACAATGGTAAAATCGTTTTGATTCATTATTACAGTTTTTTCAACTCCGAAGCGGGAACCCAAGAATTGAATTTATCGGGATATCCAACCCAACTTACGTAATACTGTTTTTTTGATCCTTTTCCTTTGCTACCTAATATCTTATCAATTTTAAACTCTTGCTGCTCTACTCTTTCTTTATCAACGACAACAAGTTCTTCGGGATAAAAAAAACCTTCAATTTCTTCTCCCTGCAAGTCGTGTAACTCATAAATGAATAAATTCTGTCTTTTTAAAACACGAAATATTTTAAATATTTCTTCACTCCATGATTTAGTTGCACCTTTTTCAAAAACGTTTTTTCTCTACTTATACGTACATACTGTCCAGTTTTGAATCTAGGTTTTTTACGAACAGGCTGTCTCTGCTGTGCACGTTCAACTAAATTTTTTCTAGCTACACTCGCGTTATAAATAGTCACTGAAGCTGGTGGCATTTTTATAGTCGAATGAGGTGTCTTATTGTATGCGTCAACTATATGTTGCAAGACGTCTATATAACGTTTTGTATTTTTGAACGTAAAATATCGATACATACGTTCTTTTAAGGTTCTGTTGAAACGTTCTACAACAGCCGCTTTAACATCAGGATTTGTAACTACACGATATCTTATATCATTATCTTTAAGAAATTTTTGTAATGCCCCTCCAACAAATTCTTTTCTACGATCGGTTTGAAGCATAGAAGGATAGCGGGTTTTGTTGGAGTCTATTATTTTTTAAAACCTTTAGTAACTTCCTGGCAAGTCTTATCGCGCAAAGGTTGTACCCACACGAATTTGCTTAAAACGTCAATCACAACTAGTAAATAACCGATGCCGTCATTATAATTTTTTAATGATGTTAATTGTATGAGATCTGCCTCCCATACTTGATCAATAGCGTCAACATCGTAATATAAGCGTGGGAATTTTCGACGTATAGTTTTGTGTAAAGTGTATGTATCGTGCTTCGTTAACCATTTTTTAATTTTTTCCGAAGAAAATTTTTTTTTATTTACTCTGATTAAATTTCGTGCTCCTGAAAACCCTGCTTCATGCTGTGGATCAAAATATTGTTTTTCTAAAATATCCATTTTAAATTAAATTAGTTAACCATTTTTTATTCGACTTTGGTGTTGAGGAAAACACGTACTTCTGTTTATTTTTCTTTTTTTCAGAGCTACTGTTGGGACTCTTTCCAGATAAAACTGTGTTATCTAAAAACGAAAAGAAATTATCACTTTTATCACGTAATTTTGTTGAATCATTAACTTCGCTATTGTCTTTATTAGATGTTATACTATTTTGAAATTTTATTTTCTTATTCGAAGATTGTTTAACGTTGTTCAATTCCCACAATTCATCGTTACCGACAAATTCGCGCGGTGTGTCGATATCACGAAGTATCTTTGCAAACTGCTCTCTCCCCACGGCTTTTACTTTTTTTCTATTCCGTAAAGCATCGTTTATTAAATCGATGATATTCGAATGTTGAATTTTTTCGCCATCTATATGTACAAGACCTTTTTCGTTCCACGTAATGCGATCTTTGCTGGATTTTAAATAGTTTAATAATAATTCAGCTTTCTTTTTATATAAATTTGGGACACTTTCTAATATTGAAAAACTGTCCAAGGCCTGCTTCTCATCTTCACTTGTTTTTAAAAGCGAAAGTTTTCGTTTTTCGTCGTCGACAAAAAATAGATATCTCTGTAACGTTTTCAAGTAATCTTTCAGTTTTTCTTGTTCGTTTTCGTAAGTTGTAGAATCCAGAATTTTTTTCATTTCATTATCTAATCGGGATAACGTATTACCTACCGTTTGAGTAGATTCCAATGCAGTCGATCCTACACTAGTATCAGTAATTTTACGATCGTTATTTTTTCATTTTCCCTCTGTATTCGTTCAAGTTGTTCTTTAGATAAGAGTATCATTTTCTTTGCTCTCTCCATTTTTTTATTTTCTTATTATTAACGAGAACAATGTATCCAGTATAGGTTGTAATAAAAACGGTAAAAAACTCCCTCCCGTTTGAACTATGGTACGTTTTTTTACTTTCCAAGAATTTTTACTTTTTTAGCTAATTTTCTTAAAATATTTTTATGTTTTTTAATTTATTTTTCTCACACTCTTTTAAATTGACAGTACCTTTGAGTACATTTAACGCGCACTCACAAATGTGATTTATTAATTTTTTATCTGCTGAACGTAGCAATGCAACACGCTGATTTTTATCCGAATGTCTTAGCGCCTGCAAGAGGGCAACATACTTTTTTCAAACGGAGAGTTCCGTGGCAAACGTCGATCTCGCCGACTACTTTGGGGAGTGTCTTTCTCCATAGTCCGATCTAAACTGAATCGCTACGACGTGTGATAAAGCTTTTATTGTCAAAGATTTAATGCGTATGCGCTATGACTATATTTAGGTAAGTAAACGTATTGATACTCATCGTCCGGAAATATACTTGTTCGAAATCTAACTTCATCTAAAGTATCTTGCTTACAATCAATCATTAAATATCCAAAACCTTGAGCCGTTGCATCCTGATACGCTTCTTGTAAAAATTTTGAATCTTCGGGGTATATTTGTCTTGCTAAATGTTGAATCTGCGCACGGTCTCGCGGATTTTTAAATAAAATTATGTACGAAGAATTTAAACTTATATCTCGTGAATGAGTACCTTTGTGAAAGATGTTTTGTGTAAGAAACAATACGCTGATATTTTTATGGTGACTGCCTTTGGTAAATAAGTCGACAACTATATGATTCGACGATTCGCGCATCAAATCATCGATGATTAAAAGTTTTTTCAAGTGGGGATCGTTTGAGTAATCTTCTGGTTTAGGCAGTCCCTCGCGAAATTCAATTTTGTTTCCGTCTTTAATAAATTCATCGTTTTTATATCCGTCTTGCCACTCGGCGTAATAAAATAAAATTCGATCCATGCTAGCATCGATCATTTCTTCACGAAATTTTAATAATTTTTTAACAAAAGTTGTTTTTCCGCTACCAGTAGGACCTGCCAGCAAACAAGTAAAGGGATGACGCCACAAAGTGTTCATGTTGCTACTGATAAATATTTTAATAAAATAATATATACAATTATAATAATCAATCAGCGTCTCTGTAAGCCTTATAGTGTGTCTGCCCCCGCGGGCGCCACGCTCAAACTGCTAGCGGCGAAATAAGAAAGCTAGTCGCGGGTTCGTAAGGCTGATAACCGCGCGCGTATCAGCCGAGTAAGCGGGTGGCTCAAACAGCAAGCTAGATACGATAAGGCTTACGAGCGCGCGTGCGTCTACTAGCTGTACGAGCGACGGCACACGACCAGCGCTGTTTGAAGCTATTCGATACGCTTAGGACTCCAGCGTTGTCTCTTTACGGCTCAAATTGCGTTACTAACAGCTCTAGTTTATAACTTGTAGTTTACCACCCTACTAGCTGCGGGAGATAAGTTAAAATTTATAGTTCACGAGTTGTCAAAATAAGTAGCCGAAAAAATAAAAAATGTGTTGTGGTTTGATACATTTATTTTTTGATAAAAATTATTAAAATTATAGCAGTTTTAAAACTACACAGAATACGGTTTTACACACTAATACAAATATGAAATTATAAACTAAATGATACACACAAAAACTTTATTTATCGAATAACTAATGTTACATTTATTTTTATAAAATTATTACAATCATATAAATTTCAATGCGCGCAGAATACAATTTATACACACACTAATACAAATATGAAATTATAAAATAAATATTACACACAAAACTTTAATATCGATTATACTTGAAACTTATCGTTTACAATTTTTTAGTTTTAATATTAGCTTATACAAATGAGTCTTTATCGATTAGAAATCCATAGCAATTTGGATCTCTCATTTTTTAATAATAGTCTTTCGACAGTATCAAACTCTAAACGATCTTCACTTCGTCAGGCTACATCGGGTGAATTCAACTCATTGTAACTGAACTTAACTTTGTAGTTACGGGGTGTAAGCTACAATTGGCAGGTCGAGATAATTATTTATTCTTGACTGAAGTTGCGTCTCCACTACAGTCGCTTTTTTATTAATCGGCTCCCACTCCGTTCCACAAAAGCTTTGTTTGAATTTTTCGTTGCATGTACTGTCACTACATCCGAGAGACATGGTAAAACTTATACCTATATCCTGTGATATCCTTTCAACTAAATGTAGACGTTCGTGAGCATAACAAAATATTCGCTCGTTACCCTCACCAGAAGCTATTAATTGACATACAGTATGATGAATGTCCCATACCTCTTTCACCGTCTTCCCAAAAAATCTTATTCACGCCTTCTATCACGCTGATTAAGGCCGCTAGCACTAGTGTTGCTGTCATTTTTAAAAATTTCTTTTCAAAATAAAAACGAAAATAATCTTTTAATATTTTTAACACAGCTTGGCTATTGAGTTTCGATAAAATTATTTATCGAAAAGAAAAATATTTAATTTCACACTGTTAAAAATAATTCAAAACTGCACGAACAAACACTGGATCAGTTAAAAATGCGTGGTTTTTAAATAGCTGTAGGAGCGAACTTTACTTTGTAGAGGCGAAAAACTAATTGGCGTGTATATTTCCTCTAAAAGAACTTTGGGAATATACTTAAGTAAAAAAAAATGTGTCATTGAAAACCCTTAATATACCTCTTTTTAATATCATTACAAGTTCTCATAAAAGATCAAGGACTAGCATGCTGACAGTTGTATTTGACCGGTTAAAAAACATATGTATCGAATTTTGATCAGTTTCCTATAAGCTTTTAATTTTTAACTCTTGATAAAACATGTAACAACTTTCTGGTATTCTCTTATTTTTAACAAACCAAACACTTCTTTATTTCAATACACCCACCCTTTGTCATACTTTTTTCTTAAAATTTTCTTTTGTAAATTTTAAAATAGAAAATATTTCTTTACACTTTTATTTTTAAAATTAAAAACTTTTCTTTGAACTTTTATTAATTTATAAAATAGAAAATTTATACTCTCGTAAATATTGAAAAATCATTTTCACTTTGGATTATATTTTAACAAATATAATCTTATTTTAGTTCTTAAACTAAAAATTTTCTCTAATCTTTTGATTTTTAAAACTCAAAATTTAATCTTTCATTTTTTTAAATGTATACTTTGAATTTTAAAATAGAAAATTTAGCTACATAGAAGGTTACTATAACAGCGAGTGCGCGCGAGGGATGTGCCTCATCAAAATTGCAACCATTCTGATCGCGAGGCGGTAGCATTTTGAGCGCCACGCGATGTCTATCCTCTGCAAAGCTTATAGAGATATATATTATATATCGACTTTTAATCCCATAATATATTCAATGCTCTTTGTCGGTGTTTTTACTGACTTGAAATATTTTCCATCTACTCGTACGCGAGATAAAAATATACATAAACTATATAAAAGATTATCGAAAACATTCTATTGCTTTCACACCACATCTCGATATATGCGTATACCCTATAGGGTTCAGTCACACAGTTTTCTGATGCTTCAACAGTGACACAACGTGATTACTCGAACAAACGTCTTATCGTAATTCGATACTTTTGACGAGTGTAGAATAGTATAATTGTGAAAATTACGGCTTTTTCAATTTCGGGGTTTGCGGTCTAACATACACGCGTGTGAAGCAATTTTCAAGTGAAAATATAGTGGTTGCGTCGTCTAAAATGGCTCAAGCTATGGTGAAAAGAAAAATAGATTTTACGAGTTCTCTGGAAACTGAAAATAATAAACCATCGAAAAAAATTACAATGACCGAAACTTATACTGATAAGTCTAAAACATATTCAAACGCTAATTTACTTGCAACCACTTATCCGCTCAATAACACAGGCAGTGAAAGAGCAATAGTCGGATTAAAATATAATCAAGAGAATAAAACCTTTTTATCGATGATACAACTAACAAATAATGAAAATTTAAACGGTTTGATTTTGGATTCATCAAATTGGTGCCGACTACAAAATTGTTTTCGATACATTTGTTCGTATTTCAAACAAAAAGACATTAAACATAACAACACTCCAACAAAAATTGAACTTGAAGATATAGATGTGACATTCTCATCATCTTTCGCTACAAAAGCAATTATTTTTCATAAACAAAGTAAGTGTAAGAATGACGCACAAAACAACTGTGAGAAAAGAAAAAATTATTCGCCTGCCATGATTATGCAAAAAAACACATTTTACGGTTTTAAAAACGCAGCTATGTGCATCGATGATAGATTTCGACGTAATCAGCGTATTGTGCTACAAGTTAATGACTGTAAGGACTATATACTTCAAGAATTAACAGTTTTAGTTAATGATACCGATTTACGAAAGGAAAACAGCGATCTCGTTGTGAAAAAGATATAAAACAAAAATATGTTTAAAATTCATAAGATTGTAAGAGATAAATTCAATGCTTCGATACACAAAGTTTTTCTCGAATTTTATTTTGATATTGTTTATTTAGAATTAGTTGTGCTTCACTCCAAACTATTTTATGATGAACTTATAGAGAAACAATCTAACCAATTTTTATTTGAATCTTAACTAATGTAAAATATATTTTTAATAAAAAATTCACTTTCCAAACTCTTTTATTTTTATGACCTTAGCAATTTCCTAAAAATTTATTATTTCTTAAAATAAAATTTTTTAATTTCAAAATGCATAATTTATTATTAACTATTATTGCTTTTTATTTCTATTTATTTCCTTTTTTATAAATTTTGTCATCTGTTTATTGAGAAGCGATATAATATTTGTACGTTATTTTCAACCGATACAAAGGATAATGATAGATTAAGCCTTATATTATTTAACCGAATTATGAATGTAAAAAAGAAACAAACAAATAAAAAAGAAATTATATGTGCCCAGTGCAATCAAGTGTCTAAAGCAAAAAATATTATGTAATGTGTATGCCTGTGTGTGCGTGTGTACGTATGAGTATGTGAATAACTTCCAATATTTTTTGACTTTAAATATATATGTAAATAAAAAATAAGACTTGCAAAGTCGTATTACTCCGAAACTTATATACTTGTATCGTCGTTGTAATAATTTTATAAAAATAAATGTATCAAACAAATATATCTCTATTTATTTCTATACCCCTTCCATCATTTTTTCTCTAAAGTTAATATTTCATTCTTATAATTAAAATTTTTCTTCAATTTTTACTAATTTTTAAATATAATTTTTAATAATAATTTATTATCATCGATATTTATTTATTATTAGCATTCATTATTAAAATTTTCTATAGTCTAAAAAGAGGAATATTATGTAAAATGAATTGTATATTACTATATATTTTTTTTAAAAATCAGTTGAGAAAAGTATTTTCATACAGTGGTGTAACGCATACACTATCTAAGCATAAGGTGCATGTTAAAGTCGATATAAAAGGACAGAGATACCGGGCAAGATGGTCATTGGGTATTCTATAGGGCATAGTCTTCGGCGCCGTACGACGTACTTCGGCTTTACCGACAAGGAGAAACGATGAGAGAGAGAGAGAGAGAGAGAGAGAACGGGTAAGCAATGTAGTCGAGAGCGAATGCACTGGTCGTGCAGCATAATATAGGTCATAATATAAACATCCCAAGTTTTAGAGTACGCATGCACCCACACAAGTGTAGCGTACGCTCTAACGGGGGTCATTCTATTTCTGGCGCTGCTGTTACCCCCACCACTCGTACATCTCCACTCGTTGTTGTACACACGCTTATACGTTAATACTAGCTGGTTACACAGACACACACAGTTGTAAAGCTTATATATATATATATATATATATATATACATATATATATATATATATACATCACTTGTACAATGTAGTGTTGATTTTCAGGGTTTTTCTCTTTTTCCACTTGTAAAATATCACTCTTTAAATTCGTAAATGCAGGAAAATATACAAAATCGGTAAATATATACAAATATACAAATCGGTAATATATCAATAATATTAAAAACTTGAAATATTCTAAAATTATACCAAGTGACAAACTCTCAAAAAATCCGTATCTCTTAAAAAAATTCAATTTCACTAATTTTTTCAATAATTCTTTTCAATAATTTTTTTTCAATAATCTACTGATTTTAACATTTTTCATTTTTTCATTTATTTTTTCATTTTTTCATTTATTTTTTCATTTATTATTATTAACATTTATTATTTATTATTAACATTTATTATTTATTATTTAACATTTATTATTTATTTTTATTTTCCACGAAATTCCCGATTATCGAGAAGCGAGATAAGGCCGAGCGATAAGGCGCTCAGCAGACCGAATCGGCATACGCGTACCCCAGAACCGGCATTCTCGCCCCCGGGGGCGAGTATGGCGGGCCTCTGTGACGTCACAACTGTCTGGAGTTCTCGCCCCCTTTCTACTATCAATTTTTTTAACGTCATTATTATTTTCGTAATTGCATTACTGGCAAGGGGGTACTGTAGCGTCCATGCTACATACACTCTGTCAGGTACACAAATATATTTAATCTTATTCTTATATTTATTACGGGAAAAACCAATGAACCATATACATATTATAGTTATAAACATTTATTACATATATATTTTCCTAATCCATCCTTCAGACGTCTAAAGGTTTTTCGAGCAATAAAACATCCCGTTACTTCTTTCCTTTTTATGATTCCGACCTATCCTTAATCCTCAATGTATTAACATAGCTCCGACTACCTAATACCCCACCTACGCTCCATTCCTTCCTCTCTGTGTTCTTTTCCTGAAGGGAAAATATGCAGAGAGACACACAATCTGTTCGACTGCCGAAGCGACAACTTCTCGGCCTCGTCCTCGCAACGACGCGCTCGAGGATTCGGACGACTCTTGTACTTATATTAAATAAAACGAACTTAAGCGAAAAAGAAGTCTACATTGTTTAACCATTCCAACTTCACCCAAGCCGACTCCTAAACTTACAAATTTTTTTTGTAGTAAAAAAACTCGAATAAACGCATCGTTTATTCATAAGTTAGGATTAGAATTATTATTAGGAGGCGCGCAGCTTCGTCATGCTCTTAAGATTCATGAATTAATTTTAAATGATGAATGAATTTTTATAAGTACCTTTTTCTTCTATTATTCATATCTTAATTATCATGAGAAAAATGCTTATACTATTTTAGTTTTAAATATATTCGAATGTCCCTCTTCAATTTTGCCACTTTGGTCAACATAACAAAGTCATGGTGTCGTGCATGGAACTGCTAGCACCTTATGTAGTCGCAAGGTTGAAACTCAAAGCAAGCGAGGGACGGGCTTCTATATTTATTCTCCAGATTATCTTACTGTAGATGGATATATATATATATATATATATATATATATATATATATATATAAAATAACCAAATAAATATACATCTATTAATACACTTTTATATGAATTGAAAATTGTTGTTATTATTTTGACCAGGTAAAAAAGGGTCCAAACGGTAAGGATTACGAATACGAATATATTTACTATTACTACGATGAAGATGATGACGGCAAAACTGGTGTCAGTGCTACTGCTACCAATTCTCAAGAAATACTAGCTAGAACGTTAATGCCGGAGTCATTACCAAAAGTACGTGGAAACCCTAATCGAAATAAATACATTGCACTCAGTGGTACTAATAATACTAGCTCAATAACTACGACGCTTGAGCCTGTATTCAATGAAATCATACCTAATGGAGCTAGGAAAAGTGAAAATTCTCATTCAGAGATTATCGAAGAGCGGTTACCAACTAATACGCGATTTCCACCCAGGTAATTTTACTTCATTCTTTAATTTTTTAAAACTGATTCACTATTTATAGCTTGTAAAATGAATGTATAATAAATTGTATAATAAGTTTATATGAGAGTTGATTTTTCACGTACTTATATTGTTATTAAATAAGCCTCATTTCAATAAAAAAATTAATTCTTTCTAAAAATCGAAATCAATTGACCTTGTTACATAAAATATATTGATATAATATAATAAATTTATTTAGATAATCATTACTTTTAATTTGAGTAAATCATCTTCATTTTAAATTAAAATATTTAATGAAATAATCTTGACTTTCGCAAAATAAATTTGACTCATTTCTATTAAATAAATACTGCGTTTGAGCCTTGATTTTAGTTATCCATTAATATTTTTTCTGAATGATTGAAATTATACATACGTTTTTAGATGTCTTTTAAGAGCAGGCCAGAGCAGATTTAATACCAACCGAGAATCGTAATCCAACATTTAATTTTCTTCTACTATACTTAATGGAATGCATTAAAATTGTAAATACATTTACGAAATTTATTTCTCTATTCCGCTCGCCAAAATAATTGAAAAAAACTTAAAAAAATTAAAAATTTCATACAACAGCTGTTTATTAAACTCTAAGTACGGTTACTTACTTTTTGTTTAAAATATGGTGAATTTTATAAAAAAAAATCTATTATACAATCATGTATGTATAAAAAATTACGCTCTATAACAATTTCTTTTGAAAACAGTATAATTATTTTATTTATGATAAAATAACATTTCATTGCTAAATTTGCTGAATGGATAATAGTATGGACTAAAGATGGGGGAATAATTTTAAATTAGAGTCGGGACAGCACTCCTTTTATTTTTATTTAAAAAAATTGACACCGAAGGTCGTCCATTTTTTCATATTCTAATATGATATTGAGTTATTGAGAGTTATTGGGTTATTTTTTTACTTATTTTTAAAGTTCTGCCAGAATGACTTTTTTTCGTATTTTATCACCCCATACTTTTTATTTATTAAGTTTTTTTAAGAGCTTCAAAATGGGACTCGCTACATTAAATTTTATCTAAATGGAGCTAAACTACATAATTTTGAACGATCCACACTTTTTTTGCAATTTTTGAGTACTTGAAATCGCTGCAAAATCGCCTATAAGAAATTTTTCTTAATATTATGTATGTCATTTGACATTGTTCGGAAAAATCTTTGATATAAACTTCTTGGCTGACGTTCAAAAAGGAGGTTCTCAATTTGATTTGTATTTTTTTTTTTTGTTCGGCGTGTATATAGAAACTACTGGACCGATCAAAATTAATTTTTTTAGGTCATCCACCTCTCGTGGTCCCATATTATTTTTGTAAAGATCAATTAAGTATTTAATTAGTATTTAAAAAAAGAAACTGATTAAAATTTTTTTTTACATAATAGAAAAAGATGTTTTTTTCGTAAATAAAATTTTTAACCGACTTCAAAAAAGGTGAAAATTTTCAATTCGATTGAATGTTGATCATTGTGGAGTTCACATTTCCATAAAAGATGATCAAATCCTAATTTTGTTGTCCACAAGGATATGATCAAGAAGGAACTATATTTTTTCCAGCTAGTGACAAAGCAGAGCTGTGTTTGCAAAGAATATAGACGTATATAGAAGAGCAGACGCGTACAAAATTTTGAGGCAAGTTGAACGTTTTCGAATGGAATTATAATTTTTAAAATACTCAATGCCCTTAAATTTTCTCTGTTCTAAAATTAATCTCGTGGTATTGTCTTGGGCAAGGTTTTTCCATTTTATCTTGAAGTCAGAGCATGGAACGGTTATGTTCTTGGGAGGTAATCTTGTGGCCGTTTTGGCATACTTATCAACTATTTTGTTGCTGTGAATGCCTTTATGTGAGGGAATCTAAACAAAATTATAAGAGTTTTTATTTATTATCAATTGTGGATAAAAATAAAATTTAGTAAACACGCGGAATTTTTAATAAATTATATTATTGATTGAGGCGAGTTTCAATTAATACGAAATGAGCAGTAAGAATGACGTTTTTGGTGATAGGTATAAAAAAGATATATTTGCAAAAATTTTGATTGAACAATGAAAAAATAAAACAGTTAAAATCACTGAAGCAGTGAAAATATTAAAACATCCGCGGGAGATGAATAAAAAAATTGTCAATTTATTCATTTATCTCCTGCGGATGTTTTAATACTTTCACTGCTCCAGTGATTTTTACTGTTTTATTTTTCATAAAATAAAAAGTATTTTTTATTTTATAAAAACTATTTTTCACGATAAGTAAAGACTTGACTATTTTTTTGCAGAAAAATAACAAAGTGATAAGAGATTTGCCGGGATTTAAATCGAGTCAGGACACGTATAAAGTGTAAGGGTTACATTTTTTTGCATTATAACGATAAAATAAATTAAATAGATGGCAGTAAGAATGGAACGAGGGGAAGTTTTAACGGCATGTTGGAGTTCCCTCCTTTTCAATAATATTTTCGTTTGAAGTTTATGAATAAACGCTACGTCAAATCAAGTTTTATCGCTACAGTAAGAGAATTGGTAAGACTAATCCCGAGCGTGGACAAATCAAGGCATTCACCAAAACACTATAGATAATAAGTCATAAGCAAACTTTCAATGTACAGTATTTTTAGGTTAGGTTTATCGAGCTTGATATCTAATTTCCATTCAAAGTTAATAAAAAAATAACAAAACTGTAATGTCTGTATTTTACATTCCCTTAAGGATAAAATAGTTGAAAATTATTTTTAAAGTGCTAAAAATATCGCGAAGTTGAACGAAATGAATAATGAAGGATTCAGACTGTTTAAAGTTATAAATCTAGTGAAAGTAAAGATACAGATGTTTGTGAAAAACAAACGAGATTCCCTTGATGCGAATAATAATCACGAATTAAACAAAGAAGGGAACATTCCTTGTACCTTAGAAGTTGTGCATACAATAGCAAAACCGAACGGAGAGAAGTCGCGTAAAAATTTAGAGGACGAAACAAATTCTTTCGTTAGCTTATATTAATTAGAAAATGAATTTTCAAATTATAAAGATTTTTACTATAATTACAAAAAAAAATTGAAAATCATTCAGATTCTTTTTTGATCATTTGTGTAAAATGGAAAAAGGAATATTATTCACAGCAAGAAAAGAAAATTGCATGAATGATATAGATAATTTTAAACAAGAATTAGAATAAGATTGTATGAAATGTTTCTTAAGAAGACTGCGTTGCAAAATACGTGCTTGTATAGGTACTCCTATAAGCTTAGAAGAAACTATGGAAAGTGCAAGAAATCAAAAGAGAATTTGTTAACAGTATGCAGGATAAGGGAGATATAAGAAGAGAAGAAAATAAAAGAGGAAATTCTTTTGGGACGCGCGATGCGTAAACGTCGTAGAGGCAGAAAAAAATGTAATAATTTATTTCTTATGTAATAAAAGAAGATATCCAGTGATGAATTGCTTATTACTAGCCTGTCGGATGGGAAACTTAAGTGTTTCCCTATATTCATATTGATCGACAAGAATCGATAAGATTAAAAGGCGTTACACCCTATTATTTAGAGACAGTTATAAAAATTATTGTAAATTCGGATAAGATATAGGACAGGATTTTTCTCAATAAACTCAAGTAATTAATTATTTTGCAAATAAATTAGAATATAAAGGTAATATGATACCTTTTGAAATAGTACGAGAGAGTTAGATAAGTCGAATATAACAAACAATAAGATAGGAGAAAATCATTCTTAGATGGAGAAATATTCTTCGTATGCTAAAAACAATAGCAATAAACAAAAGCCTTATAAATCACAAGAAGAAAAAAAATATGCGAGAGAAACATAGTAGCAGCTCTTACAAAGGAGGAAGAAAAAGAATATGATGGATTATTATTAACTATTAGAGATAAAGATTCTACGTATAGAAATATAAATGCGAATTATAGTGCATTAAATTTCGAGGAACAAGGAAATGCTTCAGAAATCAGCCTTAGTATACAAAAAGAATTTACAGAGAGATATAAGCAATTACGTGACCAAGATTTCAACTAGGTCAAGCAAAGAAAGCAAAGCATAAGACATTTGCGGCAAGTAGTGCCCGATTCAAGTATTGAAGAGTCACAAGATCCGTAATGTTTCATTAGTGAAATTGAAATGATAAATAAAAAATTGATTTGACTCAGTTCATGTTAAAGCAAGGAAAATGACATAATATTGAATGAGAAGACAAATAAAATAAATTCATTTTTAATAAAAATAAAAGAAAAGATATATAAAAATAGAAAAGAAATATGTAAGCATAAGAAAGCCAGCAAGAGAGTTGAAAACGATAAGATACTAGCAAAGCAAAGTAGGAGAAAGGAATCAAGAGAAAGAGTAAGGGGGAGAACATCAGTGACGTTTAATGACGACATGATTATGATGAAAAAAACCGAAAAAAGATCAAATGAAAATAAAAAAACGACGATATGACACCTATGGAGGATAAAAATAAAGAAATAAACAAGAAATTATCAATGATGGATGCTAATGTAGAGAGTAATGATATATTGGCAGAGAATGAAAATAAAAATAAAGGAAAAAAAGTTTTTGAGAGAAATAATAGAACATGCAAGAGACATGCTTATAAAGTTATTGATGAAAACAAATCATTCGAAGAAAATAAATAGAATTAGAATGTGTTTTTGGAACGGCTTGAAACAAGGAAGACTTGTTTAAAAAATTATAAAACTCATAAATATTTATTTGATTTCCATCACTGTTTCATTAAATTTTAAAATAATTATAAATTTAGTTTATTTAAGGAACATTTTTTTCAATTGATGCAAGGAAGACATTTAATGAGGATAATGAATCAACAGGAAGATACAATCATAAAAAAAAATGAATTTTTCAATGACCATGAAAATAAAGACATGTGCGAAGAAGAAAATCAAGATTTACAGAAATAAAGACAAATTTTCATAAGTGAAACTAAAGTGGTAAGCCCGAAGAAGAGGAGTCGTAGTTTTAAAGTAATAAATATTGTTCAACGTGAAGAGGATAAAGGAACCCCTCACCATGGTAAAAATAAATGTTACGTAGTAAATTAAAAAAAAGTTTTAAATAATGTTGAAAATAATAGAAAGAATAAAGCTTTTTATTGGAGTAAACCCAAAGTTGTGGATAAAAAAGAATGTTGCTACGAAAAAAATATTACTTATGAAAATAAATTGAGAAAAGAATGTAAGGATAATATTACTGAAATGAAGGAGGTAGTTAGGACATATAAAGATAAACACAGAGGAAACACATGTTTAAAATAATATATGCCATTAAGAGAGCTCGATTTCAACATAGAGCAAGAAGGGAATTATGAAGAAAACATGTTACTGAACGAAAAGCTAGAATCTATGATGATCCAGAGAGATGAAGGAGATAACGTACAAAATCCTTAGAGCATATACTCCGAAAGGGGGTAAGTTAAATGAGAAGAGCGTGGTTAGTTTCTGTAGCATGTGGGAGAGAGAGAGAAAAGAAAGATATACCATTCTTGACTCTCTCACTAACTAGTGACTGGCTTAGTGAGGAAAATACAAGGATAGTGGATCTTATCTTCTTCTTTTTTGCACTGCAGGAAAGATGACCGCGACTTTCTAACACGACAAGCTCCGTCCAGAAGTATATGCTCTAAGGCAAGATCAAGCAGCTTCAAGCAATGAATACGCGAAAAGAGATGTTGAAAGAAAAAATATTTATAAAAAGAAGGAGGACACGTGGGATGAAAGTCAAAATAATAAAGAAATAAGTTTTGTTTCTTGGATAAGAAAACTAAATATGAAGCAAAAGGATAATAAATTATTTGATGATTATAAGTATGCCCCGAAATTTAATCATAATTGCATGCAGGAGGAAGGATTAAAATAAAAATCATATAGTTATAAAGAAAAGTTATTTGTGAGAAGGACAAGAGTAAATTTATATTAAAAGGAGTAAATACAGAATTAGATACAAAAAAAATAATTCACATGAGATAAAAGAAGAAGCAGAGTTATAAACAGAGAGAGATAATATTATACACGAGTCTAAGGAAAGAAAAGAATATGAGCTACTTAAGAAAAATAAGCAAGAAGGATTAAACTTGCGAACGATAAATAGAGTGATTGGAAAATTTTTACATATAGTTCAGTCATTAAAGACTATAACAGGGTATCTCTCAATTTTTTCGGATAGAATCGATATTTATAAAAACTTTGGGTTATCTTACTTCACAGATCAAAAGTTATCCCTATTGAAAATAATCACGTGTTTTTTTGACATATTTAACTATGTTATTAGACGACGTAAAAAAAATACATATTTTGTTATGTCATTGTTTGGAACGGTTTTCAACGTATTTTTTTCTCAAATACGTTTTTTTACGTATTTGCGATGGTATGAATGCCTTTAGGTTTTTGGAGTAGGCAAATATGTATTATAAGTTTTACAAAGTAATTTCTAAAAAAAAACTCGGTATTTTCATAAAAACTGTTATATGTAAATGTTGCATCTTTTATTTGTATGCGTATCGCCATCCGTCGGTAAATGTGTACTCGACCATAAATACGCTACAGCAAATCAGCTGAGAAAAAGAGGCTCTAGTCGAGCATAGACAGTCTGTTGAACAGAGTCTAGCAAGCGCCATGTAGCGATAAAGACAAGCTCTTTACAATCGTATATGTAAAGTAAAGCTAAGCCATTTACAACAAAATAGATTAATAATTACTGTACTTAAGATAATTTATAATACATATCAACCAATTTAATAATAACAAAAAGTGTATTCTTTCCGATCCCAGAACATAAAACCTCTATTCTCAAAAAAATCTGCAACCCTTTTCGTTTTATATCGTTTCTCACTGATTTGCTGTAGTTCACCTTCGTGTCTAGGATACATGAATTCAGTTGAGCTTAGGTTTTTGTCTCAAAAAGATGTTCGAGTTGGTTAATTTGGATTTTAAATATTATGAAAACTAGAGATTCGTTACTTCCAAGTCTGCTTTATTTTCAAAAAATACTAACTTTAGAGTAAATAGAACTTTGTACTTTTCGTGAATCATGTATCTCGTTGTTTATTGGTATAGATAGATATACGTATAAATATAGCAATTAAAATCATAAATTTTTAATGAGTCGTTTCATCTAAATTTTAATATATCTCCAGTTAATATATAAGACATTTTAAATATTAGAAACAGCAGTATACTTAATAAATTTATTCTACGAAGTAGCAAAATTGACTAAGAAAAGTTGATACTTTTTACTTTTAATTGTGTTGTAAATTAATGCAAATAAGGTATTATTTCATACAAAAGCCGCGAGCAAAATCAAGTCTGTTCCTTTTGGTTATCCAAAAGCAACAACATTTTTCATAACGGATTTTTCTCCGCTTATGCCACGTTTAAGAGCATGTCTTATATCTCTGTCCTCTTCTAATCAAATGATTGATTTTTCTGAAATATCTAATAATTGTAACAAAAAATAAAAAGGAAGCTCCATCTCGTATCATCTAATTTATTCAAATGGTACGTCAGTCACGTTTTATTAAATTCGTTAAATTAATTTATGTGCTCCTTCAATCATTCATGAACATCTTACTAACTTTCTGCAATCCATATCGTAAAAATTTTAATCGAGGGTAACTTAGATCGAATTTTACGGGCTTCATGAAATAAAATGATACGTCGATGAAATCGACACACCCATAGGAAATTTATTTTTTCAATTTTAATATTGACAACCTTGATTTTATAAATAAATTACTTATAAATTATTCAAGTAAGACCTTTTATATGTTTCAATTAACAAACACTAGATTTGTTGTTATTATTATAACATTATAATGTATGATATTAAATTGTACATTAAATAATATTTGTAATTTCAATATTTTTAAATTTGATGTAGGGCTAAAGAAAATGGTCAAGAAGCTGCGGAAACAATTTTTTAATTGAATATACATTAAATTACTTATTATCTATAATAATATTATGAATGAATGATAGTATGACCTTAAAATCATCTTACCTAAAATCTTCTGAGCAACGGTTTCCCAAGACTTAATACTTTTTATATTTTCAATTTATTTTTAATTACTACAGCCATATTTATATCCATATATGTTTGAAAAAAAGCAATAACATATGTGTTTTGTAAGGCTCTAAAATTATATTTTTTAAGTAAAGCTGACTTTAGAGAAATGAACCTTCGGTTTTTTAAAAATAATTTTTTCAATTCGAATCAACCAAGTCATGGGTCTTTTCAAGATGAAAATATGAGCGCCTTTAAATTAATAAACTTCCAAGACGAAAATTAATTACGGTAGACCAGTGTGAGACAATAAAAACGGAAAGAGCTGTGATTTTGATAAAAATATTGAGTATTTTCGAAAATTACTCTGTAAAACTAATAATATCTATTTGACCACTCCTAAAACTTGATGTTCTGAGTAATTTTTGCCAATTAATCCATTTCTCAATATTAGAAAACGAAAAAATTTGGGACTAGTGTATTTAAGCTATTTTTTATTCTAAAATTGGCAAAAAGAACCACAAAAGGGCTTCAATAGCCAAAATGGTTGATTTCTTGAAAAGTTCATAGAATTTTGTAGAAACTACGTATTCAAATTTTTTTATCAGAGACGCTATTCTTGCGCTATTTAGAGTGAAAAAATGTATTTTTCGAAAAAATTGCGTTTGCGGCCAACTTTGTATATTTTTATCTCGGAAATTATGGCCTGAAAAAAACTGAAAAAATTCAAGATTACTCAGAGTACAAAAAAAAAACATGATAAGTTAATAAAAAAATTTGGTTTGTTCCGTACAAGAGAAATGTTTGTATTATCGTCGACTTTTACAGAAAGTCCGCGTTCCTTAAATCGATATTTTCTTGATCTTAGGACATTAGTACAAAGAAATGGGAAACCAGATTTTTTTATTATTATGACATGCAATACGAAATGGGAAAAAATCACAGATAATATAGGGCAAAGTGAAGAAGTAACAGATAGACCAGATATTATTGTTGAAGTATTTTATCAAAAATTAAAACTATTATTAGAGCAAATTTCTAAAAAACATATTTTGGGAAAATGCATTGCCTATTCATACGTAGTGGAATTTCAAAATAGAGGATTATGGCATGCTTATATACTAATATTTTTGAGTAAAGATGATAAAATTTACAATAGTGATGACATTGATAAATTTATAGTAGCTGAAATTCTAAATAAAAATAAGAATCCCAGATTATATGAAATACTTAAACAATTTATGATCCTTATAAAGATCAGAATAAAAACTCACCTTGTATGGATAAAGAATCAGGAATTTTCCGAAACGATTTAATAAAACTACAATAATGACAAATGGTAATCCTATTTATCGACGAAGAAATAATACAAATGAGATATTAAACACTAAAAACAAGTGGGTAGACAATAGTTTTGTGGTTTCTGATAATCCGTATTCACTACTAAAGTTTAACTGTCATATTAATATTGAATTATGTTCAACAATAGGAGTTATAAAATACTTATTTAAATGCTACTTCGAAGGACATGATTGTGCATTTATCGAAATGGAAGCAAGTGAAATAAATACTGTAAGTAATACTAATGATGAAACGAATGATTTGGATATGTTTAATGATGAAATTCAACAATTTATATATATACACGAGATACGTTTGCCCACCAGAAGCTATACATCGCATATTAGAATATAATATAAGTGAACTTTTACATACAATTTATAGATAAGCTGTTCATAATAGAAGTGCACAAAATGTGTATTTTTAAGAAGGATCTGAACACGGAATTAATAAGAAAAATGTAAAAACAATACTAGCAGCGTGGTTTGAACTTAATAAAAGTGACCCAGAGACACGTAATTACTTTTATTCTGATGTACCACAACATTATGATTTTAATCGAATATATAAAACATGGACAAGAAGAATAAAAACTATGAAACCTATTCTAACCAGAATGTACTCAGTTAATCCAAAACATAGAAAAAGATTCTTTTTAAGATTACTTCTGCTTCACGTTAAAGCTGAAAAACTTTTGATGAAATTACATACTCAACATTCTTTGAAGCAATAAAAGCAAAAAATTTAATGGAAATCGATGATGAATGGGATGAATATTTAGAAGAATCTTGTAAATCTCAATTTCCAGAAGCTTTTTGTCAATCATTTGGTTACATTTATACATTTTACAATCCAATTAATGCTCGAGAATTATATGGAAAATATAAAATCTATTTTTATCCTCCAAAAATAAATGAACAAAAAGGTGAAGAATATGCATTAAGCATAATTAATGATATTTTAACTAATAATGGATTCCAATTAAGTGACTTTAATTTACCTAGTTCAGAATATTATATTGAAAATAACGAAATTAAATATAGTACAGTAAATAATGTTTATAATATTGAGTCAATTATTGATACTCTAACATATGCTTAAACGACTATTTGTAATACAGTAATGAATTCATGAAATAAAAATTGCACTGGAAAGTATATATATCTAGGCGTTTCAGGTCGAAGTGGTAAAAGCTACTTATTTGATATAATTATAACTTATTACAAGATGGTGTGACAGTACATACAGCATTTAAATTACTGTTGAACATATCTGAAGACACAATATGTGATATTAGTGCAAACAGCGAAATAGGTAAAAAAATGAAAAATGTATCAATTTTTATCTGGGATAAAATCACAATGACATCAAATTACGCTTTTAAAGCCGTCGATCGCATGTTTAAAGATGTATGTGATAATAATTATCGGTTTGGATGGAAAACATTTATCATATCGGGTGATTTTAGACAAACATTGCTAATAGTAAAACATGGAAATAGAACACAGATAGTAGAAAATTGTGTAAAAAAAAGCTATTTATGGGAACATTTTTAATCTATGTCTTTAAAAGAAAATAAACCTTTAACGTAATCAGATAATAAATTTAAAAATTGGTTACTAAATATAGAAAATGGTAATTTTCATTCAAAATATGAAAACGGAAATAAAGTTATACAAATTCCAAAAAAAATATTATAAAGCGCAATCTAATTGATGAAATTTACGGGCATAATCTAAATATTAAAAATTGTGACTATTACTAAAATATTATATTAGCACCAACTTATATTAGTAGAAGTAACAGAAATGGATGAAAAAATTTTATCAAAAATAAATGAACCAGTAATAGAGTACTTCAGCATTGACTCTGCAAATGATGTAGATAACGAATGTTCACACGTAATTTTGCCAACAGAATTTTGAAATTCTTTAACGCCTAACGATTTATTTTCACATGGATTATAATTAAAAAAGGAGCTATGGTAATGCTTTTAAGAAATGTTAATTTGAATGAAGGATTTTGTCACAAAACCCGATAAATAATAACGAAATTAAAACAATATACTTTTATTGTGCAAATATTAACGAGGAGTAAAAAAGGGAGCACTATATTCTTACCACGTATGACCTTATCAGCAAATGATGAACTGCCATTCCAGATGACCAGAAAACAATTTCCTGTAAAACTTGCTCATGCAATGACTATTATTAAGTCGCGAGGACAATCATTTAAAAAAGTAGGAGTGTATTCATCAACACCAATTTTCAGTCACGGGCAGTTATGAGTAGCACTTTTAGAGACAATTAATAAAAAAAAATTGAAAATATTAACAGAAAAATCAAGAAAAGTTGAAGATGAAATAGTCCATACAAACATCGTTTACAAAGAAATATTATAAAACCACAATACAAAAATTAAATATAATGAATGAGAAAATAAAATTACACATTTTTGAAGCTCTAATATAACATTAAATATAACAAAATTGAAAATTATGAAGTGGAGTTCAGCGCTGTATGGTTAAAATCACAGCTGCTATTGTTAGTTCTGCCGTCCAAAGTATAAAAGTAATTAACTACATTGGAATCCCATTGGAGTTAAGGTTTTCTTACTTTGGACGGCAGAGTTATGTGCCATTGAAAAAACGCAATCGCTTTTTTAAATGCTGTGTGGCCAAATAAAACATGGTTGCTATTGTAAGCGCTGTGATGGGAAAGAACGCTAAAACTACTGTAAGCGCTGTGTAATTAGAAATTCGCGACTGCTTTTCAGAGTACTATCTGGTTTAAAAAACGCGGCTGCTATTGTAAATGCTGTGTGGTTAAAAAACACAACTATTGTAAGCGCTGCGTAATAACAAATTTACGGCTGCTATTTTAAGCGCTGTGTAGTTAAAAAAACGCGGCTGCTATTGTGAGCACTGTGTAATTAAAAATTCATGGTTGCTTTTTTGAGCGCTGTGTAGTTACAAATTTGCGGCTGCTATTTTGAGCGCTGTGTGGTTGAATAATGCGACTGCTATTGTAAAGCGCTGTGTAATTAGAAATTCACAGTTGCTATTTTAAGCGCTGTGTAGTTACAAATTCGTGGCTGGTATTTTGAGCGCAGTGTGGTTAAAAATACGCGGCTGCTATTGTAAGCGCTGTGTAATTAAGTATTTACGGTTGCTATTTTGAACGCTGTCTAGTTAAAGAAACTCAACTGCCAATGTGAGCACGGTATTATTGATAAAACACGACTTTTATTTGACTTAAAATATAAACTATTATTTACTTTTATTTACGTTTTTAAAACTTTTCAAAATGCTACTACTAAATCTTTCCTTAAATATGTAGATTAGAATATTCATAATAAATACATTTTTTTCTTTAATACTAGCAAAATTTACCTCACTCCTAACATCGCTCGGCTGCATTCTTATATATTATATTATTATATATAAATTTGCTAATTTAATTGACAATAGTATTTCAACATAAAATAAGTATTTAATTTTTTTCGAACATTAAAAATTGAAATCATAAATACGTTGTTCGTTGTACTAAATTTAACAATCATTCGTTAATCACTGATAAAATGTTACTATATATATGTATATAGAATAACTTTTCTTTTATCGAATCATATTGTATGTATAAATATGAAATAATATATTAAATATGAAATTTTGTTATGTGTCAGAACTTAAAAAACTGGTATTGAATGATAATTTATAATAATTGTTCTCATTTCAATTTATTTTACATTTATTTTTAAGAATGTATATTCTCATCGATCAAGATCTGCAAAATTATCTGTTAATGTATGAATATGAAAAAAAAACGCTGCCAAGTGCTTTGGCGGAATGCTATCTCATAGAGCTCTCTGAGTTTCATTAATTTTTCTATATTTATTTAAATGGGATTTTAATATAAAAAATTGTCTAACATTAATATTTACTCATATTATACTTTATAAATTTCGAACATACATGGTAGCTGAGTTAAATTGGGTGACACGCTACCAAATTAACTTTTTAACTGGGCAAATGTAAACCAAAATCAATATTCCAAATATTATATATTATACACATTCAATAAAATAGATGATTTATGTTTTAATATTTTTTCAGCAATTTTAACAAATGAAACTTAAGAAAATATTTGGTAATGATGCTGAGTTAAATTAGGTGACACACTACCAAATTCATGATAAATGTCAAAGTGTCCTTTCATCAAAAAGTTATTTAATTGGTATTAATAGAACAAAATAATAAAGGCATCAATGATAATTTCTCAAAAAATGTTACATAGAGTATTAAATATAAAAATTCAAATTTGTTATGAAGCAATTAAAATCAGGCATTGTTATATTTCTATTTAATAAATATTTTGTAAAAAAGGTATTGAAATATAATTTTTTTAACCTCTTTAATGGTTGTTTTGATACATTTTTTGCCATTTATGATATGCACGTATTAAAAAATGATAAATTTGTCAATAATCAACTAAATTTAACAATATAAATAAGCATCCTTAATATTACTTAAAGTATATTTGACTATTTTAAAATGATTTAAAATATTTTTTATGAGAAGTTTCCCATGGTTCATATATATTTTCTTCGTATTTTAAAGCATCAAGTAATACAAAAAACTACAATGAATTTGTTCTATTGAGAAAATAATATAACGTAGTAATAAAAAGATCGATGACAACGAAATTTCTAATTGTAACCACGCTAAGAAAAAAGATAAATGAAAAATAAAAATTTTTATGAAAATTTTCAAGATTTTCTTAAATTAAAACTGCTCTAAGAAAATTACTTTTCCAAAATTTGTTTTCTTTGGACAGAAGCAAATAACTTGCATACAAATTTTGGAGCAAATCTATCGAATGGTTTTCGTAAAATAGAAAAAAAATGGAGAAAAAAATTTTTTTTTAATTTTAAAAATGCTATAAAATTAAAAGTGCGCTAAGAAAATTAGTTTTCAAAAATTTTTCTTCTATTGGCAGTCAAAAATAAGTTTCAAACAAATTTTTAAGCAAATTCTTCAAGTAGTTGACGTAAAATTAAAAAAAAAATGAAATATCGAAATTTGTTTAAAATTCTTAAAATGACTCTAAAAAAAATACTCTAAGAAAACAAATTCTCAGTAGCTTCCGCACCAGTTAATCAAAAAAATTGAATTGTATAGAAAATTTGAAGTAAATTCATCGAGTAGTTTTTAAGATTTTATTGGCTTAATAAATAGAAACATTTTTATCAAAAATTTCAAAATGCTTTTAAATTAAAACTAAACTGAGAAAATCAGTTTCTAGAAATTTATTTTATATAAGCGATTGCAAACAATTTCCATGCAAATTTTGAAGCAAATTCATCCAGTAGTAATAGAAAAAAACCAAAAAAATTAAAAATCGAAATTTTTTTTTTTCTGAACGACTCAAATTAAAACTACGCTATAAAAAACAATCATCAATAGCTTCCCAGCAAGTTCTACAAAAAAATAAAATTTATGCAAAATTATTAGCAAATCGATGGAGTAGTTCTCGAGATACAATTTACCAACTGAAATCACACACACACACACACACACACACACACACACAGACACACACACACACACACACGCTCACACACACACACACACGCACACACACACACACACACACACACACACACACATATACACGCTACACACTCAGACACACACAAATAAACAAACATGCTCATACACAAACTTATAGACAGGCACTTAAATAAAACATACATATTACTTCTAGCAGGCCTAAAAACAACATATTAACTGACAAGGAGAAACCCACAAAAACATACACCTGAAGTTATAAATACTATACAAGATACATTTAAACCGACATAAACGCTTTATCGATACACACTTCTATACCATACAATTACAAATACATACATATACGCACACACGCAAATATGCATGTGCACACACATACATACACTAACGTGCTGGCACTTAAACACACACACACACACACACACACACACACACACACGCACGCACCCACGCACACTCACACACACACACACACACACACACACACACACACACACACACACACACAACACACACACACACACATACAGACATTCTCTGGTAACAACTTTTCCGATTCCACGAAATCAAATATGTACAAATTAATGAAAAAACGCTGCCAAGTGCTTTGGCGGAATGCTTTCTGATAGAGCTCTTTGAATTTCATTAATTTTTTTATATTTATTAAAATGTGATTTTAATATAAAAAAATTGTGTAACATTGATATTTATTTATAAATTTGTACTTTAAAAGAACGATGACAACGAAATTTCTAATCGCAACCACGCTAAGAAAAAAGATGAATAAAGAATAAAAATTTTCAAAATTCTCTTAAATTAAAACTGCGCTGAGAAAATTAGTTTTCCGAAATTGGTTTTCTTCAGACAGTAGCAAATAACTTGCATAAAAATTTTGGAGCAAATCTATCGAATGGTTTCCGTGAAATGGAAAAATAATAAAATTAATAGTTTGTCAAAGAAATCAGTTTTCAAATGTTTTTATTATTTTAGCAGTATCGAATAATTTCTATACACATTTTTAAACAAGTTCTTAGAGTAATTTACGTAAGATCCAAAAAAAAGAAAAATTTAAAATAAATTTTTTTCAAAATTTTCAAAATGCTCTAAAATTATAACTGCGCTAAGAAAATAAGTTTCCCAAAGCTTATTACCTTTAGACAATAGCGAATAACTTGCATTAAAATTTTGGAGCAAATCAATCGAATGGTTTTCGTAAAATAGAAAAATAATAAAAAATAATAACTTTTTAAAAAATTTTTAAAATACTCTAAAATTAATAGTATGCCAAGAAAATCAGTTTTCAAATGTTCTTATTATTTTAACAGTAGCAAATAATTACTATACAAATTTTTAAACAAATTCTTAGAGTAGTTTATGCAAGACCCAAAAAAAATGAAAAATTTTTAAAAAAAATTTTTTAAATTATCTTAAATTAAAACTGCACTAAGAAAATAAGTTTTCTAATGCTTGTTTTATTAAGGCAATAACGAATAATTTGCATGAAGGTTTTAGAGCAAGTCTAACGAATGGTTTTTGTGTAATATAAAAAAAAATGAAAAATAAACATTTTTTCAAAAATTTTCTAAATGCTCTAAAATTAAAACTGCGCAAAAGAAATAAGTTTTCCAAAGTTAGTTTTCCTCAGACAATAGCAAATAACTAGCATACAAATTTTGGAGCAAATCTATCGAATGGTTTTCATGAAATAAAAGAAAAATGAAGGAAAAATTTTTTTTTCAAAATTTTTAAATTTCTTTAAAATTAAAAGTGCACTAAGAAAATCAGTTAATGAAAGTTTTTCTTCTTTTTGCAGTCGCAAATAATGTCCATACAAATTTTCAAGAAAATTCTTTGAATAGTTTACGTGAAATACCAAAAAAATGAAAAATCAAAATTTTTTTTTAAATTATTAAAATAGCTCTAAAAAACTGAGCTAAGAAGATCAATTTTCAATAGCTTCCCCCCCAGTCAGACAAAATAATAAATCGCATGCAAAATTTGAAGCAAATCCATCAAGTAGTTCTCGAGATATTTTTGGCGTACTGAAATCAAACACACACACACACACATACATACATACAGACATTTTCTGGAAACCACTTTTTTCGACTTCCTGAGTCTAAATCTGTACAAATTAATGAAAAAATAGAAAAAAATTTTTTTATTGATACAATGCTTACTTTATGAGAAAGCAAAATAGAAAAAAAACTTTTTTTATCGATACAATGCTTTCTCTATGGGAAAGCATTTTCCGCGAACTATGAGCGTTTCAGAAAACAGAAATACAACCAATAACTAAATATATATTTTTTATTACACACAGACACACACACACACACACACAAACTTTTACGCAGTTCGCCAACGTAAACTTCTTCACTGCAATGAATATATACTTACGGACACCGATAAATTCACCAAAACACAAAAACATGCACATAATGACAATAATGAAATACGACTCACTTTTAAGCTCACACGAACATTTTCTCTAAAACAAAATCGTACAGACACACAACATAGAGACACTCTTATCAACACATATACTTATAGACATAGACAAACCAACCAATACGCACATTAAAACGTACGCAGTGGCACGAATACAATATGAAACTCTTTTTAACTGACGTTAACATTTCTACTAATACACATACACACCATACATATGCACACATATACACGCACAGACATACACACACATACCATTCACACACACACACACACAGACACACACACACACACACACACACACACACACACACACACACACACACACACCACAAACTTACATACTCTTACATCATACATAAAAATACACACACATACTTACATAGTACATGCGCACATGAATGCACACATATACACACGCGCACACACGCACGTACACATACACGCATGATCGCACAAATACACACACACAGACACACTCAAACACGCACGTACACACACACACACACACTCAAATGTACATGCCCGCATATACAGACACATATATAAACATACATATGTACATACATAAACATACCGACAATTACACTAAAAATCCCACTAAAGCACAAAGAAATATACTAATACACACACATATACACAAAAGACTCATGATAAAATTCACACTCTTATCGTAATTCACATAGACATCAACACACACACACACACACACACACACACACACACACACACACACACACACACACACACACACACACACACACACACACACACACACACACACACACACACTTACACACACACACACATACCGATATATACGCTACAACTAGAACCTAAATGAACAAACATGCATACTAACTTATAGACAGGCACTTAACAAACATACATTTTTCTCTGCTACGAACACATATTAACTGACAAGGAGAAACCCACAAAAACATACACCTGAAGTTATAAATACTATACAAGATACATTTAAACCGACATAAACGCTTTATCGATACACACTTCTATACCATACAATTACAAATACATACATATACGCACACACGCAAATATGCATGTGCACACACATACATACACTAACGTGCTGGCACTTAAACACACACACACACACACACACATCAATTAATACGCAATTGACCAACATAAACTTCTTCACTGTTATAGAAATATACTCACGGACACCGACAAACCCACAAGACACATGAAAGAAAACATACGGAACAATTATACACAATACGACTCATTTTTTATATGACACGAACATCTTCTTGAGTACACTATTATACAGGCACACTACATATAGCACCCTTATTAACATATATACTTATAGGCAAAGACAAACGAGCTTATACACATACATAGTGGCACGAATGCAAAATGACACACTTTTTAAATGACGTCAACACTTTCACTAATACACATATACACGCATGCACACACACACACATACACACACGCATGCACACGCACACAGCAACGACACATGCACACTCTAATTATAATTCAATTTTGTTTAATATTATAATGTTGAAACGTAATATTAATAAATTGAATTATGTGAAAATGATTATTAATCACAATGGATGATGTATTTTGAAAATGTCTGAATCAAAATAAACAAAACTATTCTTCTTTAATGAATTAATAATTGCTTTAATTGTTGACAATCACTTTACACAAATACATATTTAATCATATATATTTATGTAGGTATTTGTATTTAAACAGAAAGTAATTACTTTAAAATTGTTTAAAAAATTATTTAAACATTAACATTGTAATATATTACTGATGTTTGATCTAAAAAATAATTATGATCATTTTTAAAAATTTCAATCAATAAATTTTAACTTTAACGCTATTTTATATTGACCAATAAAAGTTCTATCTTTGAATGTTCTAATAAATTAATTTATCAATTGTCAAGGAATAAAATTGCCTAATTTATGGGCTATTCAAAAAAAATTTATACGACGTACACATTACACTTAAATAAAATAACATTCAATATAAAATAATTAATATTTTTGATTAATTATTATTTCTTACAATGAGTTTTTTTTTTTAAACTACACATATACAGAATAAACACATGTATATAGTTGTATGCTCAGGACTTAAGCAACTTCCACCCCGCCCCTTTAGCTCCCTAGCCCTTTCTCGATATAGCCACTCCTCAAATTACATTGTAATTATTCTTCTTATTATTTTTTATTTAATGTCACTGTATTTTGTGCTATTGTTGCGATGCTAATTAGCGATGGTCAGCAGTGTGTTTGTGAACAAAGCACATGTAACGTGCAATGGTGCTTGTATCATTTGACCGAGAGCGGGAATCAAATTTGCAGCCTCGAGATTATGAATCCATCGCCCTACCGAATGAGCTACTGATGACCTCTAATTCTCCTTCTAAATTGTTATTTACGTTATTTGAAACGAAAAGGCCCCCTCTGCCCCTGCCCCTAAAATCTCACAGCTACCCCCTTCGATTTATGTGCTCCCCCCTCCTCAGCTCCATCTCACACCATTCTCTTACTTTAATATTCTGTTGTGATAACGAAGATTGATTATTTTTATTTACATTTCATTATTGCAAATATAATTATAACTAATAGATAATACAAAACTTCATCTCTCAATTACATCTAAGTCTGATATTACATAACAATAATAAAAAAATAATATTTTTTTATATTACTTTGCAGTACCGAATCCAGCGAAGGCGCGCTGTCCTGCAGGGGAGCACTAGGATGTGAGAATGATGCCGTAGTGTGTCCGACGACGAGTTGACATTGTCCTCGTCAAAGTCGGAAAGCTCTCATACTTAGGCCTGGGGAGGTATGAGAGTTATCACCCCTAGGACGGCGGACTCACCTGCGATCGGAACAGGATTCCTAGTGTGTGGGGTTTAATTCAACAATATGGCTAATTCAAATTTTCAACCTTTTTTAAACTGCGCTGGTACATCCAATAACAGTTTTAACCATACGTGTAATGGATCTCAAGATAATTTCTGTTATGTATGTTCAGAATATATTGGACAACGAAACAAAAGAAAAATCACAGATAATATTAATTTTATCTATCAAAAATGTTTTGATATTGAGATTTCTCAACAGGATAAAATTTGGGTTCCTCATTATATATGTGCTTCATGTTATGCCATGATGAATCGATACAACACCAGTCAGGCTAGGTCCAAATTAAAATTTACTATACCTACAAAGTGGAAGGAACCAAAAGATGAAAATGATTGCTATTTTTGTTTAACAAAGATACAAGGTTTAGACAAGATACAGAAAAAAGGAATAGTATATCCTAATACTTCTTGTATAGAATTTCCATCCAAGAATTTTATAGATATTTTTGAAAATAAAGATTCGAGAGATAGTTTTACAACAGGCTTAGGGAATCTAAATGTAGATGAAAACTCGACAGATGAAACAACTGAAAATCTGATTGCCGCAGACGGAAGCTCATCAAATGAAGAAGATCTAAGTTCACCTGAAGAACATTCTCTGGATAGTGATGAAGAGTATATTCCTAAGGGTGAAGAACGAACTGTTGAAAAGTTTGATCAAAAAAGTCTGAACGATTTATTTAGAAAGAGTGGTTTATCTAAGGAACAATCAGAGTTTATGGCTTCAGAGTTTAAGAGACGAAATATGTTGACAAAGGGTACTAAAGTATGTGCATATCGTAATCGAGAAGAGCGCTTTAGAAATTATTTCAAGAATGATTCTAATATGGTTTATTGCACGGACGTGAAAGGTCTTATTGATGAATTGAAACCCAACATATACAAACCTGAAAATTGGCGACTATTCATTGATTCATCAAAGCGCAGCCTTAAAGCAGTACTCCTCAATATCACAAATAAATATGCTCCTATACCATGAGCACATTCAACAGTACTTAAAGAAGAGTATTCCAATCTTGAACTACTTTTAACGAAAATAAAATATAGAGAACATAAATGGCAAATATGTGGCGATTTAAAGATTTTATCTATGATACTTGGACAACAATCTGGATTTACGAAGTACCCATGTTATTTATGCATGTTTGATAGCAGAGATAGAGAAAAACACTATAAAAAGAAAATTTGGCCATCAAGAGAATCGTTTGAACCTGGAAAACAGAATGTTATAAAAGATCCACTCGTTAATCCTTCGAAAATTTTGATACCGCCTCTGCATATAAAGTTTGGATTGATAAAGCAATTAGTTAAAGCTTTGGACAAGGACGGTCAATGCTTCCAATATATAAGCAAAGTATTTCCCCATAAATCTGATGCTAAATTAAATGAAGGTATTTTTGATGGTCCTGAAATCCGAACTTTATTTAGAGACGAAAACTTTGAACAAAGCATGACTGATGTTGAAAAGGCAGCATGGTTAAGTTTTAAAGAGGTATCGACGAAATTTTCGGGTAATGCCAAAGACACGAATTATAAAGCTATTGTGAAAAGAATGGTACGTAATTTTGAAAAATTGGGTTGTCTAATGAACTTAAAACTTCATTTTCTTGATTCACACGTTGATCAGTTTCCTGAAAATAACGGAGACTTTACTGAAGAGCATGGTGAACGATTTCACTAAGATTTAAAGGAGTTTGAACGTAGATTTCAAGGAAACTGGGGTATCAACATGTTAGCAGATTACTGCTGGATGATAAAAAGAGAAACAGCTGCGAAAAAAGGACAAAAACGTGTCAGAAATCCACTACATCGGTCATTCGAAGAGAAACGTGTACGTAAGCGTAAGCCAATTTAAAAAAAACATCGGAGAGAGAGAGAGAGAGAGAGAGAGACAAACATAGACAAAATGTTAAGTTTAACGTACACAATAGGCTAAGTTAATATCTTGAATTTACAGTCAATGCTGTGAAAGACTCTAAAATTAGTATTTCAGACGTAAAATTTTTAAAAAATCAATAAATTTACCATATAAAGTTCTTGTCACCGCCCTCTAGAAGTAGTTTTTACACAATCTGACTTCAAATTCATGATCAGCAATCTGAAAAACCCCCAGGATAGTATTTCCAATGTTTATCGACTCTTCAAAAGACGCATGATTAAATTTTAATATTGTTTAAATCCATTTTAGGCAAAATTTCGACTTTTACCGATTTCCTCATCTTTTCAGCCCCATACAGAGGACTAGAATCGCGTTAAAAAAATTTGAAGGTATGGTTTTCCGTGTATTTTTTCCCGTAGAATTCGATTTTGAAGTCCAATTAACCGTATCTCATGATTTGTTTTTTCTAGACTCGAAAAACCGCAAAAAAACCGTAAAAAATGAGGTTTTTTCAATAAAACTCTGAGAAAAGGTAGGAAAACCCTATATTTTTATTACAGATTCGGATTCAGCGTCGAAAAATACATGGGAATATGTATGTCCGGTCAAAATATCAGACATTTTTTTTCATTTTGTGGGCCTGTGTTAGAAATGAGAAACAAAAATCCATTTTCTAATAAACGCTATAGCTTCTATATAAGCTAAAGCTTTCACATAGAAAAACATCGTTACGATATTGATTGACAACAATTGAACTTAGCAAACTCTATACTCAAGAAACTACATAATTATTTACGGCATAATTCAAAAACTTTTATAATATGTTGTTGAAATTAGCTTAAATGCAGTTTCAAAGAATAAATAAAAAAAATTTACTACTATTATATTAAAGTGAAGAATTAAGACTTTATTTTTCTTACGTAAATATCTTTTGCATTATTGTCACATACATACACATACACACATATACACATACACGTATTCATACACATACACTTACTCATATACATATAAACAATATCCGTCACTCCTTTACCGTCTCTCCGTCTCCATATTTCCTTCCCGTCTCTCCGTCTCCGTCTCTCCATCTCTATCTTTGTTATTACTTTATTATATTACTTATGTATCATTTTAAATTATATTACTACCATTATATTAATCTGAAGAATTAAACCTTTTTTCTCCCAGGATATCGTTTACATAATTGTCGCATGTATATATATATATATATATATATATATACACTCACACACTTGCACCTACATTTATGCACACATACACATACACATACGTACATTCACATGCATACATACACACATTCATATACACACATACACATATATGTATATATAAATATATATATATATTCCCATGTACATTTTCACATATACATGTCACATTAACACATACACTCATAGATATAAACACATACATACATACACATACACATATACACATATGCACGTACACATACAGAACATTTGCCTTTTCATCTCCATCTCTTTGTCTCCGCCACTCCGTCTCTTTATCTCCGTCACTCCATCTCTCTGTCTCTGTTTTTTTCTCTCCGTTTCTCCATCTCCGTCTCTTCGTCACCGTTATTACTTGATTAAATTACGTATATATAATCTTATATTATATTACTACCATTATAATAATGTAAAGAATTAAGCCATTTTTCTCCCGGGAATATCATTTGCATATTTGTCAAATATATATATATATATATATATATATATATTACCATGTAAATTTAATAAGAAAAAATGCGTAGACATTTGCTTACTTCTATTAGTAAAGAACAATTATACTGATATCAATCATAAAGCAAACTCCAGAAATCAGCAAATTGTAAATCACAAGAAATTGTCAACAATAAAATCAAATTTTCAAAAAATAAATTTTGAACATCTTGAAGAAAAAAAGTTACAAGAATTGTCACTACAACAATTGCATTAATTGAATATCATAAAATGTTTGGAGGCAACAAATTATAAACCCAAAACTTATCTACAGAAAATTTACCATTACAGTAATAAACGAAAATATAAACAAACAAAAGAAAAAATTTCAAAATGTAATTGTTAAAAAATTAAATACAATAACGTTGAAGAATCTAAAAATGATATTAAGCAAAAACGAATTCTGACATTACTACTATCATATTAAAGTAAAGAATTAAGACTTTTTTTTTACGTGCCCACACAGCATGAAAGATTGCTGCAAGGTTGCTGCAAGGTTTCATGAAAGTTTCGAAACTTCGCAGCAACCTTTCATGAAAGATTGCAGCAACATTTATATGTTCGTGCTAGAACCCGGTTGAAATATTTCTAAAAACCTCGCAGCAATCTTTCAGAAAACCTCCCAGCAACCTTTCATGAAAACCTCACAGCAATATTTCAGGAAATGTAACAGAAACATTTCAAGAAACCTTGCAGCAATCTTTTAGATCACCTCGCCGCAACCTTGCAGGAAACCTCGCAGCAATCTTTCAGGAAATGTAACAGAAACATTTCAAGAAACCTTAAAGGAATCTTGCAGGAAAAATAGCAAAAACATTTCAAGCAACCACACAGCAATTTTTCAGAAAATCTCGCCGTAACCTTGCAGAAAACCTGGTAGCAACCTTTTATGAGATATTGCAGCAACATTTATATGTCCGCGCTAGAACCCGGTTGAAATATTTCTAAAAACCTCGCAGCAACCTTTCATAAAAACCTCGCAGCAACATTTCAAGAAACCTTGAAGCAATCTTTCATGAATGGTTTCTCGTAATATTTCATGAAATTTTTCCCAAATTTTGCCGCGAACAACGCTCATACCTTTCCGTATGGTTTCCTGCAATATTTTGTAAAATATTTCTTAAATCTTGCCAAAAGCTTGCTGCAGTAATATTTAATAGTAGGCAGGATTTTATATCCTTGTGTGATCAAGTTTTTCATATTTGCTTAAGTATCAATCGTTGCATCTATAAATTACTAGTTGAGCGCAATAGTATTATTATCAATATTTGTGAACAAGAAGAAAAAATTCCTCAGCATCGTTTTTGAGAAAAGTAGAGAATATTGAAATAAAAGGTTTTGTTTCTAATATTTATGCGTTCTTTACTTTTTTCAATAACAATTCGATGGAGTTTTTTACCCAACGCATAAATATTTATAATAATAGCATATTTATTGCGCTCAACTTCCCGTTTACAATACAACTACAGCAATAAATACTTGAGTAAATAACAGGAAACCAAATATAAGACAAGAACAGCGAATCTGGCCTGCTCTTAGAATCTTTTATAAAAACTTGCGGAATTATTGCTGAAACTGTTTATAAAAGGTTTGCTGCAATTTCATTTTGAAATTATTCATGAAACTTTGCTGATACTTTTTGTAAAACGCTTTTCTGGAATATTTTATAAAGATTGCCAAAAATATGGTAATAACCATTGGCGAAATGTACATAGCAATATTTTTTGTGATATCTTAAAAATCTTGTCAAAAACCTTGCAGAAATCTTACTGCAACTTTTAACAAAAGATACCTCGTAATATTTCATAAAATATATTCATCAAATTTTGCTGGAAACCTCGTTGAAACCTTTCATAAAAGGTATCTTGCAATATTTCGTAAAATGTTTCTAAAATCTTGCACGAACCTTGCTGCAACCTTTTATCAAAGGTCTCTTGCGATATTTCGTAAAATGTTCCCCAAATCTTGCTAGAAACCTCACTGAAACCTTTCATGGAAGGTTTCTAGCAATATTTTATAAAATGTTTCTAAAATCTTGCAGGAACCTCGCTGCAATCTTTCATGGAAGGTTTCTTGCAATATTCCATGAAAAGTTCCCCAAATCTTGCAGAAACCTCGCTGCGACCTTTCGTGAAAGGTTTCTTGCAATATTTTATGAAATGTTTCTAAAATCTTGCAGAAAGCTCGCTGCAATCTTTCATAGAAAGTTCTATGCAAAATTCCATCAAAATGTTGTCTAAATCTTGCTGAAAATCTTGCTGAATCATGTAATAAAAGTTTTCTTGCAATATTTCATGAAATGTTTTTAAAGTCTTGAAGAAACCGCGCTGCAACCTTTCATTTAAGGTTTCTTGCAATATTTCATGAAATATTTCTAAAATCTTGCAGAAAACTTGCTGCAACCTTCCATGAAAGGTTCCTTGCAATATTCCATGAAATGTTTTCTAAATTTTTCTGAAAACCTCGCTGAAACATGTCGTGAAAGTTTTCGTCCAATATTTCATGAAATGTTCCTAAAATCTTGCAGAAACCTCGCTACAACCTTCCATGAAAGGTTCCTTGCAATATTCCATGAAATAATTTCTAAATCGTGCTGAAAACCTCGCTGCAACCTTTCGTGAAAGTTTTCTTGCAATATTTCATGAAATGTTTTTAAAGTCTTACAGAAACCGCGCTGCAACCTTTCATTTAAGGTTTCTTGCAATATTTCCTGAAATATTTCTAAAATCTTGCAGAAAACTTGCTGCAACCTTCCATGAAAGGTTCCTTGCATTATTCCATGAAATGTTTTCTAAATTTTTCTGAAAACCTCGCTGAAACATGTCGTGAAAGTTTTCGTCCAATATTTTATGAAATGTTTCTAAAATCTTGCAGAAACCTCGCTGCAACCTTTCATGAAAGGTTCCTTGCAATATTCCATGAAATAATTTCTAAATCGTGCTGAAAACCTCGCTGCAACCTTTCGTGAAAGTTTTCTTGCAATATTTCATGAAATATTTCTAAAATCTTACAGAAACCTCGCTACAATCTTTCATGAAAGGTTTCTTGCGAAATTTCATGAAATATTTCTAAGACCTTGCAGAAACCTTGCTGCAACCTTTCATGAAAGGTTCCTTGCAATATTCTATAAAATGTTTTCTAAATTTTGCTGGAAACCTCTATGCAATCTTTCATAAAAGGTTTCTTGCAATATTTCATGAAATATTCTTAAAATCTTTCAGAAACCTCGCTGCAACCTTTCATGAAAGGTTTCTTGCAATATTCTTTGAAATGTTTTCTAAATCTTGCTGGAAACCTCGCTGAAACATGTCATGAAAGTTTTCTTGCAATATTTCATGAATTGTTTCTAAAATCTTGCAGAAACCTCGATGCAACCTTTCATAAAAGGTTTCTTGCAATATTTCATGAAATGTTTTATGATACCTTGCAGAAACCTCGCTGCAACCTTTCATGAAAGGTTCCTTGCAATATTGCTTGAATTATTTTCTGTAACCTTGTAGCAAGTTTGCAGCAATATCACACTGAAATGTTTCATGAAACCTCTTAGCAATGTTAAGACAAGATTGCTGCAATCTTGTGACAATATCTCAGCACAATATTTCAGTGAAAGTTTCACTGCAATATTTCATGCTGTGTGGGTAAATATCTTTTGCATTATTGTCACATACATACATACACATACACACGTGCACCTTCAACATACACATACACACATACACACATAAACACATATCCATACGCATACATTTACTCATATATACATACACACATACACAATATCTGTCACTCCGTCTTCGTCTCTTCGTCTCTTCGTCTTCGTTTCTCCGTCTTCCCGTCTTCGTCTCCGTCTTCGTTTCTCCGTCTTTCCGTCTTCGTCTTTCCGCCTTCGTCTTTCCGTCTCCGTCTTTCCATCTTCGTCTTTCCGTCTTAGTCTTTCTGTCTCTGTCTTTTCATCTCCGTCTTTCTGTCTCTGTCTTTTCATCTCCGTCTTTCCGTCTCCGTCTCTCCGTATCTACGTCTTTGACTCCGTCTCTTTGTCTCCGTCTCTCCATCAACGTCTCTTTGTCTCCGTCTCTCCATCAACGTCTCGTCTCTCCGTCTCCATTTCTACGCCTCTCCACTTCCGTCACTCTGTCTCTCCGTTTCTATTTCTTTGTCTACGTTTCTCCATCTCCGTCTTTTCGTCTCCATTTCTCTGTCTTCCTATCTCCGCCGTATTTCCATGTCTCTCCGTCTCTGCCTCTCCGTCTTCGTGCCTCCACCGATGTCTCTTCGTCTCCGTTCCTACGACTCCGATTCTTCGTCTTTGTCTCTCTGTCTCTGTTTCTCCGTTTTCGTGTCTTCATCCCTCTATTTATGTTTCTTCGTCTTCATCTCTCCGTTTTCGTCTTTCCGTCTATGTTTTTCTGTTTCCGTCTCTCTGTCTATTTCTCTCCGTCTGTCCGTCTTCGTTTCTGTGTCTATGTCTTTCCGTCTACGTTTCTACGTCTCCGTTTTTTTCATCTCCGACCCTCTGTCTGAATCACATGATTAAAAAGAATGAATTCCTATCATATTTTTTCATTAATTTAAATGGAATTCAGTATAAGAAATTTTTCATTGATCATGATGATATGATTTGCATTTAAAAAATGTTTATTTTATATATAGAAATTTAACCAAGCGACGTTAAAAGCGATTTAAATTAAGCTCGTTTAAAAATAAATTTAATGATAGAAAATTATTAAAACTAACAAAAGTTTCGATTGAAAAGTTGAAAAATTTAAATATATTGCAACATGAAAATCAAATTAATTCTCTAAACATTAATGTAATTGCAAAATTTGAAAATAATTTCAAGAGGGATAAAAAATAAAAAAAAATTATAAAAGTTGTAATTAAAAAATTAAAAATCATCAATATTGCAACAAAAAAGTTAAATTTCTAACTAAAATAAATTTATAAAAAACAATTAAGAATCCTCAAACAAAAATAAGAATTTAACATATCAACAAAATCATAACTATGATAGATGCATTCACGACAAATCGTATTATAAATATAATAAAGATAAAGTTTCAGAAAATAGAAAACAATATTAATTTTAAAACAAACAAAAAATATTGAAACGTTTGAATAAATCTCATGAAAAAACATTTAAAAAAAAAGATAATAATTTAATTACTTCAACAAAAATTATTATGAAAAAAACAAAGATAAATTTAAAACAAAAGAAAATCAAAATAATATAAATTATTACCAAATAGCTAAAGATACATTGACCAATAATAATGAAAATTATATCATGAAAAATGATATTAGTGATTTGAATTTTATTTGTGATTTTTGTGGTTCTGAAACTTTTGCATTCAAAATGTCAAGCAATAAGGAATTCACATCATGTTGTAAACAAGAAAATATAACATCATAAGAAGATCCAGAATATCCTGAAGAGATTAAGAAATTACTTACGGGAAATTCTACGATAAAAATAATTTATAAAAATGCATAAGAATATATAATGACGCCTTAGCATTTGCTAGTTTTGATGCAACATTTGATAAATTATTCAATAAAGGTCCTCAACTTATACGGATTTGTGGACAAATATACCATAATACATATGCATTACATGCAAATAAAAATAAATCAAGGAAGTATGGATAATTATACATATTTGATACCGAAGAAGCAAATAAATGCTGCATAGAAAACGATCTGAATTGTTCTATTGAATTATTAAATACATTAGATTCTATAATTAGAAGAAATAATCCTTACGCAGCAGCTTATAAAATGATGCATGAAGTAGAAATTGAAGAGAATATTCGTTTTATCAAAAATGGAACTATACCTAGGGATGATAAAATATTTATAACTTTGCTAAGCATCGATATTATGAAGTAGCAGTAGTTTTCGTAGGAAATGAATTACCTATTGAAAGAGACATATGTATTTATTCGAAAGCAGAAAAACCAATAAGAATCCTATATATAAGTTAACACGCAGATCTTATGATTATATATCCACTTATATTCATGGGTTCAAATACAAAATTCAAGATTATATTTTATGAAAAAAATCAAAATTTTTTAAGAACAGAACTTCATCAAGGCGTAATGGATATCTTAAAAAATAAAAAATACAAAATCAATGATAGTTTAAAAATAGGAAAATGCTTATAATACCATTAACTTTTACTGGAAGTCTGCGTTCCTTACATCAAAATTTTCTTGATTCCATGACATTAGTACAAAGAATTGAAAAACCAGATTTTTTCATTACTATGACATGCAATGTGAAATGGGAAGAGATTACAAAAAGTATAGAACAAAGCGAAGGAGTAACAAATAGACCAGATATTGTTGTTGAAGTATTTTATCGAAAATTCAAAATATAAATAGAAAAAATTACTAAAAAACATATTTTAGGAAAATGCATTGTATATTCATACGTAGTAGAATTTTAAAAGAGAAGATTTCTGCTTGCACATATGCTGATATTTTTAAGTAAAGATGATAAAATTTGCAATAGTGATAAATTTATAGTAGCTGAAATTTCAAATAAGAATGAGAATCCCAGATTATATGATATAGTTAAACAATTTATGATTCATAGTCCTTGTGGAGATCAGAATAAAAACTCACCTTGTATGGATAAAAGATTAGAAAAGTGTACGAAAAATTTTCCGTAACGATTTAATGAAACTACGATAGTGGCAAATGGTTATTTTATTTATCGACGAAGAAATGATAAAAATGAGATATTATACACAAAAAACAAGTTGGCAGACAATAGATTTGTTGTTCCTCAAAAGCCATATTAATTACAGGAGTTTAACTGTCATATTAATATTGAATTATGTTTAACAATTAGGAGTTATAAAATACTTGATTAAATACTGCTTCGAAGGACATAATTGTGCATTTATAGAAATGAAAGCTAGTGAAATAAATACTGAAAGTAATACTAACAATAAAATGGATGAAACGAATGATTTGAATATGTTTTATGATGAAATTAAACAATATATATACCCAAGATACGTTTGCCCACCAGAAGCTATACATCGCATATTAGAATAGAATATTAGTGAACTTTTACATACAATTTAGAGATAAGCTGTTAATAATGGAAATGAACAAAATGTGTATTTTTAAGAAGGATCCGAACACGGAATTAAGAAGAAAAATGTAAATACAACAGTAGCAGCGTGGTTTGATCTTAATAAAAGTGACCCAGAGACACATAATTACTTTTATTCTGATGTACCACAACATTATGTTTTTAATCGAATATATAAAACGTGGACAAGAAGAATAAAAACTATGAAACCTATTCTAACCAGAATGTACTCAGTTAATCCAAAACAAAGAAAAAAATTCTTTCGAGATTACTTCTGCTTCACGTTGAAGCTGCAACATCTTTTGAAAGCTTAGAAATTTTTGATGGAATTACATATCCAACCTTTTTTGAAGCAGCAAAAGCAAGAAATTTAGTTGAAATAGATGATGAATGGGATGAATGTTTAGAAGAATCATGTAAATCTCGATTTCCAAAAGCTCTTTGTCAATTATTTAGTTACATTTGTACATTTCACAATCCAATTAATGCTCGAGAATCATATGAAGAATATAAAATCTCTTTTCATAATATTACCAAAAATGAATTAACAAAAAGGTTAAGAGTATGCATTCTGCATATTTAATGATATTTCAACTAATAATAGATTTGAATTAAGTGACTTTAATTTACCTACTTTAGAATACTATATTAAAAATAACAAAATTGAACATAGTACAGTAAATATTGTTGTAATATGGAAACTGTCGAATGATAGAAGCTGCTAAAAAGAAAAGTTAAAGATCATGTTTATATACATATATATGCGATATTCATGTAAATAAGTTAGTCTGTTATGATAATCAGATGATTTGAGTTCGTTATAACCAATAAAGAATACTGTTGTTTTGTTAAAGTGTATTAGGTTATTGTGTTAAAGTATTTTTAAGTTTAATTAATAATTTAGACGTAACAATTTAAGGGCTCAGCCAGGATATCAAATAAAAAATTTGTCTACGTGATAGAAATTATTTTTATTTGAATGTATCACCGAAGACGTCAATAAAACAGATAAGTCGTTTATAATTTTATTAAAAATAAACACTTAACACAAACACAAAAATTAAATACATACACATTAAAATAAATTTATTTTATTTTCTTTTACTTTTCTAATTTTTATTTTTTCCTCAAAATGATTACACGCTCACCAGTACAAACAAGAAATACAGGCACTGATCCTTCGGAATCAAACATAAATATGTTACAGATTATGAAGGAATCCCAATCAACCAGAGAAGCTTTTGACGAGGAACGGCGTCAATTTAGATCTGAGTTTGAGAAGAAACAACAAAAGTGCCATAACCGTGAACTCAAATTACAAGAACGAAACGACGAATTTTGACGCTGTAATCAAAATCTTATTGAAGAAAGGCGTTTATGTGAGCATCGTAATGCAGAAATTATAGAACTTAAAAATAATCCACAGAAACTGCAAGAACAATTTTCAAAGATAAGCTGCGCTAATATGAATTAATAAATGCATATAATACACAAACAACACAAACAAATCAGATACAAGATTCATCATCAACTATAACACAAAATATTCAAAACATTGGGGTTAGAAATAATGTATTAGATCAAATTTCCCCATCTTTATTAAATGAAACTAATAATATTGGAAAAAGATTAGGATACCGACACCAACCTGATTATTTTGACGGAACGTGTTCATTAAGAGAATAATTAACACAATTTAATTTCATAGCTCAGGCTCAAAATTGGAATGATCAAGATAAATGTATTGCTTTAACCTCAAGTTTGAGAGGAAAAGCAAGAACTATTTCCGATAATATTCAAGATCCTTTAAAAACTACTTTTCAAGTTCTTAAAAATCAATTGAAATTAAGATTTAGAGAACTTTTTTCATCACAAACTTATTATAGTCAATTTACGAATAGGAGACAAAAATTTGGAGAAGTTTTTTTCACTTTCGGAGGAGGTTTAGAAAGATTATGCAGACTTGCATATCCTGAATGTTCTAATCCTGAAGTATAAGATAAAATTGCAACATCACAATTTATTTTAGCTATTTTCATTTATTAAATTCGCCAAACGCTTCAAGTAGAAGGAATAACATCGCTCAAGAAAGCTGCACTTAGAGCTATTCAACTTAACGATATTTTTGAAAATAATCGTCAAAAACATTTCAATCAATCTTCAATCATGAATCAAGACCAACTTTTATCAAGAAGAATGATTATCAATAAGGAGATTTTCAAAGGAAGAATTTTAATGAATGTTGAAATTGCGGTTCAAAAGAACATTTTAGATCAGCTTGTCCTAAACAAATTAAAGAACAGGGAAACTAGGTTTTGTTGAACTTGTTGGGGCGGGTTCAACAGATAGGTTCAAAGCCCCGAACACATGTTCTCGTCTTGTAGCTAGAATTAATGGTAATTCTGATAATTTTTATTTTTTAGTAAAACTCGTTGATAAAAATGGTAATTTCAAAATAGATTCAGGTTCTGATGTATCTACAGTTAATTCTAAAATGATAGGATCTAATTTTAATCGAATTCCTGTACATAATATCTTTCTTAAATATCCAACTAGAGAACAAGTTCCAATTGAATTTAAAGTTATAGTTTCAATCAAATTAGGGAAAATTTCAATGACATTACCTGTATTTTTAGCAAATATAGATAGTGATTGTATTCTTGGAGATGATTTTCTAAAAGAATCTAATATTTCATGTAAAATCCATGAAACTATTAGAAATCTACTTGATTTGCCTGTAATTCACAAATCATGTGGAAATATTGTTACTTCATTTCAAGATATTCCTATGAATTGACAAGAAATTTTTGAGAAAAATTCAACTGAAATGAATTATTCTTAAAAAGACGATTTCGCTAATTTTCTTATTGAATTTCAAGATCTGTTCCAAGATGATAATATTACTGGACGTTGTGATATTGTTGAGCACAAAATCAACCTTTCTAATCCTCAACCGATTGAACAACCAATTAGAAGAGTTCCTTTTTCTCAACAAGAAGAAGTTGATGAGATTATTCAAGATTTGAAATCACAAGGAGTGATTGAAGAATCTTCGAGTTCTTGGTGTTCACCTGTAGTTTTAAAACGTAAGAAAGATGATTCTTTTAGATTTTGTGTAGATTATCGTAGATTAAATGCAGTAACTATAAAAGATTCTTATCCATTACCCAGAATAGATCGAACATTAGATAGTTTAGCTGGATATTCTTAATTTTCTACTATTGATTTATAAAGTGGTTATAGGCAAGTAAAAATTAGAGATTCAGACAAAGAAAAGACTGCATTTTCAATTAGTCAAGGTTTGTGGCAATTTACAGTTATGCCTTTTGGACTTTGCAGTGCACCAGCAACTTTTGAACGTTTAATGGAGAATATTTTACGAGATTTTATTGGTACAATTTGTTTAGTTTATTTTGATGATGTTATTATTATGGGAAAAACATTTATCGAATTATTAAACAATTTAAAGATGGTACTTAATAGAATTCGTAAAGCTGGCTCAATTCTAAATAAAAAGAAATGTATTTTCTTTAAAAAAAAATAGAATTTCTTGAACACATTGTATCTGAACAAAGCATTGAAACAGATTCAAAGAAAACTTCTGTAGTAACAGATTGGCCTATTCCACGAATAAAAAAGAATATTAGGAATTTTCTAGGTTTTTGCTCATATTACCGTCGTTATGCAAAAGGATTTTCTTCAATTGCAAAACCTCTTTATGAACTAACAGAAAATGGTACAAAATTTGAATCGTCAAATGTATGTCAAAAGGCTTTTGATGAATTTAAAAACATCCTTACATCTTTTCCTATTTTAGCTTTTCCATCACCCAAAGATCAATTTATTTTAGATGCTCATGCATCAGATCATGGTATAAGTGCTGTAATATCATAAATACAAAATAAAAAAAAGAGTCATAGGTTATTATAGTAGGGTCTTAAATAAAGCAGAAAGAAATTATTGTGTTACTCGTCGCGAACTTTTAGCTGTAATTGAATCGATTAAACGTTTCAATCATTATTTATTAGGTCCAAAATTTATTATCAGAACAGATCATTCTACTTTAAGTTGGTTACTTTCATTTAAAGAACTTGACGGTCAATTAGCTAGATAGATTGAAAGAATAGGTAAATATAATTATGAAATTATACATAGAAAAGGAAATGCTCACAAAAATGCTGAAAGTTTATCTCGTCGTCCGTGTGAAAATTCTTCTTGTAAATATTGTCTTAAGAAGGGGCCGAACTATCTGTCTTTGTCTAATAGCGTTTTTCATCATTTATGTAAACACTATCCAGTATAACAAGAAAAAAATAGCAGCCCCCGTTAAATATTAGTATAATAAGTAAATTTTGTAATAAAAATCAAATTTTTTACCGCGTAGTTTTTGACTAATTAGAGACCTACTAGCAATCTAGAATAAAACCTATCTTTTTTTGGTAGGTCTCTAATTATTCAAAAACTACGCAGTAAAAAAATTTGTTTGTTATTACAAAATTTACTAATTATACTAATATCTAGCGGGGGCTGCTATTTTTTTCTTTTTATAAAGGATAGTGTTTGTATAAATAATGAAAAACGCTATTAGACAGAGACAGATAGTTCGGCCCCTTCTTAAAATAGAAGACAAATATAATGAAAATAGAGATATTGTTAGAAATATGGTCGGTCGAATTACTTTTACAGAAAAATCAAGTGAAGATTGGTTAAAAGATCAATTGGAAGATGAAACCATCAGTTTTATTGAAAAAAAAAGAAGGAATTAAACCTACTCATCATTAAATTTCTTGTAAAGATTATAAATTAAAAACTTACTGCTCACAATGGGACTCCTTAATGATTAAAGATAATGTTATTGTCAAGAATGGTTATCTCCAAATTTAATATCAACTGTTTTGAAAATTGCGGTACCACAAAATAAAATTACTGAAATTTTAAAAGAAGCACATGATTCACCAACAGGAGGTCATTTTGGAGTAAATAAAACATTGGATAAAATACGTAAAAGGTTTTATTGGGCAATTTGTAAAAATGACATAGAAAATTGGTGTAAATCTTGTATGATTTGTATTGCTCGGAAAGGTCCTTCTGATAAAGGACATAATGAAATGCAAATTTTTAATTTAGGAGAAGCTTTTAAAAGACTTCAAATGGATATTCTTGGACAATTTCCTAAATCTTCATAAGGGAATAAATACCTTTTAGTAATTATAGATACATTCACTGAATGGATTGAAGTTTTTCCAATTTCAAATATGAGAGCTGCTACTATAGCAGAAATATTAATTAGCCAGGCTATTTCTAGATATGGAGTTCCTTTAAGTATTATAGATAGATATAGATAGATATCAATTTATTTTGTAAAAGAGTACAAAAAGGCATGTAATACATCAAGCAATAAATAATAATTCTGTATAAAGTATTGCACATAATATGATAAGATATCACAGTCAAATATTAAAATTAATATATAATACTGTATCAGTAAGTCACTATGTAAAAGCGATATCACAGACTACTCTAAATACACGCAGAAAGTATGAAAACATAAATTACAATGAAAACAGTCTTAAATATCTATCAGTCATGAAATTAAAATCAAATTAAAATCAAATAACACAATTTAAAAGATAAAGCATAAAGCATAGTCATGACATCAAATAAAAATAAAATTGGACAAAACAATGCAACAATAAATAATAAAAAAATAATATAATAATAAAATTCAAAGAATAAAAACTTGATACCGAAGATGTCATAAATATTAATAAAAAGAAACAGAATCACTCATTCTTTCTGCATTCATTCAACCATCATTCGCGCTAATAAATACATTCACACCTTAAATCTATATATAAGACAAAACAAAATAAATTAACATAAAATTAAAATACTTAAAATTAAGATCACTCGAGGCCGATTAAGCACCTCCTCAAAGCCGATTTGAACCTGCCGAGCGATGGAAGATTTTTTATATCGGCAGGCAGGGAGTTCCAAAAATGAGCACCTTGAACTTGAAAGGAATTTCTTCCAGTCTCAGTACGCATGAAGGGCACCACGAAGTCCTTAATCTCTCCCCTAGTGGCTACCCTAGGTACATATCTAGTAAAGAGACTCACTAGATACTCTGGAGTATTCATGCGCACGATTTTGTACATAAGTACAGCCATAAAATACTGTCTCCTTGAATCAGTACGCAGCCAACCAAGAGCGGCTCTATAAGGAGAGATATGATCGCCCATTCTCACACCCATTACATATCTCACACATGAATTTTGTAGTCTTTGTAAACGTCTTCTCAACCCCTGCGAAGCATCGAGCAAAACTACTGAGCAGTAGTCGAGGTGCGGAAACAACAAGGCGGCTGCAAGTTGTTTACGCAGGGCCTCAGTGGTGTACCGACGGAAAAACCGCAAACTATACATTACCCTATTAAATTTTTTAGTCACCATATTAATGTGCGGCTCCCATGACAACCTAGCGTCAAGCACAACACCAAGGCTCACAACGGTATCAGAGAAAGATATGTCGACACCACCCTCAAGCTCAATCGTTCTTGACTCACCAGTATAGAAGTCATTAATAAATCGACTACTGCCAAAAACGATTGCTTTAGTTTTGCTTGCATTTAATGTGAGAGAAGCATCGACAGCCCACCCCGACACCGCCCTGGCCGCCCTCCGCAAAATACGAATACCTTCATTCACATGTTCATAAGGGACCTGAGTATAGATTTGGAGGTCATCAGCATATAATATGTGCTCGACGAAACAGAGGTCGAGTGTGTCACGTATGTTATTAATGTAAAGGCAAAACAACAGAGGCCCCAGCACTGAACCCTGTGGAACTCCTAGATTGGTTGTTAGCCAATCTGAATCCTCTTTTAAGTGTGTAGAAACCATTTGTTTCCTACCTGATAAATAGGAGCTAATCCATTCAAGTGCAGCCCTGGAAAGCCCCATCGATCTAAGCCTCGCAAGCAATTTGGAGGGGCAGATCGTGTCGAAAGCCTTACTAAAGTCAAATAGAAGTAGTAACGTGGCAAGTTTCTTGTCAAGACCTGATCTTATGTCGTCTGTAAGTTTAAGTATGGCGGTCTGCGTAGAATGGTGCTTTCTGAAGCCAGTCTGCAAAGAGTCAAGTATTTTGTGTGTCGTAATGTACTCTTGCAGTTGGTCATGGGCAATCTTCTCCAGAACCTTTGAAAGAAAACATAATATTGCTATTGGCCTAAAATCTTTAGGCATCTTCGGTGCAGGACACTTCTTTAAAGGCACAATGCGTGCACGCTTCCAAAGGCAAGGGAAGATCCCCCGCGCAAAAGAGGAATTGAAAAGAGTCACAAGATGCTCTCCAATAAACGGTAGTGCTTTAAGTATCACACTCTGCGGAATGCCATCCTCGCCACAAGCCTGTGATGAAAAATGCGAAATCGCAAGGATTACATCATTAATATTAATTGGCTTGAAGGCAAAGCCATTTTCACTACACTCCGAAAGAATCTTCTTACGTTCCGCAGTATCATCGTGTGGCGAGACTGACACTCCCGCAAAATGTGCATTAAGCTCATCAGGAGTGAATCCATTCAAGTCTCCTTGAGGTCCGGAGAGGAGTCCCAGATCTTTTAACTCCTTCCAGACATTACCTCTAGCAAGAGCATCAAACAGTCTATTATGATAATAATTTGTCTTAGCATGTTCTGTCTGTTCGTCTATAGTTTTACGCAGTTTCAAGAATTCGGAGAGATAACGCTCCTCCTTCGTCCGTTTAAACCTACGATACGTGGCATCTCTCTTGTGCCGCATCTGCGACAACTCTTTATCTATCTAAGGAAATTTATCTTTACCAATTTTAAGTGATTTTAGTGGCGCCAGATTTTGTATTGCTGCCGTAAGGTTGTCGCAGAGGCAGCCAAGCGCAGATTCCGGGTCAACTGTACCAACTGTAAATGGCGTCCAATCACAGCCGGCCAAACTCTGCACCAATAAGTTTGGACAGATATCTTTATAATTCCTATACTTAATTATCTTTTCATCTATCTTCATAAAATTACAAGAAATGCATACATCAATTAAATTGTGCCGACTGTGAAAATTCGCCGGTAAGTTGCGTGCGTCAAGTACTGTGTCATTATCGTCCACAAGAATCAGGTCAATCCACGTGTGAGACGTCGGAGTATGATGCGTGGCACCGTGCTGAACCAACTGTAACGAAAGCTCAGCCGATAATTTATTAATAAATTTGGCATCACTGCTCTCACGCAGGAGATCGGCATTCAGGTCTCTCATTATGATTTTATGAGAGTATTCAGAGGCAAAATTTCTTAAGTTATCTAAAAAATCAGTATTTCTAAAAAAGGAAATTGCAGGAGGTCGATAAATAACAGAAACTAGCACAGCTTCGGAGCTGCCCAATTGCACGGAACAAAAAATATATTCAGGTACCTCCGGTTTACCTTCACTATGATTAGTTTGAGTATCCGAAGTAGCCAAAATAGTGCACTTTAAATTATCTTTAATATACAAGGCAACTCCTCCACCACGCAAGTTTCTGTCCTGTCTGAATACTTTATACCCCTTGACCCGAATGACGTCATCCGAAACAGATGGACCCAGCCAGGTCTCAGCCACTCCAAATATGTCGTAAGAGGGACCATCACTCAGAAATTCACGTACCTGCCCAATGTGAGCCCTCAAAGAGGTCACATTCAGAAAGCATGCTCGCAGTTCACCCCTCCTCCCTGTACGACCCCCCGAGGAGGCCAGGCGCAGTAGTTGGGGAGAGGCCACACTTGACGTTACTCCATTATTCGCCATTATATTTCGTTGATGATCAGAGGCTTTAGTAGTATTAGTATCACATTTATTATTATTGCACTTAATATTCGATAGAATTTCAGAATTGTCTTTATTTGCATTTACACCGTGATCTAGTTTTAAAACCTATTTGGTTTTGTATTAATGTAACGATTTCTACTAAAATTGAACACTATTTTACAAAGTCAAAACAAAGTTAAAAAAAATTTCTTTTTAAACAAAGATAAGAGATAGAAAAAAAATGTTTTTTTTTATATCAAACCAATAGTTTTTGAAAGAATTTTCAACGATCTTTCGAATCCCGTTGGAATTTTTAGGCTACGACCATTTTTTCCAGAGTTATAAAACTTTTTAGATAAGTCGATTTTAGACGAAGGGGGGCAAAAGTATCTCGGCGGAAGTGTATTTTAAAGCATCAAGAAATACAAAAAAATTTCTTCTATTGAAAAAATGATATAATATAGTAATAAAAAGAATGATTACAACAAAATTTCTAATCGTAACCACGCTTAGAAAGAAGATAAATGAAAAATAAAAATTTTTGTGAAAATTTTCAAAATGCTCTTAAATTAAAACTGCGCTGAGAAAATAAGTTTTCCAAAGCTTGTTTTCTTCAGGAATAACTTGCATACAAATTCTGGAACAAATCTATCGGATGATAATGTGCTAAGAAAATCAGTTTTCAAAAGTTTTTCTTCTTTTAGCAGTCAAAAATAAGTTTCAAACAAATTTTTAAGCAAATTCTTCGAGTAGTTTACGTAAAATACAAATACAAAAAATTGAAAAAAAAATTTTTATAAAAATTTTCAAAATGCTCTTGAATTAAAACTGCCATGAGAAAATTAGTTTTTCAAAGCTTGTTTTCTTCAGACAGTAGCAAATAACTTGTATATAAATTTTTGAAGAAATCTATCCAATGGTAAAAATTTGAAACAACACCTAAAGGAGATTTAGATAAAATAAATTCTTCGTGTGTGCGAATCGCTGCTAATATTATGTTGTATACTAAAAACTAAATGCAACCTAATCGCATTGATCAAAAATTAAGGAGTATTCTGCTACCAATTTATTAAAACTTTAAATGTTACAAATACAACCTACATTTGTAAAAAAATAAGTTTATCTGATCTCAAGAAGGTAAATATATATTTTTTCTGTATTAATATAAAAATAAAAATGATATAATGAAGTATATCTCAACAACATATTGTGTTTAGCTATACTTACTGTTTATAAAAAAAAAATGTTACATTATAGAAGCTATTAATTTTGTTATTTTCTACATTTCAGAACTATTTTTTAATATTAAAAAAATAGTTTTAGAATATTTTTTTATAAACAGTTACAAAAAGTATTCAATTATTAAGCTTTTAATTGCGATAGCAAAAATTTTCATATGGTAACTTTATTAAAATAAATGCCATGATAGTCAAAGGATTAAAATGTTCCTGAAAATATTTAAAATAATCATTAAATGAATGTATTTTAAGAATTTTCAACATATACTTATGAATTATTTAACAATTTTTTATTTTTGATGAAAAAAATATGTAATATTGTCGGGACGGGCATCGAAAGCATCATGAATTTTACGATATTACAGCTTTATCATTCTCAGTGGTAAAATGTAAAATTCATTTCACTTTTTCACTGAACAAATGTAAATCAAAATCAATATTCCAAATATTATATATTATAAACATTCAATAAAATAGATAATTTATGTTTTAATATTTTTTCAGCAATTTTAACAAATAAACCTGTTAAGAAATTTTTTGATAATGATGCTGAGTTAAATTGGATGACACACTACCAAATTCATGATAAGTAAATTTAAATTAATATTGCTACGTGTTTATTGCTACATGTTGTGTAGTACCAGCTGCACTTCAAGAAATTACAAAACAAAATGATATTCAGCTGATGACTTACAGTAATTCCAAACGTAAGCATTATTAGTATAAAATTTTTTCCATTACGTGAATACACAAAAATTATATTTTTTCATAGTAACAATAGTTCTGATTTAAAATATTTAAAATATTCTGTATGTAAATACATAACTGTAATCGTTCTTAATAAACAAGAAAGTACTGATGATGCACTGCCATCTTTACAACGTGTATGAACTGTACTTAAAGAATTCCACGAACATGGAAAATTATCTAGTATTGGAATCAGTGATATGGATATGCAAAATTCATTCAAATTTTTAACTGAGCAAATGTAAACCGAAGTTAATATTCCAAATATTATATATTATAAACATTTAATAAAATAGATAATTTATGATTGAATATTTTTTTAGCAATTTTCACAAACGAACCTGTTAAGGAATTTTTTGGTAATGATGCTGAGTTAAATTGGGTGACAGCGATATGGATATGCAAAATTCATTCAACTTTTTAACTGGGTAAATGTAAACCAAAATCAATATTCCAAATATTATATATTATAAACGTTTAATAAAATAAATAATTTATGTTTTAATATTTTTTCAGCAATTTTAACAAACGAACTTGTTGATAAGTGTCCTTTCATCAAAAAGATATTTAGTTCGTATCAATAGAACAAAATAATAAAGGCAGTCATGCTAATTTCTCAAAAAGTGTTATGAAAATTCAAATTTGTGAAGAAAAATCAAAATGACTTTTACAATTTATCATCGCTAAATATGATTTATGTATATGAATGTATAAGGCAATTAAAGTCAGGCATTGTTATATTTCTATTTAATAAATATTTTATAATTTTCAAAAGTTTTTCTTCTTTTTCCAGTCAAAAATAAATGACAAACAAATTTTTAAGCGAATTCTTCGAGTAGTTAACGTAAAATACAAAAAAAAATTAAAAAAAAATTTTTATGAAAATTTTCAAAATGCTCTTAAATTAAAACTGCACAGAGAAAATTAGTTTTCCAAAGCTTGTTTTTTTCAGACAGTAGTAAATGACTCGCATACAAATTTTGGAGCAAATCTATCAAATGGTTTACGTAAAATGGAAAAAAAATAAAGAAAAAAATTATTTTTTAATTTTAAAAATGGTCTAAAATAAAAAGTGCGCTAAGAAAATCAGTTTTCTAAAGTTTTTCTACTTTTAGCAGTCGATATTGAGTTCCGTACCAATATTCAAACTAATTCTTCGAGTAGTTTACGTAAAATACAAAAAAATGAAAAATCGAAATTTTTTCAAAATTCTTAAAATGACTAAAAAAAACTATGCTAAGAAAATTAAGTCTCAATAGCTTCCGCACCAGTTATAGAAAAATTGAATTGTATGGAAAATTTGAAATAAATCCATCCAGTAGTTTTTAAGATTTTATTGGCTTAATCAATAGAAACATTTTTTTCAAAAATTTCAAAATGCTCTAAAATTAAAACTAAGCTAAGAAAATCAGTTTTTGAAAATTTATTTTATTTGGGCAATCACAAATAATTTCCATGCAAATTTTGAAGCAAATTCTTCGAGTAGTAAACAAAAAAACCCGAAAAAATGAAGAATTAAAATTTTTTTTTCAAATGACTCCAAAATTAAAACACTACAGTAGAAGAACCAATTATCAATAGTTTCCCAGCAAGTTAGTCAAAAAAATAAATTCCATGCAAAATTAGAAGCAAATCCATAGAGTAGTTTCCGAGATACAATTTACTAACTGAAGTCATACACACACACACACACACACACACACACGCACGCACGCACGCACACATACACACACACACACACATTTTCTAGAAACCACTTTTTTCGACTCCCCGATTTCAAATATGTACAAAGTAATGAAAAAACTGAAAAAATTTTTTTTTTATCGATACAATGCTTTTTCTATGAGAAAGCAAAAAGAAGAAAAGGAATATCACCAAAACTACAAAGTTACTGGGAAGGCCCTTATACTATACGCAAGAAAATCAATGACGTTGTGTTCTGTATAAATAAATCAAACACACACAAAAATAAAATTGTACATATCGATCGACTGACAACTTTTCATGAACGTTCGTCTTAACTGTTCTGCTCACGGTTCTTTTGAGCTGTGGTTTTCCCATGAGCGGGAAGGTGAATGCCGGAACAGGAATATAAGATAAGGTTCCACAGTGAAAAAAAACTAATTCTTCCCACTCATATTCACTGAGATTTCTATTAAAAATTATTTCTCAATGTTTCTGTTGGAAGAAAGGAATTTGAGTTTATTTTTTGTACTCTTTTGTCAATTGGGAGTCATTCTTATATTGGACAAGAATTCTGGAGTTGACTGTAACAAGAATGTAAGATGAAATTATTATTTATGCTTGGTGCATAGATTTTATGCTTGGTGCATAGTTATTCATTTATAAAGGTGAAATGTTACTGGTTCTTTCATTGTCGGGACGACAATTTAAAAGAGAGGGGAGCAATGTTGTAATATGGAAACTGTCGAATGATAGAAGTTGCGAAAAAGAAAAGTTGAAGATCATGTTTATGTATATATATATATATATATATATATATATATATATATATATAAGTAAATACACTTTTCACTGCAGTTTGTATTTAATGAATTTCTTACTGTATTAAAAATAGCTGTTTGAGCATTTGTTAGACTATCAATAATTGACCAAATATTATTAATATTGTTACGTCTAAATTAATAATTAAACTTAAAAATTCTTTAACACAGTAACTTATACACTTTTACAAAATAACAGTATTCTTTATTGGTTATAACGAACTCAAATCATCTGATGATCATAACAAACTAATTTATTTACATGAACATCGTATATATATATATATATATATATATATATATATATATATATGTATATAAAGACGGTCCAGCTGGAAGTGGTAAGAGCTACTTATTAAATACAAATATAACTTATCTGAAAATTCATGGAATCAACTATTTAGTTGTATCATGGACAGGGATAGCGACTAATTTATAATAAGACGGTGTCACAGTACATACAGCATTTAAATTACCGTTAAACATATCTGAAGACACAATATGTCATATTAGTGCAAACAGCGAAATAGCTGTCGATCGCATGTTTAAGGATGTATGTGATAATAATTACTTGTTTAGAGGGAAAACATCTATCATATCAGGTGATTTCAGACAAACATTACCAATAGTAAAACATGGAAATAGAACACAGATAGTAGAGAATTGTATCATAAAAGCTATTTATGAGAACATTTTCAATGTATGTCTTTGAAAGAAAATAGACGTTTATCAAAATCAGATGATAAATTTAAAAATTGGTTACTTAATATAGGAAATGGTGATTTCCATTCAAAATATGAAGAGGGAAATGAAGTTATACGAATTTCAAAAAAAATATTGTAAAAGGGCAATGTAATTGATGAAATTTACAGGCATAATATAAATATTGAAAATTGTGACTATTACGAAAATATTATATTAGCACCGAAAAACGTAGGTGTAACAGAAATGAATGAAAAAAATTTTATTAAAAATAAATGAACTAGTAATAGAGTACTTGAGCATTGACTCTGCAAAAGATGTAAATCACGAAAGTTTAGACGCAATTTTGCCAACAGAATTTTCAAATTCTTTAACGCCTAACGGTTTACCTCTACATAGATTACAATTAAAAAAAGGAGCTATAGTGATGCTTCTAAGAAATGTTAATTTGAATGAAGGATTTTGTAACGCAACCTGATTAACAAAAATAAAACAATTTACTATTGTTGCACAAATATTAACAGAAAGTATAAAAGGGATCACTATATCCTTACCACTGTGTGGTTATGAAAACGCGGCTGTTATTGTAAGTGCGGTGCAGTTAAAAAAACACAGCAACTATTGTAAGTGCTGTGTGATAACAAATTTGCAGCTGCTATTTTGAGCGTTTTGTGGTTAAAAAAACGTGGCTTCTATTGAAAGCGCTATATAATTGAGAATTGACGGTCGCTACTTTGAGCGCTGTGTAGTAACGAATTCGCGACTGCTGTTTGAGCGCTGTGTAGTTAAAGAAACGTGACTGCTATTGTAAGCGTTGTGTAATTAAGAATTTAAGGTTGCTATTTTCAGCGCTGGGACAAAGAGACAAGGACCGGAAAAGGGAGACGGAAACGAAGAGTCGCAAACTGAAGGAAGGAGACGGGAAAACGGAGACAAAGGGAAAAAGACTGAAAAAGAGAAACGGGGAGATGGAGACAGACAGACGAAGAGACAGAGATAAAAAGACGGAGACGCAGAGACGGAGACGGTGACGGAGAAACGGAGACGGATAGACAGAGAGACTAAGACGGTGAAACGGAGACGGATTGACGAAGACAGAGAGACTGAGACAGACGGATGAAGACAGAAAAACGGAAACTTATAGACGGAGACAGAACCGGAGAGACAGAGACGAAAAGACGGAAATGGAGAGACGAAGACGGAGACGGTAATGGAAAGTCGGAGACGGAGACAAGGACACAGAGACGGAGAGACAAAGATGGAGAGGCGGAGGCGGAGAGACAAAAACGGTAACGGAAAGACGGAGACGGAGGGACAAAGACGGAGGGACGGAGACGGAGAGACGAAAACAGAGAGACGGAGACGAAAACGGAGAGATGAAGACAAATACGGTGATGGAGGGCTGGCGACGGAGAGACGGTGACGTAAAGACGGAAAGACGGTAATAGAGAGACGGTGACGTAAAGATGGAAAGACGGTGATAGAGAGACGGAGACGGAGAGATGAAGAGCGAGGGACGGATAGACTAAGACAGACAGATGGAGAAGGAGAAATGGAGACGGAAGGACAAAGACGAAGAGATAGCGAGACGGAGACAAAGAAACAGAGACAGATGGATGGTAACGGAAAAACGGAGACGGAAAGACGGAAACGGAGAGTCGGAAACAGAGAGATGAAGAGCGAGGGATGCATGGACTGAGACAAATAGATGGAGACGCAGAGGAGGAGACAGAGGAACGGTGACGAAGAGACGGAGACGGAGAGGCAGAGCCGGAGAAATGGAGACTAAGTTATCGACACGGAGAACCGGAAACGGAGACGAAGAGACGGAGATGGAGAGGCGGAGACGGAGAGACGAAGACGGTGACGGAAAGACGGAGACGGAGGGATGGAGACAGAGAGATGGAAAGAGACAGACGGAGACGGAGAAATGGAGACCATGAGTCGGAGACGGAGAGACAAAGACGAAGAGACGAAAACGGAGAGACAGAGACAAAGACGCAGACGAAAAAACGCTGCCAAGTGCTTTGGCGAAACGCTTTCTCATAGAGCTCTTTAAGGATCATTAATTTTTTTATATTTATTTAAATGTGATTTTAATATAAAAAAATTGTCTAACATTAATATTAATTTATAAAGGGTACCCCCCGTTAAAATAGTCAATTTTGCCCTGTTCCTGAAATTTTTGTTTGATCTTGTAACTTTGTTTTGGATAAGACAAAAATAGTTTTTGTTATATTTGCAGACCGCGACCCCCTCCCCCTGTCCACAGCATGGGAAAAATGACTTTTGCAGTATTTATTTTTTTCTCCGCATCTAGTCGGTAAAAAAACCCCAAGAAAATTGGTCTTATGGCTTAAATGGTTACGAATCATGTGGAATTTTTCATAAAGATTTGATGATGCTATATAACCTAAAAGGATGAGAAAACAATTCAAACCCTTTCTATTTTCACGGGAAATGCGATACAGGGCCAATTTTTGCAAAAAAACTTGTATTTTGTTTAAAATTACTTGCCTGAATTTTTCCAGATATTTCCTGTTGGTGCGCCATAGTTAAAAATGCAAAAAACTCATTTTTTCGACGTTTTTGGCTGATTGTAGCTCATTTGCAGACTTTGTATTATTATTTATATTATGACTTTGTATTCTAGAACTTTATTCATGAATTCAATTATGCAATCAAGTCAGAAAAATAAAATTTACAAATATTCGGCTAAAAATTTTTGCACGAATCCACATTTTAGATTTGGTATTTAAACACTTCTTTCGTGATTTTGTTGATATTTCACTACTTTATATGTGATGAAATCTTTCGAATATTATATTGCTTTAATAAAAGAAAATATTTTTATAAAAAAGTCATTTCACAGGTACAGCTATATTAAGTACGGTCAAAATATCAACTTGAGATTACATATGAATCTATATTTCGTAAGAAAAACTTATCAATACAAACATTATCATCATGATTTAATAGTATGAACCTTGACTTTGGCATTTTTAACACTATGTAATCTAAATCTGCACTTAAGTCATACTTTTTCAAGAGCTATGTGGTCTATTTTTACACTGTGTAAGAAAAATGTGAGCATGCGAGTACATTGAAATCTTGTTTACATGTCTCATATTAATATTACAATATTTAATATATTCTTGTTAAAAAGCGCATATTATTCGCAATCATTTTATGACATTTGCAATCGTTTTAAAAATCATAAATAAAGTTTGCACTTATGTCATGTATTGTATTATTTTATCTCCATTGACATAGGTACGAATCCAGTCACGTAACTCAAGTAACAATCGTTAGGCTGGAAGTTATAGTCTTCACTCAGTTCTCAGATATCTATCTATGTTCTTTGTCTTTTTTTATAAGAAGAACAAGGATAGAATATTTGAGAACCGAGTAACAACTACAACTTCTAGCCTTAGACTTGAGTTGGGTCTATAAATTCGAGCCATGAAAAAACATTATGGCTCGAATTGATAGTCGTGTCTTGAGTATTAAGTATGACTTAGAACTTAAGTTTCGTTACTTGAGTATCAGCTGTTACTTCAATTGAGTGCAACATGAAGAGGTTATCACAATTAATTATGAAACAAAATCACACAAATAAGATAGTCGTATAAAATATTAGGGCGAAATCTTCGAATTATTATTAGTATATGGTTGAGATAATAAATCCAAAACCTTTGATAATATATAGGGCTATTACACGCTAGAAAAAGAACAGGAACAGATATAAAAAATACATTGCTTCTATATTTATATATATATAAGGAATAGCGAGGTTGCCTGAATGTTTTATCGAAATATCTTCTTAAACATCTACAATAATGATTGTAACGAATCATTAAATATCGAATCAATTTTTATTATACAATGTTATTCTCATATTGTTATATAGCCCATGAAATAATATTATCGTCTTAAACTAAAATTTCATTGGAAATAAATCTTTACCTAATATATAAAATTAATAAATATAGGATTTTATTTTTTATAATAATATTCGTAATACTATTTCAATACTAATATTCGTTATTCTATTTACAAACTATTTTACATGTAACTTTTCTTTGGCCCAAACTTAGGCCCGAATTCATAGTCGTGTCTTGAGTGTTAAGTATGACTTAGAAATTAAGTATCGTTATTTGAGTATCAGCTGTTACTTCAATTGAGTGTTACATGGTTACCGACGACTATTTTATTTGTGTGATTTTGTTTCATAATTAATTGTGATAACCTCTTCATGTTGCACTCAATTGAAGTAACAGCTGATACTCAGGTAACGAAACTTAAGTTCTAAGTCATACTTAATACTCAAGACACGACTATCAATTCGAGCCATAATGTTTTTTCATGGCTCGAATTTATAGACCCAACTCAAGTCTAAGGCTAGAAGTTGTAGTTGTTACTCGGTTCTCAAATATTCTATCCTTGTTCTTCTTATAAAAAAAGACAAAGAACATAGATAGATATCTGAGAACTGAGTGAAGACTATAACTTCCAGCCTAACGATTGTTACTTGAGTTACGTGACTGGATTCGTACCTCTGTCAATGGAGATAAAATAATACAATACATGACATAAGTGCAAACTTTATTTATGATTTTTAAAACGATTGCAAATGTCATAAAATGATTGCGACTAATATGCGCTTTTTAACAAAAATATATTAAATATTGTAATATTAATATGAGACATGTAAACAAGATTTCAATGTACTCGCATGCTCACATTTTTCTTACACAGTGTAAAAATAGACCACATAGCTCTTGAAAAAGTATGACTTAAGTGCAGATTTAGATTACATAGTGTTAAAAATGCCAAAGTCAAGGTTCATACTGTTAAATCATGATGATAATGTTTGTATTGATAAGTTTTTCTTACGAAATATAAATTCATATGTAATCTCAAGTTGATATTTTGACCGTACTTAATATAGCTGTACCTGTGAAATGACTCAATTTCATAATATAAATAATAATACAAAGTCTGCAAATGAGCTACAATCAGCCAAAAACGTCGAAAAAATGAGTTTTTTTGCATTTTTAACTATGGCGCACCAACAGGAAATATCTGGAAAAATTCAGGCAAGTAATTTTAAACAAAATACAAGTTTTTTTGCAAGAATTGGCCCTGTACCGCATTTCCCGTGAAAATAGGAAGGGCTTGAATTGTTTTCTCATCCTTTTAGGTTATATAGTATCATCAAATCTTTATAAAAAATTCTAGATGAATCGTAACTATTTAAGCTATAAGCACGATTTTCTTGGGGTTTTTTTACCGACTAGATGCGGAGAAAATAAAAATACTGAAAAAGTTATTTTTTCCATGCTGCGGATAGGGGGAGGGGGGTCGCGGTCTGCAAATATAACAAAAACTATTTTTGTCTTATCCAAAACAAAGTTACGAGGTCAAACAAGAATTTCAGGAACAGGGCAAAATGACTATCTTTACGGGGGGTACCCTTTGTACTTTAAAAAACGATGACAACGAAATTTCTAATCGTAACCACGCTAAGAAAGAGGATAAATAAAAAATAAAAATTTGTATAAAAATTTTCAAAATTCTCTTAAATTAAAACTGCACCGAGGAAATTAGTTTTCCAAAACTTTTTTTCTTCAGACAGTAGCAAATAACTTGCATAAAAATTTTGGAGCAAATCTATCGAATGGTTTCCGTAAAATAGAAAAATAATAAAAAATAAAAACTTTTTTAAAAATTTTCAAAATGCTCTAAAATTAATACTATGCCAAGAAAATCAGTTTTCAAATTTTGTTATTATTTTAACAGTAGCAAATAATGACTATACAAATTTTTAAACAAATTCTCAGAGTAATTTACGTAAGACCCAAAAAAAATAAAAAATTTTTTTTTTAAGTGTTCAAAATTTTCTTAAATTGAAACTGCGCTAAGAAAATAAGTTTTCGAAAGCTTGTTTTATTAAGGCAATAACAAAAAATTTGCATAATGATTTTAGAGCAAATCTAACGAATGATTTTTGTGTAATATAAAAAAAATGAAAATTAAACATTTTTTCAAGAATTTTGTAAATGCTCTAAAATTAAAACTGCGCTAAAGAAATAAGTTTTCCAAAGTTAATTTTCCTCAGACAGCGAATAAATTGCATACAAATTTTGGAGCAAACCTATCGAATGGTTTTCATAAAATCAAAGAAAAATAAAGAAAAAATTTTTATTTCAAAATATTTAAATTGCTCTAAAATTAAAAGTTTGCTAAGAAAATCAGTAAGTAAAAGTTTTTCTTCTTTTGGCAGTCGCAAATAATGTCCATACAAATTTTCAAGAAAATTCTCTGAGTAATTTACGTAAAATACCAAAAAATTGAAAATCAAAATTTTTTTAAAATTCTTAAAATGGCTCTAAAAAAACTGAGCTAAGGAGATTAATTTTCAATGGCTTCCCCCCCCCCTCGTTAGACAAAAAAATAAATTGCATGCAAAATTTGAAGCAAATCCATCAAGTAGTTCTCGAGATATTTTTGGCGTACTGAAATCATACACACACGACACACACACACACACACACACGACACACACACACACGACACACACACACACACACACATACACACACACACACACACACACACACACATACACACACACACACTTACATACAGACATTTTCTGGAAACCACTTTTTTCGACTCCCTGAGTCTAAATATGTACAAATTAATGAAAAAATAGAAAAAAAATTTTTTTATTGATACAATACTTTCTCTATGAGAAAGCAAATTGAAAACGGAGAGATGAAGACGGAGATGGTGATGGAGAGCCGGCGACGGAGAGACGATGCCGGAGAGACTGAGAGACGGTGATGGAGAGCCAGAGACAATGACGAGGATACAGAGACGGTAAGTTGGAGACGGAGAGACAAAGATGGAGAGACGGAGATTGCGAGGCGGTGACGGAGAAACAAGGACGGTGACGGAGAGGCGGAAACGGAGGAACAAAGACGGAGGGACAGAAAAGTAGAGACAAAAGCAAACAGACGAAGATGAAGAAATAAAGTCAAAGAGACGGAGACGAAGAGACGGAGATAGAGAGACGGAGACGGAGAAACTGCGACGAAAAGACAAAGGTGGAGAGACGAAGACGAAAAAACGGAGAGACAGGCAGACGGAGACAAAGAAACAGAGACATATAGACGGAAACGGAGAAACGGTGACGGAGATGGAGAGACAAAGGCGGTGACGGAAAGACGGAGAAACTGTGACGGAGATGAAGAGACGGAGAGGGAGAGACATAGACGAAGAGACGGAAAGGGAGAGACAGAGGCAGAGACGAAAAGATGGAAACGGAGAGACGAAGACGGAGATGGTGATGGAGAGCCCAGCGTCGGAGAGCCGTAGACGGGAATAGAGAGACGGTGACGGAATGACAGTGACGGAAAAACAAATGCGAAGGGACGGAGAGGCGGAGACGGAGAGATGAAGACGGATACCGTGATGGAGAGTCGGCGATGGAGAGATGGATACGTAAAGACGGAGAGACGGAGATAGAGAGACGGGGACGGAGAAACAGCGACGAAAAGACGGAGACAGAAATATGGAGACGGAGAGCGGGGGACAGTGATGGAGGGACGAAGACAGACGGGCGGAGACAGACAGAGACGGAGAGTTGGGGACGGAAACGGAGAGACGAAGAAACGAAGAGTTTATGACAGACAGTTGGAGTCGGAGAAACGGAGACGGTGAGACGGCGACAAAGAGATGGAAACGGAGAAACGAGGACGAAGTCGGAGAAATGGAAACAGAGAGGCTAAGCCAGACAGACGGAAACGGAGAAATGGAAACGAAGAGACGGGGACGGAGAAACAGCGACGAAAAGACGGAGACAGAAATATGGAGACGGAGAGCGGGGGACAGTGATGGAGGGACGAAGACAGACGGGCGGAGACAGACAGAGACGGAGAGTTGGGGACGGAAACGGAGAGACGAAGAAACGAAGAGTTTATGACAGACAGTTGGAGTCGGAGAAACGGAGACGGTGAGACGGCGACAAAGAGATGGAAACGGAGAAACGAGGACGAAGTCGGAGAAATGGAAACAGAGAGGCTAAGCCAGACAGACGGAAACGGAGAAATGGAAACGAAGAGACGGAGGTGGAGATAAAGAGAGGGAGAGGGAAACGGAGAGACAGGGAGACGGAGAAACGGACACAGATAGACGAAAATAGAGAAACGAGGACGGAGAGACGGAGATGGAGGGACGGACACGGAATGACGGAAATAAGAGACACAGATGAAGAGTCGAAGATGGAGAGAAAGAGATGGTGGCGAAATGACGGTAACGGAAAGACGAATACTGAGGGACGGAGACAGAGAGACGGAGATGGAGGGACGGAGACGGAGGGAAGGATATTGTGTATTTGTATATGAGTAAGTTAATGTGTATGAATATGTGTACATGTGTGTATCAGGGTTGGTTTCTGAAAGGCTCTACGCTCACAGTTCATGACTGTCAGTGTAGAGATTTAGTGTTTATAGCGCTGCGACGACTTATTTGTTAACTACTACAACCTACTATCTTCAAGCTTACAGTCATGAACTGTGAGCGTAGAGCCTTTCAGAAACCAACCCTGGTGTGTATGTGCGTATGTGTATGTGTGTATGTGTACGTGTACTTTAAAGTTGCACGTGTGTATGCGTACGTATGTATGTACGTGTGTGTACGTGTACGTTAAAGTTGCGCGTGAGTATGTGTATGTATGTATGTGACAATAATGCAAAATATATATATTTGTAAGGAAGAAAAACTCTTAATTCTTCACTCCAATATAATAGTAGTAATAGCAATTATTGTAACATGCCTTACAATAATACAAAATAAAATTTTATTGTATTATGATTATTTCAAATATAATCATTATTTTTAATATGAAATATTATAATATAAATAATAAATTTATATTTAATTTTTTCCATTAAAGTTCAATTATTATTTAAATTATAATAATTATATCCTTTATAAAATTTAAATTATTTATTATTTTATATAATTTAATACAAATTATTCATATTTAATTTTTTGTAATTATTTTTTTCATATATTAACTATAACATTATAAATAATTAAATTTGAATACAAGTTATTTGATCAATAACACAGGCCCACGAAAAAAAAGTTATCGGTTCTGGGATAAAGACTATACTTTTATTCTGTATTTTTTTCCGCTAGATACGGATTTGGCGTCAAAAGTAGGAAATGGGCGGCATATTTCAAACATAACCTCAAGAAACTGTCAAAAAACCGTGTTTCTGTGGAGAAACAAGAAGAAAAAATGAAAATTGTTTCCAGCATATCAAAAACACTTTATTTTTATGCATTTTGGCCTACTGTATCCGAACTTGTTATGAAAAAAGAGAGTCGGCCGCCTAATTTTGAACATAACTTCAAAAAACTGTTTAAAAGTAGTGTTTCTGTGAAAAAACGTGGGAAGAACAAAACACATTGTTTCCAGCACATCAAAAACGCTTTATTTTTATGTATTTTGGCCTATTGAATCTAAATTTGTTATGACTAATTTCGAAGATAACCTCAAAAAACTACCCAAAAGTAAATTTGCACATAAGCTAAATTGACTTACGCTTGCGTATACGCTTGTCTTCGAACGACCTATGCAAAGGATTCCTACGCCTCTTTTTTCTTATTAGGTTGTAATTCTCTTTTTAGCATCCAGCAATAGTCTACCATCATCTTTACGCTACAATTTCCTTGCCATCTACGTTTAAATTCCTTCATATGCTGATGAAATCTTTCACCATGCTCTTCACTGTAATCACCTAGGACTAGTGGAAATTCATCAATGTGCGAATTGAGAAAGTGGAGTTTCAAATTCATTAAGCAACCTAATTTTTTGAAATTTCGTACCATAGTTTTTACGATGCTCTTGTAGTGTTCATCTTCATTGTTACCAAGAAATTTTGTTGCAACATCTTTATAACTCAACCTGGCTGCCTTCTCGGTATCATTCATACTTTGAACGAATTTTTCGTCCCTGAACATTTTGCATATTTGAGGTCCATCAGAAATACCTTCCTTCAATTTAATTAGAGTTAGATTCGTAAAGATAGTTTCTAAGTATTCGAAGCATCGCCCTTCTTTATCGAGAGCTTTAACAAATTGTTTCATCAGCCCTAATTAATTTGATAAAATATGTAAAGGCGAAAAAAGGATTTCGCTAGGATTGACAAGAGGACGATTAATGACATTGCTGGAACCTGAAGTAAGTGATGGTCTCGCTGGCCACACTTTTGTATTAAAGTGTTTAGCTTTATCTCGACTGTCAAACATGCATAAATACCATGGGTACTTGGTAAAACCTGATCGTTGACCTGGTAACATGGACAATATTTTCAGGTCCCCGCAAATTAACCATTCATGCTCACTATAATTTATTTTATTCAAAACCTTTTCGATGTTACAGTATTCTTCTTTAAGAATTGTCGAATAAGCTAATGGTAACGGAGCATACTCGTTCGTATTGTGAAGAAGAACTGCCTTCAAGCTTCGCTTAGATGAATCGATAAATAACCACCACTCTTCTGGCTTGTATAGATTTGGCTTAAACTCATAAATAAGTCCTCGTACATCGGTGCAATACACTAGATCAGATTCGCTTGTAAAGTATGATCGAAACGCTTCTTCTCGGCTTCAATAAATTGTAACGTTCACGTCCTCTTCTGATACAGTGAAAGACTTTAATTGAGAAGCCATTGATTCAGCTGCATCTTTTGCTAATCCAGCATTCTTAAACATGTCATTAAGTTGAGCTTGAGAGATCTTTTTTTGGCTTTTCCCTTTATCAATGGGAACATATTCCTCATCACTGTCCGAAGGCAATTCTTTTTTACTTTCGACGGATTCACTTTCTACTTTCATCAGCGGTTCATTTTCGTTAGTATCGTCGTCTGTATGGTCGTTAAGATTTTTTACATCTTCTTCTGTGCCACAGTCAACTAGCATACTATCTATTCCTTGTGTAAAGCTGTATCGTGAAGCGTCGTCTATCAAACTTTCGACTATCTGCTTCTGCGGACGAATGACACTAGAAACTGTCGCATACAATATTTTATCTGGTCGCACTTTATTTACCTCAGTCACATTTGTCATGTAAGTGCAGCAGTCACTTTTACCTAAATTTTTTTTCCAAATAGCTGATTTCAGAAACTTTATTTTACTTTATTCTCCAGTTTTATAGAATTTATGTAACATTTAACCCATATAATATGCGAAACCCAGGTTGAATTTTGCTGAGAAATTTCTACTTCAAAGTATGCTTTGAATAAATTTCTTATTCTTTCAGTTACATGCTGTTTAGGTTTTTTTCATACATATTCCGTACAAATATAGTTGTAACAATCGAAATCACCTACACAGTCGTGATCAACTTGTTCGCGAGATCCTCAAGCAATCTCAATATTATTAAAATTAGTTTTAGTACCCATAGATTTATTGAAAAACCAGTCAGTTGTCCTAGGGGTGATAACCTTCGTACCTCCTCAGGTCTAAGTACGAGGGCTTTCTGACTTCGATGAGGATAATGTCAACTCGTCGTCGGACACACTTTAGCATCATTTTCACATTCTAGCATTCCCCTGCATGACAGCGCGCCTCGCTAGCTTCATTACCATGGAAGATTTTTTTTTTTAAAAGATTAATATATAAAGGATATTGTCCTTTATAACCTTTTTTATATGATGATGTCTAGGGAGCCTAGCCCGGTCCCGTTTAACACATTACATCAGGCTAGACTGTCAGACCCACCATACCGAAAACTTTGACTACCAATGGATGGTTAGCCACTTTTGTGATCAACAATCAACCGATACCCAATGAGGTCGGATTTTTTAAGAGTCATGATATAAATGGCACATTTACTAATTTTCTTTCGAAAAAAAAAGTTTAGAGGTACCTGGACAGGATTCGAACCCATGCCCTTCGCGTTGAAAGCAAGAGCTCTATCCATTACGTCACCGCGTTCCTTACCACGGAAAATTGGAAGCGAATCATTCTACACATCCTTTTCGGGCAGTTGTCATCGTTTCAGTATCTTCCATGACAGCAGGATTAAAAGGGCTACATTAAAAATCCAGTTAGACAAAGTTTAATTTACCAAGAGAGGGAAATAATATACACAAGATAACACTATAAATAGAATCAGATTTGTCTTCAGCCTATTGTTGTTTTAAGTTATTTTTATAGTCTGTATTACCAAGAATATATTTTTTGCAAAATGTTACACAATTTCGATAAAACTGGAGATAAAAGTAAAATAAAGTTTCTAAAACCAGCTATTTGGAAAAAATCATTAGGTAAAAGTGACTGCAACACTTGCATGACAAATGTAACTAGGGCACATAAAGTGCAACCAGATGAAATAATTTAAATTAAACACAGTATCGTTGAAAGTATGAATGATACCAAGAAGGCAGCCTGATTGAGTTATAAAGATGTTGCAACAAAATTTCTTGGTAACAATGAAGATGAACACTACAAGAGCATCGTAGAAACTATAGTACGAAATTTCAAAAAATTAGGTTGCTTAATGAATTTGAAACTCCACTTTCTCAATTCGCACATTGATGAATCTCCACTAGACCTAGGTGACTATAGTGAAGAGCATGGTGAAAGATTTTATCAGGATATGAAGGAATTCGAACGTAGATGGCAAGGAAATTGTAGCGTAAATATGATGGTGGACTATTGCTGGATGCTAAAAAGAGAAATACAATGCAATAAGAAAAAGAGGCGTAGAAATCCTTTGCATAGGTCGTTTAAAGACAAGATTATACGCAATCGTAAGTCAATTTAGCTTTTGTGCAAATTGACTTTTAAGTAGTTTTTTTGAGGTTATCTTTAAAATTAGTCGGTCAAATCTCTTTTTCCCTAACAAATTTAGATTTAACAGGCCAAAATACATAAAAATAAAGCATTTTTGATTTGCTGGAAACAATGTGTTTTGTTCTTCCCACGTTTTTTCACAGAAACACTGCTTTTTAAACAGTTTTTTGAGTGTATGTTCGAAATTAGGCGGTCAATTTTTTTTTCATAACAAGTTCGGATACAGTAGGCCAAAATGCATAAAAATATAATGTTTTTGATGTGCTGGAAACAATTTTCATTTTTTCTTTTTATGTTTTTCCACAGAAACACGATTTTTTGACAGTTTTTTGAGGTTATGTTTAAAATATGCGGCCAATTTCCTACTTTTGATGCTGAATTCAGATTCAGTGGAAAAAAATACAAAAGAATAGTATAGTCTCCATCCCAGTACCGACAACTTTTTTTTTTGTGGGCTTGTGTAAATTTTAAATCTTAAATACATTCACGAAATATACATTTACAGCTTCTTATTAAATTCTAGGTACTGTAACTTACTTTTTGTTTAAAACGTGGCGAATTTCATAAAAAGAATCTATCATACAATCATGTATGTAAAAAAAATTGCGCTTAATAACAATTTCTTTTCAAAATAGTATAATTATTTTATTTATGATAACATAACATTTTTACTTCTTGGTTGGTAATCATAACTCTTTCGGCCTACTCTTGATGTTAATTATTAATATATGTTTCATAATATATTGATTAGTTATCAATTTTAATAATTAATAATTGATTAAATATTTAATTCAATATAAACATAATAAATATTTTAATATTATGTAATTACATTTTCCAAAAATAATATAAATTGATTATTTAAATATTTTGACCAAACATTATGATTGCAATTTAAAAAGTGTTCAAATTTAATTTTCTTGAATGACGAATTATTAATGAATTATGAATAATCATTAGTACTTAATGTTCGTTCCTCCACATAATAATTCAAAAGTTAGACGCATGTGGCTGCAAACAGCTATAGTACCAGCGATAACCATACTAACCTCATATACTCGTACTTGTCTATACAAAGAATTTGGCTCGAATTTATAGTCGAATTCAACACTCAGATCTCAAATTTTTATTGTTCCGTGTTCCCTATAAAGAATGTCAATGTTTATAAGAAACAAAGACTAATGAAAATTTGAGATATGAGTGCTAAGTGTTGAGTGTCGACAATAAATTCGAGCCTATGTATAAGGCTAGCTTAAGTTGACCATATTAAGAGGACGCTGGATCTCTCCATCTTTTTTTACTTAAAAAATTTAGGTTTTTGGAGAAACTGGAGATTAAAATTTGGTTTTGATAAAAATTAAGAGTTGCCCGTAACTTTTACAGTAAAAAGCAATATTTTTTCTGATACGGACAAATTAATTTTGATGCTTTTTTTTAAGAGAAGTTTGACATACTTGAGAAATCATATTCTCTAGCCTAAGTAATGATTTTTTAAGTATGTCAAACTTTTTTTGAAAGCAAAGCATCAAAATTAATTTGTCTTCATCAGAAAAAATATTGTTTTTTACTGTACAAGTTGTGGACAACTCTTAATTTTTATCAGTGATTACTACTTTTCCAAAAACTTACATTTTTCAATTAGAAAAGGATAAAGAATTCCAACGTTCTCTTAAACCCTTCAAACGCTAACATTTAACCCCAACAAAAAACTGATAGTACAAAATTTCATTCACGATGTAAATAAAAAAGGACGGCGTCGAAAATTCAGGTTCTCTATATACATAAATATATCAATATTTATATCTGTGGTTCGAAGGAGTAACAGCACAAGTTGATATTTTTGTGAAATTGAGTTAACAGTGGATTATATACCTAAAAGTATACCTCTTTTACGTAGTATACATTAGAAAAGTTGATACACACGGGAAAGGTGTTGTTTTTCCTCATATATTTTTGTTTTCTCATTAACTTTACATGTTAACGCAAACTTTCAAACCTCATTTTCTCGAAAACTCCAAAAACCAACTTGTGCTGTTACTCCTTCGAACTACAGATATTATCTATAGATATAGTAGTAGCGCTAACGAATATAGAAGTACTATAGAAAAATATTTCCTATAGTAACAATGAGAACACGTTTTGAAGAGACATTTAGTGCGATAACACGCTCATAGCTGATGGATGGGCAATCAGCTAGCATATATGTTCAGAATTTATAAAGTACAACAATAGTAAATATTAATGTTACACAATTTTTTTATATTGAAATCACATTTAATTAAATATAATAAAATTAATGAAACTCAAAGAGCTCTATATGAAAGCATTCTGCCAAAGCACGTAGCAGCGTTTTTTTAGACCGAAAGCGTAAACATGTTGTTAATACGAATTATGTTTTATGATTAATACATATTGGACAAAAATAACACATGATATGTAAGAGCCAGTGATGACATAATATTGCTTTGTCCGACAAAAATAGTGATTTTTATGGTGAGTCCGACAAAAATAAAGTAGAAGTAAAAAATCGTTACAAACATTAAGCTGTAAATAATAAAAAAAAAAATTAAAACACGTCTATCCGATCTAAAATTGACAAATTCAATTCTCTGAACATTATTTTCTATTGAAAAAATGGTAAAATTAATAAATAGGAGTTTTATCCAAGGGGAGACACAAGTAAAACTGTTATTTAACAAAAAAAATGATATTTTTTATTTTGTATTTTTGACTTATAGCACATAATACGTAATCCATATGCAATGTTTTTTAAAATTATCTGAAGAACCTATGAAATACTTCAGCATGAAATATTAATAACTGTACACTGAGAGAAAATTCATGCCAATAGAGCATTTAGTTTACGTATCCAAAGTTAGTAAGTAATATCCTATGCTTTCATAACAGCGCCATATACTCTTACAAGGTTTATGCTATCCACAAACGGTTTGCTCACATGCTTTGGTAACTCCCCACTCTAATATCTTTCGATAGCTGGCGCTGTATCCTCTAATGGGAAGTGACGGGAGTAAACATGGCTTGTCCACTATTCTTTCTTTACTGCTAACTATGACATTCTTTCATCACTCAAGTCGCCTCCTGTTTTGGGTGGCGACGCGAGCAAACATGGCTGGTCTATATCTAAAATCATGTCGCAAGTTTCGTTAACGTATTTTCGTTACGTGAATCTTTTTTTTCTTTTCTTTTCTTTTTTTATAAGGGAAGGGACATTATAAATATAATCTGTTAAACTTTGTAACTACTAATAATTAATTTTTAATTTAAAATTTAATTATATTAAACAGCTGGGGAAAGATGAGCATGTACGATTTTACGCCAGAGATGTTTCGAAATAGTGTTGGTCTAGTGTGTAAGGTTCGCGCTTTTCCTTTTGAGTGCACGAGTTCAGCTCTCGGTTAGAACCACTTTTTTTGAACTTTTTAAATTTTGTCATTATATACATACAAGTCAATAAAACCCATATGTTTTGCAGAGTAAAAGAATATGACTAATTGCTTGTTTATAAATTGTCGAGAAATTATTAGAATGCTAGAAAAAACAAGAAACCCTTTTTTTTCTATCCCCTTTCACCAATTTTTTTTTGCTTCCTCATAAAGAAAGCATTGTATTTGAAACATGGTATTTCTCATGTTTCTTACGTTTTCAAAACTTATTTTTATGAAAATCTGGCAAAGAGTTGTGGCGACTTAAAATTTTAACTATGTTTATTTTATTAAATAGTAATTATAAATTATAAGGTAAATGTAAAAATAAAAATTTAAAAGAAACATTCGTTCAAAAAATATGAATGTTCATGTAAAAAATATGAAATATGACAAAATATAAAAAGCAAAAATACATTTTAGTTAAATTTATATTTTATACTTATTGAATCGCAACAGAAATATTAAAATTAAATTTATTTGCAGAAACATTAATTATCACTTATTATTTTAAAAATCGGAAGAACTTCCCATGTTTTAAGTTTATGTCTAGTTTGCTTGATATACTTATTATCCAAAAATTATTTAACACTATAAAAAGCTAAATTTTTTCCTGCTCTTTTAAATGAAATTATTCCAATTCGAGTTGAATTCTGATCAACACCCTGAAAAGCAGTTTAACATATTACGAAAATGGCAAAAAGTACTAATGTTAATGGAATATTCTAATACCTTTTTAAAAAGTTTTGTCACATGATGGTCACGGATATGGCTACATTTTTAATAAATTACAGTACTATATAAAATTCTTTTAATGAAGATTAAAAATTCGGGAAACTGCAATATCGGTTACTATGTATTAAACATGTACCTTGTAACATCACCTTAAGAGGAGGTCGAGTATATCTATCCTTTTCTAATCAAAGAATTGATTTTTTCACAAAAATTAATAATTGTAGCAAAAAATAAGAAGAAAGCCCCATCTCGTATAATAAAAATCAAGATTCTCTTTTATGAGGAAAAATTATTTTTATGGCTTCGTTTTTAAGAAAACCTTGAAAAACTGAATTGTCCATCCTAAACTCTATTTTTTAAGTTTTTCAAGGTTTTCTTCAAAACGAATCGATAAAAATAATTTTTCCTCATTAAATAAAATCTTGCTTTTTATTTTACGAAATGGGGCTATCTCCTTATTTTTTGCTACAATTATTAGTTTTTGCAAAAAAATTAATTCTTTGATTAGAAAAGGACAGAGATATACGACCTGCTCTTAAGAGGCAATCTTAACTATTTGCCGTATAGTCCAGGCGGGATCTGTTTTAAAATTGGTAGATTTGGGTGTTTCGTATATAGTTGCTTATTTTGGTTTAACTGTCTCCAAAATTATGTTAGATATGATAATTTTAATATATGCCAGTTGAAAAAGTTGTACTAAATTCGCTATGAAATAAATAGTGAAAAAATCTCGAGAAATACAATTTTTTTCATCTTTTTTGATTTACAGCTCCTTAAATATAGATTTTAGAGATAAATATAAGAGAAAAAAAAGTTAGATAATAAAATTTTACATAAAAAATTAAACTTATGAAATGAAAAATTTAAATTTTTATGTTAAAAAAAGACAACAATTGCGAAAAAACTGCCCAAAAATTAATGTTTTGTTGAATGTTTTTTTAATTATTTAAATTTATTATATGATTTTAATATTGAGTCACAGAAAACTTTTTGATATGATAAAACAGCCCAGAAAATTTCATTAGATCGGTTTATTCATTGCTCCACAATAATTTAACAATTAAGCGTCCCACAAAAAAATGCAAAAATTGCAAAACTTCATTGCAAATGAAATAATGCTTTCAGATGTGGGCTGATTTTTTACATATAGCAGACTATTAAAGCTTTCAAATGCACTCTGAAAAATTAAAATCGGTTGATTAGGAGAGTCTTGGGAAGTTTTTAAAAAACATAGTTAAATTTCTGCTTATAAACAAATTGAATATCTTTTTCAATTTAGAATTAAACGAGACCCAAAAACTTTTGTTAAAAAATACTCTGAAAGGCGCTTATTTTTAAAAAAGAAAAGTCGAATTCCGCTCAATAGTTTTTAAGCTATAACTTACCAAAGTTAGCCTGTGATTATTATTAAACAATAAACAATAGAAAGTCAATTAAAGCGTCATTAGCTTTATTTGTCCAAGCACTTTTTAGGTGAAAGTTTTCAAAACATGCGCTCTTTGGAAAGACACAAAAAATATCGATCAATATTACTCTGATCACTCGAAAAGTCGTTGAAAACGTAGAGGGTCATGTGATGGAACAAGTTGATTGAAAAGTAAAATCAAGATCTAAAAACTACAGCGCACTCTAAAAATGCGATTATCTCGGCTTCTAATAGTCCGATTTTGATCTTAATTATTATTAAATATTTTATGATAAATAATTAATTATGCGTATAATTTGTTACATTACCATAACTTTAAATCATAAGATAAAAACTATGTATTTTTTTAAACATTTATTTGTCTATTTTACATAAAAAGTGCTTAATCTTATGCCATTTTATCTTTTATTATATATATCTTATATCATAGCTATGATCAAGCTTTAGCTGAGTCTTTTATTTTTATTTATTTTCGAAATACATAATAACCTGAACATCTGAGTGAATCTTAAGTAAATACTCAAGCATGCTATGGTCACTTTATTTATTTTTTACATTATAATTCTGCTATTAGAAGATATAATAATTTAAAATGGAAATAATATAAAATTTGAAGATGAATATTTCGAAAATAAGAGCAATGATTTAATCTAGTTTGATTAAAAGTTATCCTAACCTCCTGACAGCCGGCATTTTTCCCACTAAAAAAGTGTAACTTTCTCGAAATTTTCCATATAAATGTTTCATAAGTAAAAGTATATGTGGGTCGATCATGGAATGACACCATATGGCGTCATCCCGGCTATCGAAAGGTTAAATTATAGAAAAATGTTTCCTTTTGTTTATTATAAATAATAATAAATTTATTTATTTTTCACATCATATTTCTTCTTTTATATTATCCGTTTGAAACTCCTAATTTTCAAATAAATTTTTCTCTTTCATACGAAGAACTTCCTTAATTAATAATTTACAATTTTTGGATTTTCTAATTTGTTTAAGCAATATTAAAAATTAATATCAAATGAGTTCTCATTTAGTAGATAAAATGGCATAAGATTAAGCACTTTTTATGTGAAATAGACAAATAAATGTTTAAAAAAATACATATTTTTTATCTTAAGATTTAAAGTTATGTTAATGTAACAAATTATACGCATAATTAATTATTTATCATAAAATATTTGAATTCCTTGACTTCCGGCACATAGATTGAAAAAAAAGATCGGAATCGGACCATTAAAGGCCGAGATAATCGCATTTTTAGAGTGCGCTGTAGTTTTTAGATCTTGATTTTACTTTTCAATCAACTTGTTCCATCACATGACCCTCTACGTTTTCAACGACTTTTCGAGTGATCAGAGTAATATTGATCGATATTTTTTGTGTCTTTCCAAAGAGCGCATGTTTTGAAAACTTTCACCTAAAAAGTGCTTGGACAAATAAAGCTAATGACGCTTTAATTGACTTTCTATTGTTTATTGTTTAATAATAATCACAGGCTAACTTTGGTAAGTTATAGCTTAAAAACTATTGAGCGGAATTCGACTTTTCTTTTTTAAAAATAAGCGCCTTTCAGAGTATTTTTTAACAAAAGTTTTTGGGTCTCGTTTAATTCTAAATTGAAAAAGATATTCAATTTGTTTATAAGCAGAAATTTAACTATGTTTTTTAAAAACTTCCCAAGACTCTCCTAATCAACCGATTTTAATTTTTCAAAGTGCATTTGAAAGCTTTAATAGTCTGCTATATGTAAAAAATCAGCCCACATCTGAAAGCATTATTTCATTTGCAATGAAGTTTTGCAATTTTTGCATTTTTTTGTGGGACGCTTAATTGTTAAATTATTGTGGAGCAATGAATAAACCGATCTAATGAAATTTTCTGGGCTGTTTTATCATATCAAAAAGTTTTCTGTGACTCAATATTAAAATCATATAATAAATTTAAATAATTAAAAAAACATTCAACAAAACATTAATTTTTGGGCAGTTTTTTCGCAATTGTTGTCTTTTTTTAACATAAAAATTTAAATTTTTCATTTCAAAAGTTTAATTTTTTATGTAAAATTTTATTATCTAACTTTTTTTCTCTTACATTTATCTCTAAAATCTACATTTAAGGAGCTATAAATTAAAAAAAATGAAAAAAATCGAATTTTTCGAGATTTTTTCACTATTTGTTTAATAGCGAATTTAGCACAACTTTTTCAACTGGCGCATATCGAAATTATCATATCCAACATAATTTTAGAGACATTTAAACCAAAATTAGCAACTATATACGAAACACCCAAATCTACCAATTTTAAAATAGATCCCGCCTGGACTATACGGCAAATAGTTGAGACCGCCTCTTAAGGTGATGTTACAAGGTACATGTTTAATACATAGTAACCGATATTGCAGTTTCTCTAATTTTTCATTAATAACGTACATTTAACCTTAATTACATTTTCATTCGTACACGTGTTAGTATTTAAATGAATTGTAATTTATATAAAAATTGTTATCAATTAAATATATTAAAATTACATATTAATATATCAAAATTATATTTACCTTAACACATTAACGCTGGGAGGGACACTTTTTAAACCACCACTTCCACGTCGCTATTTGTAACTCATTTGACGGAGAAAAAAATCGTGACATAGTGAATTTTGTAGAAAAAAGATTGCTCTTTTTGATGGTGTTCAATAACATTTGAAAAAAATAAAATTTCCACGTGAAAATGGAGGTTTTTTGTAAAAAAACACGATTTTTTTTTAATAAACTTTTTTTTCAACTACGATTTTCGTCGACTCTTAAAGTATCGGTGATTTATATAATTAATTTTGGTCCGCAAAATTCAAAATGGCGCCAAAAACGCCAAATTTTTCACTTAAACATTTAGGAATTTTTTTCTCGTCTATGGACTTTTGGAAAAAAATCATAGGAATAAAAAATGTTTAAAATCGATTAAAGAATTAAAGAATGCAATAGAATTTTTTGACATTTTTTTGAGCTATTTTCTATATTTTATTGGTTATTGGGTTTTTGAAAAAATAATAAAATGACTCGAAAAATTCTGAAAAAATTCTATTGCATTCTTTAATCCATTTTAAACATTTTTTGTTCTTATGACTTTTTCCAAAAGTCCCTAGTTTTCGAGAAAAATGTTTCTGAGGGTTATACGTAAAACTTGAGCAATTAGTTCAACGCTTAAAATTTCTATTGTAAAACATAAGGCTGTTAAACGCTTCCAGCCATGAAACATGTTTCTCGATTCTCACCACGTGTAGGTAGCGTTTATAGAAAATCTTTTCTTTTTTTTTTAATTTTTTTTTATTTTTTCTATTTTTAAAAGTTTTCTTTTTTTATAATTTTTTTTTTATTTTTAATTGTTTAATTTTTATTTTATACATATTCGTGCATTTTTAATCTATATATATATGATGAATGAACACGATCAAAACATGCTTTACAAAAAAATTTGTTCCAATCAATACACATCTTTGAAGTTCTAATTTCGCATTTTTTGCTAGAACAGTATTTCTTCTGTTTATTATATTCTACATTATGTTTTTGTTTGAATTTTTGTAAATATGCTTTACTAATATTTAGAGCGAGGTCTTTTGTTCCTAGTGGTTTACTTTCATCACTTTTATGTACTATGTTATGTATTATAGTAGCGTTTGTAATCAAAGCTTGAACTAATCTCATGAATATAGTCCAAGTCCATTTTTTCGACCTAATGGAAGAAGAAACACTATTACAACGTTGATCATGAGTGTCAACACCTCCCATTAGTTTATTGTACAGTGCCGTCCATAAATTCGGGATCACTCAGAGGAAAAAATTGCTGGAGAAAAATCGCAATAACTCGGTAAATATAGGTCGTATAGAAATTCTAAAAAAAACGATTTTAAAGTACTCCTCAAGAGCTTTAAAAACGCTGTATTATATTATTTTAAAAGTTTTTTTATGGTATTAAAAAAATTACTTAAAAATAAACATTTTTTGCCAATTTTTTAAATTTTAGATTCGCTCACACCGTTTTTCGAGTATAAGATAAAAAAATCTGAAAAAAATATAATTTGAAGTACTCTAAAAGAGCTTTAATTTGCATTTTTTAAAAATTTTTTACAATGATTTTCCGTCAAGATATGAAGTTTTAAAGTTGGGCATTTTTGGTGTTTTTTGCAGAAAAATGGCCAATTTTCTGAAAAAAACATCAAAAATGCCTATCTTTAAAGCTTTATAACTTGACGAAAAATCATTGTAAAAAATTTTTAAAAAATGCAAATTAAAGCTCTTTTAGAGTACTTTAAATTATATTTTTTTCAGATTTTTTTATCTTATACTCGAAAAACGGTGTGAGCGAATCTAAAATTTAAAAAATTGGCAAAAAATGTTTATTTTTAAGTAATTTTTTTAATACCATAAAAAAACTTTTAAAATAATATAATACAGCGTTTTTAAAGCTCTTGAGGAGTACTTTAAAATCGTTTTTTTTAGAATTTCTATACGACCTATATTTACCGAGTTATTGCAATTTTTCTCCAGCAATTTTTTCCTCTGAGTGATCCCGAATTTATGGACGGCACTGTATGTGTAAAAGGCATTAGGAAAAAGTAATGGACTTTTTTGTTTATCTGTTTTGTTATATCGCTTTACCGATGCCGTAGGTGTTACACTACTGCTGTTAAAAGGATTGACACTGGTTTGGAATCCATAACTGTAATAAAATTTAGCCCACTGTTCTTATCTTTTTACTACGTTTTTACTACGTTTTTATTAACTCGCTTTGGTGTCTGTCTGTCTGTTCGGTACGAATTTTGCAACCGATTGTAAACTAACTTCCTGATGAGCTAGAGACTTAAAATTTTAAATATAGCTCGGAACTGGATGACAATGCAATATTATAAAAAAAATATATATATCTACCGAACAATATATTAATATATTCAATCATATACGGAGATGTTGGCAAAATTGAAGATTTGAAGATTTTATATATAGATACACTTTTAACATTAGTGTCTAAAATATTAATATAGTAATATATTAATATATTAATATATCAAATATATTAATATATTAATATATCAAATATATTAATATATTAATATATCAAATATATTAATATATTAATATATTAATATATCAAATATATTAATATATTCAATATTATATTTTTGCATGCATTGTTGGATAATATAATTAAATATATATTCCCACCGAAAAATATATTAATACAATTATATACGGAGATATTGGAAAAATTGAAATTTTGAAGATTTTATATATAGATATACTTTTAACATTAGTGTCTAACCATCTTCGAAAATTTTTAAATTTCTTTAACTTCTCATATTGCAATTAGACATAAATTACAGCATTTTGTATTGTACATATAAAATTTGAGACTGTATTTTATTCATTTTATGGTCTATCAATGCATAAAACAATAAATTTTGGTTGAATTTCTAATAGCGTCATTATCGTCAAAATGGCGGGAAACTCAGCATGCGATTACGTGTTCTCTAAAAAAAATAAATGAAACACGTTTTAGTCCCTTGATAACAATATATATGCTATATAATATGCACTGTTGGACAACACGATAAAATTTATATATATATATATATATATATATTAATATATTTAGAGGGATATACTCATGAAATTAAGTTTTTAATTAATTGAACTAAAAGTATAAAATAATATTAAAAATAAAAAAAAAACTTTTTTAATGTACTACGTTTTATAATGAACCAAAAAGTATAAAATAATGTGTAATGAAATGAAAAGTGAATAATGATTTGAAATAAAAAAACGTGGGGCGCATACAATACATAATAATAAACATGCGCCCCACGTTTTTTTATTTCAAATCATTATTCACTTTTCATTTCATTACACATTATTTTATACTTTTTGGTTCATTATAAAAACGTAGTACATTAAAAAGTTTTTTTTTTTATTTTTAATATTTAACTACATATGTTCCTCTCTGAGCTTTTTTATCAATGTTATTTTTTTCTTTCATTATATCATTTCTAACGGTACCAGTTGCGCGTAATCCTATTTTTTGTAAATGAATCAATAAGTCTGACGAAGTAAAAAAATTGTCGAAGTAAACGTGATAATTAGATAACTTTTTTTTAGAATACTTTTAAATCACTAGAATGAGAACTACCAGAATCGAAATCACCGGAATTATCGATATCTGGTATGTAAACAGCATGAATTTTTTTTCATTTTCGATAGTTACCAATCGACCTCTTTTACCAGATAGACTTCGATTTTTTTCGTTTGATGATAGTGCACTAGGTCTTTTACGTTTTGGCATGTTTCGAGTGCGATTTTTAAAACTAATTTAAGGAAATTTTCAATGCAAGATATTGTTGAGCATCAAATAGTACATCCAATATGTGAAATATCTACACGATGTGTAACGTATGCATATGTAGCTACTGAATAAAAAGGGGTAATAAATAAAAAAAATTTGAACCAGAAATGAATATGAGAAATTTAATAAATATTAGTAAAGAGTAAGAAGAAACAATAATCAATTTTTCAACAGTAAAGAGTGAAAAAGTTACATGAGGTATTGGTAAAAGTAATAATTTTCAATATTCTATTAAATAGTCAATCATAAAATTTACAGCGTTGAACTAAAAGATCAAGTTATACGTATAACCTTCAGAAACTTTTTTCTCGAAAACTAGGGACTTTTGGAAAAAGTCATAAGAACAAAAAATGTTTAAAATCGATAGAATGCAATAGAATTTTTTCAGAATTTTTCGAGCCATTTTATTATTTTTTCAAAAACCCAACAACCAAAAAAATAAAAAAAATGTCAGAAAATTCTATTGCATTCTTTAAGGGGAATCCTCATACCGACATAGAGTTCTACCTTATCTACATTAAAATTATGAATTCCTATAAAAATTTAACTATTCAAGACTGAAATTCGTAGGAGAGGCACATTCTTAACATGCCAAAGAATTTATTGCAACGTTAAAAGACAATATAAGGATAAAAATAAAGGCGAAAACTGCTTAATACGATTAACTTTTCAATGTAGTTATGAATAATTGTATTATGCAGTTTTTGTCTTCATGTTCACTGTTATTCTGTCTTTTAACGTTGCAATAATTTCTTTAGAATGTTAAGAATGTGCCTCTTCTATAAATTTTAGTCAAAAATAGTTAAATTTTCATTAAAATGCACAATTTAAATGTAGATAAGATAAATCTCTGTGCCGGTATGAGGACACCCCTTAATCGATTTTAAACACTTTTTGTTCTTATGATTTTTTTCCAAAAGTCCATAGTTTTCGAGAAAAAAATTCCTGAATGTTTAAGTGAAAAATTTGGCGTTTTGAACGCCTTTTTTGAATTTTGCGGACCAAAATTAATTATACAAATCATCGATACTTCAAGTTAAGACAAAAAGTACATGATCTACAAAGGTTTTAAAGTGATTCCAAACCGGAAAGTCGACGAAAATCGTAGTTGAAAAAAAAGTTTATTGAAAAAAATCGTGTTTTTTTTTACAAAAAACCTCTATTTTCACGTAAAAATTTTATTTTTTTCAAATGTTTATGGACACCATCGGAAAGAGTAACCTTTTTTTTAAAAAATTGACTATGTCAAGATTTTTTTCTCCGTCAAATGAGTTACAAATAGTGACGTGGAAGTGGTGGTTTAAAAATTGTCCTTCCCGCCGTTAATGGATTAATTACATTTTCATTTGTACACGTGTTTGTATTTAAATGAATTGTCATTCATATAAAAATTGTTAACAATTAAATATATTGAAATTCATTTCATCAAAGTAATAATATTTTTAATAGGAGAAACGTATTAATTTTTAAAATACATCAAATTACTTCATTTGAAAAATTATCATTACATATATATATATATATATATATATATATATATATATTAGGGTGTCCCTTATTTCCCAAACTTGGAAAAACCTTGCTTCCACCCTCCAGATTTCTTGTAAATGTTGAAAAACTATGAAAAAACTCTGAGATAGTCGAAAAAAGTATTCAACCCGTGCCACTTTTCGAAAAACGATTTGAAAAATGAATTATTTACAATAACATGAAAACAAGTCATTCTATACAAATTTTTTTCAGATAAAACTTGTGGATATTTTTAAGACACAACTTTGTTTTATTATTTTTGTCTAAAATGAGCTGTACTCCGATAAAACGTGATTAACGATTGAAAAAGGACGTTTTTTGTACTTGATAATTCTTCATGCGAAAATTTCTATTATTCAAATGTATAATATCCTATTTAAAAACTTTATCGTTCAATAAATTTTCTGCTAAAAATTTTTAGTTTTGCAATAATACTTAAAAATTAAGTTTTTTTTCATGCTTTTCCATAGCTTTTTTCGCAATAGATTATAAAAAAAGAATCACGATAGCAAATTATTTAGTTGAGAAAAAGCATTTAACCCGTGCCGCTTTCAAAAAACGATTTTTCATGCTTTTTTCAATTTTTTTAAACTAGTGATTTTTCTTATTTATGAAAAATACCCTGTTAAAAAAAATCAGGTGAGAAATCACGGTGGTGATTGGTTTTTACGCATTTCAAACCATGCTTAGTCAATTGAGAACTATTTTTGAAAAGTTTTGAAAATTTTGAACTTAAAAAATTTTTTTTAAAGTTTGGTCTTAGAAAAAATTTTGAATAATTTTACAAAAAATTTTCTTCTTTTTATTAAAAATAAAAAAATTATAGACTATAATTTTTATTATTATACTGCCGACTACGATGAGTGAATTAATGTTTCAATATATTTTGTGAATCAAAATATGTAGTTTATTATGATGTAATTTCAAGTGCTCAAATCATCGTAAAAAATCTAGAACATGTTTCTTATGAAGAACTAAAAATAAATAGCAGCATCTTTTCTTTAGGGGATTTTGGTGAACGAATAGAGGTTAGATGGTATTTTCAGCGTATGTTTATGTTTTTTATTCCTGTGTGCTTATTATATTTCCAAGTATGTTAAAAATAATTTTTTAACATATTAATATCAATCTAAATCTATATTTATTTAAACTTCAAGATTGATAGAAAGCTGATAAAAGCAGTGAGAGTAGTAACACAAGAAGTTAATGTTCATTCTTGTCTCAAGCATTTCACAGTACTACAGCTCTATAACTGTTCTGAAGAACAAAATTATATTGATATAATTTCGTGACTGTGCCATAGTGGAGAACTGCATTGTTGTCTTAAAACTCAAGGATTAAGAAAATTTTGTGAACAAAATGGTATTTAATCACTATTTTATTTTACTATATCTGAATTATATAGAAAAAATTAAACAATTTTTTTAATTAATATTTCCATCAAGTACTTGATTGAGATATTATTAATATGATAAACAAGCTGTTAGTTTAATTTTTTTAAATTTCAATTTATTAGCAAGAACGTATTAATAATTAATTTTTAAAATTATAAAATTGTAGAAAATAAAGTTTGGTCTTGCAACATAGTTAACTCTGTGATTAAAAGCATTTTACAATGTGCGATCTAATAAATTTTATTTCTTCATATTTAAATATTAGTTTTTATTTACTTTTTCAAATATAATAGATTAATTGCATAATGTATAAATTCAAATCTTGTGCATCATAATCTTGAAAATATAGACTTAAATTTATAGTTGAAAATATTAAATGATAAATCGCATGTATTATAGATAGAATTTCCATAATGGTCTGATTATTATTAATTTTTTATTTAATTGCAACTAAATATCGTAATTGTAATAATAACTACTTATATTATTATTTTTAAAAAGTTACTCAATAAAAATGTTTGTTAGGTTGACATAATATCTTCTCATGGTCTGGGAGCTTATGTATGGAGTTCGAGACGTATATTATTATGTTTTTATTTGACCTACCATCTTTAACATAGACACTGTTAAAAGTGCCTTTGCCTCCTACCTGAGTATTAATGGCAGATTTCAATCTTACATTACCATCGGCTTGAACTGATCAAAAAGCAGTTTACATGTGATACGCTTAATTTTATTTCACCTGAGGTAAAAAGTAGTAGTTTTTATTTAGTTTTTTTAATATAATTTATGAACATATAATATTAGTCTTGCTTGCTATAACCTTAAAAATATTAAGTTAATTTTTTTTTATTTATAGTGTACTTTAGAAATTTTATTTGACATTAAATATTTATTATTATAACAAATTTAAAAACAATCAATTTATGCAATAATTTAGAATCAATATGAGCTATTAAAAGTTTTGGATTTTCTTCCTATTTTCCTTAAATGTATCTGTTATGGATGCACTGTATCCTCTTGTACTATTAGTTATTTTGTAGCTGATTTCTTGTTGTTTTATAAAAAACTTTACTCGCTGTTCGTGGTTGCTGTTCAAGAGCTACTATATTTTCTCTGGGACTCTAGATACCCTATATGAAGATTACGGTCAGAATGCTGAAGTTTATATGGATCATACTGCAGGATGTTTTGACGTGAGCTATTGTTATAGGAGTACAATTATATGTTGCTATGAAATCATGTACTTTCTGACCTCACTCTGAATTCCTTCCTTTTTCCCCTAAAATATATCTGTTATGGATGCATTGCACCCTCATGACATGTCAAAGCTATTCTATGGCTAATAATTTTAATGTTTTATAGAATACTTTGTCCGTTGTTGGTGGTTGTTATTCAAAAATGCCTGAATAGTTACTGTACTTTTCTTGTGGATTTATATTATTTGTCGAATTTTTGCTGAATACATGGATACACTAGTTCAAATGTGTATGTGTTCAGATGATAAGGTTTGATAATTATAATTATTGTTTAAAAAATATAATTTGATATATTTATTTAATAGTATAATAATTATTTTTTATCATTTCAGAATTTGAAGATTTTACAGGTCATCAATGTTCTTTTAGGGTAGCATGTGAGGGGTTATACTTTTTAGAATAATATGAGAAGGATTTAGTTTTTTAGGGTGTTTTATTTGTGAGTGCTTTTAAATACAAAACTGTGTGACTATAAGTTAAAATAAATAGGTTTCAAATTGTTTTCTGAAGCATACACAAGTTTAATCTTAAATGATGCTTTTGAATATAGGTTTAATCAACGTGTTTGACGAACATATGGTTGAATTAGTGAATTTTTTTTTCCTTATGACTATTACAAAACTTGTATTACAAAATTTTTTACTAGAAATTTAATTTATTTTAAGGGATTTTAAGTTTTATCATCAGGTTTTGTTGAATAATTTGTTATCGTGATTCGTTGTTTATAATCTATTGCGAAAAAGCTATGGAAAAGCATGAAAAAAACTTGATTTTTAAGTATTATTGCAAAACTAAAAATTTTTAGCAGAAAATTTATTGAAAGATAAAGTTTTTAAATAGGATATTATACATTTGAATAATAGAAATTTTCGCATGAAGAATTATCAAGTACGAAAAACGTCCTTTTTCAATCGTTAATCACGTTTAATCGGAGTACAGCTCATTTTAGACAAAAATTTATAATGAAACAAAGTTGTGTCTTAAAAATATCCACAAGTTTTGTTTAGAAAAAATGTTTATATAATGACTTGTTTTCATGTTATCGTGAATAATTCATTTTTCAAATCGTTTTTCGAAAAGCGGCACGGGTTGAATACTTTTTTCGACTATCTCAGAGTTTTTTTCATAGTTTTTCAACATTTACAAGAAATCTGGAGGGTGGGAGCAAGGTTTTTCCAAGTTTGGGAAATAAAGGACACCCTAATATATATATATATATATATATATATATATTTAATGTAAAAACATAAATAGCGAGACACTCAAACTCAAAGATAAAAACATAAACAGAAATACGGTTACATATAAGCTATAAAAACACCAGTACAAACACACAAAAACAAATAACATATGTATTACCTTATGAGAAAGTTTATTTAAAATAAAGAATTATTATTATTATTATTATTATTATTATTATTATTATTATTATTATTATTATTATTATTATTATTATTATTATTATTATTATTATTACAAGAGAAAATTTTTATAAGAATAGAAAGTTATCATTGGAGTTTGTAATATAAATTTTTGGTAAAAACTAAAACCATAAAATATATTAATATATTGATATTGAAAAATTTACTAATCATTTGCACAATTTGTAGATAAAACAAAATTTTCTTTAGAAAAAATATTACATAAATCATAAAGAACTAACTTTTAGAAGAGATTAGAAGAACCTAAAAAATGAAATTTATTTACAATATTTAACTGTTGTTCTCAATATACAACAACAAAAATTTAGTTTTAAAAAACTCTATTATTAAAATAATAGAGCCTTTATTGATAAATTATTAATAATAATAAAGTTAATATTTACTCTTAATAATAATAGAGTTTAATAATAATTATACTTAATAAAATATGTTAATAAGAAGATGAATTAAATTAATCAAAATTAAATATTTATATCTATAAATACCTTGTATTTATTACAACTCTTTAGCACCTAATCTAAGTAAATCATAGTTTTAAATTATTCGACAATAACCACAAATAAACAAACATCAAACAATCTATCATACGGTAAAAATCTATATTTGTCCAAGATTGTTGATTTATTAAAAAAGCATAACCAATATTACAAATTTCTAAACAATTATTACATATGGAAAATTGTGAATATAAATTATATTCTGATTGAAATAAAACATAAATAAATATAAAGTATACAGAGTCAATTCTTTAACAAAATATTAAATGAGCAAGTACTTTATCTTCTGTAAATTATGTTAGAAAATGTTAAGCTGAAATTTAAAATTTATTATTAAATTTAGAATTAATGAAAATATACATAAATAAAAGAACAAAGCTTTATTAAAAAATGAAACTTCTTAGTAATCTCCCCAGCTACCAGGCGGCGCATCGATCGAATACTTTACTATCAACCCTACTAAAAAATCTCAGGTGAGAAATCACCTGATTTCTCAGGTGATTAATCATGCCAAAATCTCATGTGACGATTTTTTTGGTTTTTACACGTTTCAAAGCATACTTAGTCAATTGCGAACTATTTTTGAAAATTTTTGAAAAATTTGAACTTAGAAAATTTTTTAAAAATTTGGTCTTAGAAAAAATTTTGACTTATTTTACAAAAAATTTTCTAAGTTCAATTTTTCTAAAATTTTCAAAAATAGTTCGCAATTGACTAACTAGGAGAGTATCAGACCTCCGGATCACGGATTTTGCTCAAACTTTGGGATAAGTTTTCAGATGTCAAAATATGGAAGGAAACAGAATTTTAGATCCCAACGCTCAATATTTCCCTAGTTACAGGCAATTAAAGAAAATCACTAAAAAAGTTACTAGATTTTCAAACGCATATAGTTCCTTAGCATTGATAGTTAGGAGCTTGAAACTTATTTTAAATGAAAGCTGAGCTCAAATCCTCTCGAAATAGTAGTTATAGCATGTCAAAATATTATTTTTTCCCAAAGTTATAGCGTAATAAACATTAGACCCAATTTCAGCTTTTGTTATTAATTAATGTTTTAAAAAGAAAAATCAGGTCCAATGTTTATTACGCTATAACTTTGGGAAAAAATAATATTTTGACATGCTATAACTACTATTTCGAGAGGATTTGAGCTCAGCTTTCATTTAAAATAAGTTTCAAGCTCCTAACTATCAATGCTAAGGAACTATATGCGTTTAAAAATCTAGTAACTTTTTTAGTGATTTTCTTTAATTGCCTGTAACTAGGGAAATATTGAGCGTTGGGATCTAAAATTCTGTTTCCTTTCATATTTTGACATCTGAAAACTTATCCCAAAGTTTGAGCAAAATCCGTGATCCGGAGGTCTGATACTCTCCTAGTAAGCATGGTTTAAAACGTGTAAAAACCAAAAAAATCGTCACATGAGATTTTGGCATGATTAATCACCTGAGATTTTTTAGTAGGGAAAGTACCAATTCCATTGATGTGTTGGTCAGTATCAGGGGAGATGGGATCGTTTGTACTATTAATATCTGTCTTTATTACTCAAATAACGGTTGTTACTTAAGATTCACTATGACTTTGTCTCTTTCATGATGAAAATATTAAGACAGCGATACTCAAGTACATATACTGAAAACAGTTTTGAGCATTAGCTGCCCTCACTTGGCTAAAGCTTTCTCAAACTCACGGTACGGCATTTATCCGATCATTCGGAATGTATCTTGTCCCTTTTCAGCAAACCGCGCATGCGACTGAAGTGATCGCACAACATCATCAAATCGTAAAAACAGCACTCTTTTCTTTTGCGTTGCTGTTAATATATTTACATGAGAAGCTGACGGCGCGATAGTTTCCGCATTTGATAAGCAATCAACAAGTGAAAAAAATTGAAGGATTAACTGGATATTTTGGAAACGTTTTTAAAAACTAATTTTCCACATTTATTACCAATTTTTATGTGTAAGTAAAATTTTAAATATAGTACTTAAATTATTTGTACAGATTTTAAAAATAACCTCATTTGCGTAAGTTTTTCGTTGGTTAAAATTGTGCTTGCAATTTTTAAGTAAATATGTTTTCATTTAGCAAAAAATTATTCAGATAAAGAATTTTTTTTGTTGGAAACAATTTATTTTGTATCGCTTATTTAAAGAGTTGAAGACGATGTAATTAATTTTATAGTAAAGTGGAGTTACGAAAAAGGGAAAATTGCAAACAAAATTATTAATACAGAAATGAATGAGATAATTGAGGAGATAGATGTTGATTTTTCTGATTTATCACATAACTCTGTATATAGTAACCACAATGATAATATTTTTATAAAATCCGCAACTCCTTTACTCAAGCCTTTACCACCTGATAACCACATTTCTGGAGTAAGTAACACTTCATCAGAGAGTGTAACTTTAAAAATATCTAATTCAATGCCTCCATATTTTAATGACGTAGAATCATCAGGTTTTTTTTTTTAATTTAAACATCTAATTTATTCTAATGACTCGGTATAAATTATCATTAGCTTACAACCATGTTATTTGTAGGTTTCAATGATGATAATGATTTATATAAGTTCCTAAATGAACATTTAACTAAAAAACATAAAAAAGAGCAGCTTGCTTCAACTGAAGAAGGTAACAAAAATTATTATTAATAAAGAAAATAAGTATAATTTTGTCATTGCTTTATAAATTACAATTTTTCAAATAAAATAAATACTCTAAATTCTTAGTACGAGACAATATAATTAAATATTTCATTCCTTTTAAATGAGAAAATTCTGAAAATTTTGTTCGATTTTAAACTATGTATATTAACAATAAATTTTAATATTATTATTGAATACTTTTTTCATAATATAAAGAAAAATAAGTTACAAGCAATCATAAGTAATTATGATGATAACGTATGAATTTCTTATCAAAATTTAGATTTCAAAGTTTTTTTGCATTTTTTATTTTGTTTTAATAAAGGTTGAAGTTGGTGTGCCATATATTATTCTGAAAAATTTGTATTAAAACTAAATTAAAATTTTTCTTGAAAGTAAAAAATAAATGCTCTAAATTTTTTAAATAATAAAATATTAAATATTCGATTTTAGTTACTGTTAGCAGTGACTTAAACTGTTTAACAGATCCAAACAGAGATTTATGTTCTCTTAATGATGTATTAAGTAGTTGGGAATCAAGTTACACTCATCGAATGAAGTTGTTTGATAGGGAAGAAAAAAAAATAAAGACAGTATCCTTGGAAACTTATTTCAATAGCTTTCCTTGTCTCAATCATCCGCATGGTATCACATTGGTAAGATATAAAGATTAGTAATTATAACTTGTTCATGTATTCAGTGATTGAAGATTTTATAAAATTTCTAAGACTGTAGAACGTTTTTTTAGGTTAAGCATTCTCTTGTTAAACTTTTTGAATAATTTATGTTAATTAATATTGAAATTTTCAAAGTAGTTACAAAATTATTTAATATATTGTTATAACCAAAAAATTATAATATATATTTTATTTTTAATCCTAAAGAATAAAATCACATTAACTACATTTTAATTCATGAATTTTATTGAATAATGCAAAAATGTTTTTTTCTTTAGCTGGAGGAAGACTTTAATAGATTTATATCAAATTTAGCAAATAAAGGTTTAGTGGAATCGAGAGAGATCGCTAAATATTCTTTATTATTCTCGACTGTTTGGCCAGACTCAGCTAAGAAAATCCTTGTTAGATGATAACATTTGAAAGGTTTGGAAGTAAAAAAATTATACGCTGATTAAAAGGAGTTAATTAATGCAGGTATCGTAAACATAATTTTGTTTCTATGGATCGCATCATTAATTTTAATTAATTGATATATATTCAGTAAAAATATCAAAATTACAGGTACTCATGACAGTGTTTTGAGTTTATTCTTTTTACCGATATAGTCCAGTAGGATTAGTCAAAACGCATAATGTAATTAGTGACAGGTGTAGACTAACAAAAATGGCTTTGTTGGATGATTAGAAATGAAACTCCTGAGAGACCCTAAAAATTTGAGCCGTAAGGAATTTGTGAACAATGATTTAAGGTGCGAAATTCGTAAAAATCACTGTTTTTTTTAGGTAGCTTGAAATCGTTTGCGATTTAGTATATGAAAATTATACTGTTTGTAGGTATTTCAAAGACGATCAATTTGAGACGTCATTGATAAAAATCGGTTGATAAATTTTATAAATAATGATAAACAAAAATCGAAAATCGCGAAATTTTAAAATATTTCTCATTTGATAAAAAAAGGATGTACATGTTTGTAATTCAACAAAAATGTGCCTCTTATTATCCTTAGGTACCATGAAAGTTTCATCAAAAAATATTAATTATTTTACGAAATATTCTATTTGTTTATTAAAAAGAAGTCAAATGTACGTTAAAAAATTCATCCAAAAACTTCATGGTAGAGACTTTATGATAATTATATAATATGTAGATATTATCGTAGATTTTATAAATTTGATGGAAAATCGTATCAGTTTCATTATTTTCAAGCCAAATATGGCAAAAAAAAGTAGATTTTTTTCTTACTGGTTTTTTTAATATTTTTGCAACTAATAAAAATATCAATATAAGGATTTGATATTCTTATTACTGGCAATTTTACGCAAATTTAAAAAAAAAGAATGTTCTAGCTCAATTAGAAGCCGAGATAATTTTTTTTTTTTTAATTCGCTAATTGTTTATTTATAAAGATTAGACCGAAATTTTTATCACAGCTCGTATAATACTTGAAGTTTATGATTCCATTATATCAGAGATGAAATAAACATTTTGCAATGTTAAAAATTAATATTAAAGTTGTTAATAATGATAGGAAAAAGAGGCCGGAATGAAATAAAATTAAAAGAGCCAGTAATAATTGTACACAAACGAACAAAATATAATTTATTACAATTAAATGAGTATATAAAAATGAAGTGACGATTTCTTTAAGAAGCACGCGTCCGTCTCCATTCGTTGCTCACTTAAGTCTGTTACATAATATATCACTTACAATTGAGAGCGTTGCAAAAGTTTTATGCGCCCTCTATATTCAAAATTAGATTTGTTTCCGCATATTAAAAAATTTAAACGTTTGATTATCACATTCTTCCCCCCTAAAAAGTGAAACGAAATTTCAATAAATTTAATTTTCACCAGTACATAAAACATTAAGTCAGAATATAGTTAAATTTATAAGTCAGAATATATTTTAAATTGGTCCTTTTTCTTTGAAGAAATGCAATAATAAAAATTGAGGGCAGTATTATAATAAACATTAAACAGATGTTTGTTTTTAATAATAATTGTCATTATAATGAATATTCAGCGTACTTGCAGGTTTTCTGCACACCCGTCCACTTGTCGTGGTTACAATTTTCGGATCTACTTTTAAAAAGTTATGTTTATTTTTCTCAGATACATGTTCCTTAGTACAAATACAATCAGTTTCAGTACAATAACATTTTTCTGTTTCTTTATTAATTTAAATTTTATCTTTTATAATATTTAATCCTTTTGACAAAAAACTATCGTGACCTATTTCAAGAGGATACAGTCTTTGTATTGGTCTTTTAATTATTCCTTTTTGTGTTCTTAATTTACAAACTCTAGTCTTATTATCTAGTCCTTTATACATATCAATTATTTGAGCAAGAGGCCAATCAATTCGTTTTTTATAACTGTCGTCGCCTATAAGTACAATATCACCTACGTTTAATTCTCGCTTTTCGTTTTTAGAATTATTTTTTAAAAACAATTGACCTAAATACTTGATATGAAATCTTTTCCTCAAATTATTTAAAAGTTTATACCTATATGTTAACTTTTTATTTAATTTACTATGTTCTAACATATCAAAGTTGGGCATTCCAATTCCGCTTATTTCATTTAACCCTTTAAAGCACACATTTTTCTATTAGGAGTTATTCGCTGAAAATTGGTATACCAAGATTTTTGGGGTCGCTGATCACGAATCTGAAGTCAGATTTATTAAATTCTGTATCCAATATGGCGGATTCAAGATGGCGGACAATGATTGTCCTCCGCCATTTTGAATTTTCAAAATCTGACACCGGATTCATATTCAGCGATCCCAAAAACCCTTCAGTACGAATTTCCAGAAGGATTAGACCAAAAACGTGGTCAAAAATGAATTTGTCTCAAAAAATCACGTTTTTTTGCATATGATTGTTTATAAACAGAAAACCATTGTGGTTCGAGGTATGTGTAATTTTTCTACATGTTCCTTAATATCTTAGAGATGAACGAAAAGCGAAAAACTCATTTTAAATCCGTTGTAAAAAGAATAAATAATTGAATAGTGAAAGAATTAAGGTGGTAAGTATACTTACCACTATGCTCCAAAGGGTTAAAAATAAAGAAGGGGACAGTGATCGTAGCTCATCAGTAGCATCGTCAGAAACATACGTTAATGGCCGTGAATTCACGATCGCCTCAGTGTCACAGAGTATAGTAGTTATGTCTTTGTACGATAGACATGCTTTTCCTAACACCTTACGTAGAATTGTTTTTACTACGCCCACTAATCTCTTCCACCAACCTCCCCACCACGGAGCTGAAGGAGGATTAAAATGCCACTCAATTTTTAGAACTGTAGAGTGTGCGGCAATTTTTTCCCAATCTATCTTGCGAAGAGCGTTGTACGTACCCGAGAAGTTCGTACCGTTATCAGTATATATATATATCTTTTGGACGTCCTCGCCGCGCGACAAAACGCCTTAAATATCCAATGAATCCTTCGGCCGATAAAGTAGTAGTAAATTCAAGATGAACAGCTCTGTAAATAGCACACGTAAAGAGGCATATCCACCCCTTTTGTCCATCTTTCATATAGAGCAGTCCAGCAAAGTCGATTCCGGTCACTTAAAAAATAAGTGCGTCTCTTACTCTGTTTAGAGGTAACGGAGGTCTTACACATTCTAAGCGTTTCGCTGATTGTTTTTTGCAAATAATGCAATTTAAAATAATCTTTTTTATTATTTTACGAGAAGAAAGTATCCAATACTTCTCACGAAGATTGTTCATAATAATCTGTGTACCAGCATGACCACATCGTTCGTGAACTTCTTTTATCAAAAGCTCTACTACTTTATGTTGACCTAACATTATAGGATTTAAAAAGCATTGATTATCTTTTCGATTTAAGATTTTTGTCTGCAGGACAATCAAACCATTTTCGTTAATAAATGTTTTAAATGGTGACAAAGATTCCTTATTATTGAATAAGATTGTTTGAATTTGTTTAAACAACCATATTTCCGCATCGTCTATTTCCTTTAAACATAGAGGTTTAATATTCTTATTATTGATTTTAATCGAAAATTTAGATAATTCATCATTCGCGTTTTTTAAATCTCTATTCTTATTGATATTATTAATATATCTTTTCAACCATGCTATAACAAGTATTAATTTAGTATAAGATGAGAATCTATCTATGAAATCTAAACTTATATTATCGGAGATTAGCATTACAGTAGATGACTTTATTTCTTGTGAAATAAGTTTTTCATCAAATTCATTGTCAGTGATGACTACAGGCCACTCGTTTGAGGGTCGGCTTAGCCACTCGGGGCCTCGCCACCATTCAGATGATATGAGATCAGATGGTCTACAACCGCGTGACGGTAAATCCACGGGATTATTTTCCCCTTCTACGAATCTCCAATCTTTTACGTCACTGTTCTTTTTTATCTCAGTAATTCCATTTTGGACAAAAACGCCCCATTGTGAAGTACGCGTGATCCAAGCTAGGACTGTAGTCGAATCAGCCCAATAGTAGACTTTGGTTATATCTCTTGTCAAAGATTCGATAACCGATTTCGCTAGGCGAACGCCTATGGTTGCTCCCATTAACTCAAGTCTCGGCGTCGTTGAGTTTTTCGGAGCTAAACGCGAACGCGCACTCATGATTGTAACGTTTACCTTATTTTCGAACTCTACTCTCGCATACACGACCGCGGCGTATGCTATATGGCTCGCATCAACAAAGGTATGTAAGGAGAGAGAGCCTTGACCTATGTATCGTTTAATTTCAATATTTTTTAATAAAGGCAGTTCACGCATCCAATTTTTAAATTCTTTAACAATTTTTTCACCTACATTATCGTCCCAATCTATTTTTTCCGCCCATAATTTTGATAGTAGTACTTTCGGAATTATAGAGATTGGACTCAAAAAACCTATTGGATCATATATTTTATTTATCGACGCAAGTATTGTACGTTTTGTGATTTTTTCAAATTTTTCAAATTCGAGTGTATTATGATTTAAACTGAGCAAATCTTGATTTTTATTCCATAATACGCCTAACACGAGCGTAGTTTCTAGTTCTGTATTATCATGCGTATATTCCCAATTACGTAAATCGAAACCTCCGGTTGATAAAACAGCTGTAGCTTCGCGAATGAACTTTTTTAGAGTGGGTAAAGGAACACTCGTTACACAGTTATCATAATAAAATGCTCTTTCTAACTTATCTACTGTTTCTCGTGACCAATAAACATTTTGTAGTGCTGTTAAACTATTTTTAGCTCTTTCTATTACTAATTCGACTATAATGGCCAATATAAATAGGCTGCAGCTTAGTCCAAATGCTAACCACACGTGACGAAAAACAACTATCTGATTATCAATAATCCATAGAAAACATAAAAAATCTCTATATTTTTTATTTACGATAATTTGTAAAAAGGCTTTAGCGATGTCTGCTACAACGCCTGTATCATACTCACGAAACCTATTGATAGATGACGGAATTAATTCAATCATGTTAGACCCTATTTCAAGACAAGTATTCAAAGAGACACTGTTCTTGTCTTTTGCTGAGGCATTAAAGACAGGTCTTATCGGCGTCGTGCTACTCAATTTAAATACCGGCCGATGTGGTAAATAGTGACCTTGTATTTTCGTGTCAGGTACCCTTTCTACAATGCCATCTGAGAGCCACTGTTCAAATACTTTACTATATTCTTTAAACATTTTTTGCTTTTCTAACTTCTTTATTGTTATTTCTAATCTACGTTCCGCGATTTCATAATTCGTTGATAATAGAGGATGATCTTTTTTAAACGGGAGCTCGACTTCGTATCGATTATCTAAGGTCAATTTTGAGGTTTTTAAGATAAAATTTTTTGTTTCTTTATCTTGCTCTATTTTATTCAACTTTTCGATAGGATCATTTATTCCTAAAATGTCTAATCGCCATAAATCAGGTACATTAATTTCTTGGGTGAGCATTGACGAAAGCATTACCGTATTATTATTTTTCTCGTTAGTACCGGGTAATTTACCTATAACCGTCCACCCAAGAAGCGTTTGAATAGCAAATAATCCATTTTTTAAATAGATGTTTTTTCCCGTTAAAAATCTACCGGCCACGTCTGCACCAATTAATATATCGATCGAATTACTTAATTCATCAATATCAGATAAAATAATATTACGACGTTTTAATTCATTTAACCAATTATTATTATTTTCATTATTCTTTACGGAACGTACTGTATTACATATCGTATCTTTACTTAATACTTCAAAATTGCACGCGAAAGTATCATCTAAATCTTTAATTCTCAGAAGTACACGCGTATGTTTTTCTGTAATCGTTTTTATACCACCGAACAGTGAATGCGTCACTTCAAGCTCTCCGATCGTTTTATAACCTAAATCATTTGCAAGACTAGTACGCATATACGAGCGTTCAGATGCCGTATCTATAATAGCCCGAACTAGCACTTTTGATGATCGTCCGAATAAGCGACGACTCGAAGTGTTTGTAAACAGACATCGGGTGCGCCGACGAACGTTAAACAGTTAGTTTCTTCAACTATCTTATTTACATTAGGCGAGAACGATTTTGTCGTTGTATTTTTATTTTCAATAAAATTACACATCAATAAAATATGATTTTTTCCGCACCAACTACAATTTAGCTTAGCTTTACAATCTTTAGAAATATGATTACGACGCAAGCATTTAAAACAACAACCGCTATTTTTTATGATAACACGACGCTCATCTAAATTCATTTTTCTCGCTTGCTCGCAATTTACGCTAGTATGATTATCGCTTTTACAAAAAACGCAATATACTTGAAACTTACTATTATTACTAGATGTAAGCAAGCTACTCGCTGTTGCAAGAGCTGTCGTTGTTTCTGTTGTTGATTTATTTTTAAGCTTCTTCGTTTTTTCGCTCGTCGTTGACTGGCTTTCTGAGAAATTAAATCCGGTAAGCGCCATTTCTAGCTTTTCTTGACCCTCGACTTCTCTTCTGAGAAATTCAAGAAGCCTCGTTAATCGTTTATCTGCTTTCTCGTTTTCGGCGTTTACATCGAGATTTTCGTGCTGTCCAACACGTTGCCACGTTCTTAAAATTTCTTCGGGTAATGATGACTCTACTAGCGGACAAAGCATTGCAGTTCAATGTCCGGTAGTTACGCCAAGACTTTCTAAAGCCCGAATATACGAATCTACTTTATCATAAATAGTAGTAAGTGGTACCTTTTTTACACTTTTCATTGCATTTTGGAGCACTAACGATAATAACTCGCGAACATAATATTCAATCACTAGTTCCTCCCTTCCGAAACGATTTCTCAAACTTGCTATGACTTTGTCGTAATTCTGGGAAGTAGGAGGGTAACTGTGTATAAGCTCGTACGCGCGTGATTCCTCGACCACGCACTGTCTTAGCAATTGAAATTTTTCTTCTTTTACTATGCTCGCGTCCTCGTGCACTTTTTTAAATACACTCCAGAACGGAAACCATTCTTTTACACTTCCTGCGAATTTCGGCAATTCCATTTTCGGATACTTCACCATTGTTTTTTCTTTTGTCGAATATTGACTCTGATTCACTGTATTCAATGATTAATTTTGCTGTGCACTTTGCTGCGTTGATTCGAGGGATTGTATTTTTATTCTTGCTTGGAAACATTTCGCTTTATACTCGTCGTCACTTTCTATCTCTTTTGTAATTTCCTCTTCTTTCGTGTTAGCTTCAAAAAGTGCTATGTTATAACTCGCGTGGATCGCGTCAAGCTCGGTCATCTTTGTTTCTACCCTAGTGGAAATCGAATCTGTGAATAACTGGGAATAACTGTGAATAACTGGGAATAACTGTGAATAACTGGGAATAACTGTTATAAACTGTTCAGTTTGAGACAGGAATAACAATTATTCCCAGTTATTCCCAGTTATTCACAGTTATTCACAATTATTCCCAGTTATTTACAGTTTAGTTTAAAAATAATTTGAAAAATATAAATTTGAAAAAATGAAAAAAATATATTTTTTTTTAATTTTTTTTTCTATTATAAATATATTTGGGAATAACTGTTATTCGTACCTCTGTTTTTTCAAATTATTTTTAAGCTGTAAACTGTGAATAACTGGGAATAACTGAGAATAACTGGGAATAACTGGGAATAACTGGGAATAACTGGGAATAACTGTTATTCCTGTCTCAAACTGAACAGTTTATAACAGTTATTCCCAGTTATTCACAGTTATTCCCAGTTATTTCCAGTTATTTCCAGTTATTCCCAGTTATTCACAGATTCGATTTCCACTAGGGTAATATTTGAAACGACACCATCTTTTCTTCTTTCGAATTCGTTTCATCATTGTATATGGCCATAAAATTAGTATGCGCTTTCGTAAAGGCAGCTCGGAGAGATTTTCGCCTTTTCTTACGAATATCCATTTTCGTTTATATTTTGTATGGCACAAATAGATGATCCACTGCAGTCCTACTCACGGTCGCCAGAATGTCAATAATGATAGGAAAAAGATGCCGGAATGAAATAAAATTAAAAGAGCCAGTAATAATTGTACACAAACGAACAAAATATAATTTATTACAATTAAATGAGTATATAAAAATGAAGTGACGATTTCTTTAAGGAGCACGCGTCCGTCTCCATTCGTTGCTCACTTAAGTCTGTTACATAATATATCGCTTACAATTGAGAGCGTCGCAAAAGTTTTATGCACCCTCTATATTCAAAATTAGATTTGTTTCCGCATATTAAAAAATTTAAACGTTTGATTATCACAAAAGTAATCAAGATTGCTTCTAGTTAAATAGAGTAATTTTTCCTGCCTTGCAAGAAAATTGATCTGGCGAGTTATGATTCATGTTCCGATTAAAAATTTATTGTATCTCCGTTAATTACGGGCCAATTTTGACGTTTTGTTTTTAAATCGGGGTAGCACGTGAAAATAATAACAACTGTTGTATTTGTTTTAAAAATAGCACATTATCGACCAAGGATGCATATTGATCATTCTCGGCGAGTGCGAACTTTTGGGGCCGAGCGTAGCGAGGCCTCGAACGTTGCACGAGCTAGGATGATGAATATGCATCCATGGTCTAATATACTATTTTTTTGTCCCGAGGCCGAGACATTTAAAGTTTTTCCGTAGGACGCAAAATGGTCATTTTACGGCCTAGGGCAAAAAAATTATTTATTTAACAATAATTATTGCAAAAAAAAATTTTTTTTAACATATTTTTTTAAATATTCATTTAAGTGAAAAGTTTTACTTATAAAGTTTGTTTGTTTTAAAGAAATAAACAATATTTCAATTTAGTGTTTTCATGATAAAATCAATATTAAGCCTGTTAATTTTGAAAACAAATTGGAAAACATTTTTGGTTTGGAATTTCAACGTAAATTTACTTTTTCATGAAAAATTCATTGTATCTCCGTTAATTACGGACCAATTTCGACGTTTTTATTTTTAAATCGGGGTAGCGCGTGAAAAAAATAACAACTATCGTATTGGTTTTCCTAAAAATTTTAATTAAAAAATTGTTATTGCTATCAAAATTATTTTTTACATATTTTAACAATTTTTTATTTTAGCAAAAAACTGAAAGAAAATTTGTTTGTCTTACCAATTAGACAATTTTTTATGCGATTGTTTTCATCATAAAATCAATATTTAGCCTGTTAATTGAAAAATATTGATAATATTGATTTTATCGTTTGTAACCATATAAGACAATAATTAGTTTCAATTAAAATAATATGTGCCTTCTTATATAATTAAAAAATTATATTTTATTAAACTTGGTAAGTATTTATGAAAAAAAAACCTTTAACTTGATATATTCATATAATGTACTAGCTAATAAGTTATTCTATTTTATTTTAAAATTCAACAGGTTCAATATTTATTCAATGATTAAAACTATAAATGGAAAATTGATTATTTATTGAAGAACAAATAGTTTTCTATTCGTTTTTTGAGTAAATTCATAATTTTTGAAATATATCTAAAGTAAATCAATTAAATATATTCGTATAATTTATAGACTAAGACTCAATTATAATTTATTTTTAGATTTAGGGTAATGTCAAACGGATACTACACCTGGAGTCACGATTATTTACCATCTTGTTTAGTTGAAAAGTCTCAAAAAAAGAAATGCACCAGCTAATAATAAATATCATACAGATTATTCAGTAAAATTTTTAAGTAAATCTAATCACTAATTATTGAGAATCTTCGGTTTTGATATTAAAATAATAATTATTACTAGAACACAAAACTAAATAACTAATGAATAAATTTACTTATATATAACTGAATAATACTAACGATATTTTTGAATAACATAACAAGGCACATATTATTTTAATTGAATATAATTATTGTCTTATGTGGTTACAAACGATAAAGTCAATATTTTAAATATTTTTCACTTAACAGGCTAAATATTGATTTTATGATAACAATAAACTAAATAATTGTCTAATTGTTAAAACAAACAAACTTTTCTTTCAAAGTTTTTTGCCAAAATAAAAAAATGTTAAAATATGTAAAAAATAATTTTGTTGGCAATAACAATTTTTTAATTAAAATTGTTGAGAAAACCAATACGATAGTTGTTATTTTTTTCACGCGCTACCCTGATTTAAAAAAAAACGTTAAAATTGGTCCGTAATTAACGGAGATACAATGAATTTTTCATGAGAAAGTAAGTTTACGTATTACATATGTCAAAATTCCGAACCAAAAATGTTTTCCAATTTGTTTTCAAAATTAACAGGCTTAATATTGATTTTATCATGAAAACACTAAATTGAAATATTGTTTATTTCTTTAAAACGAACAAACTTCACTCATAAAACTTTTTCCTAAAATCAATATTTAAAAAAATATGTTGAAAAAAATTTTTTTTTTGCAATAATTATTGTTAAATAAATAATTTTTTTAAAACAAATACAACAGTTGTTATCATTTTCACGCGCTACCCCGATTTAAAAACAAAACGTCAAAATTGGTCCGTAATTAACGGAGATACAATAAATTTTTAATCGGAACATGAATTATAACTCGCCAGATCAATTTTCTTGCAAGGCAAAAAAAATTACTCTATTTAACTAGTAGCAATCTTGATTACTTTAATATTAATTTTTAACGTTGCAAAATTTTTATTTCATCTCTGATATAATGGAATCATAAACTTCAAGTATTATACTAACTGTGATAAAAATTTCAGTCCTTAATCTTTATAAATAAACAATTGGCGAATTTACAAAAAAAATTATCTCGGCTTCTAATTGAGCTGGACCTTTTTTTTCGTAAAAGTGCCAGTAATAAGAATATCAAATGCCTATATAGATATTTGTATTAGTTGCAAAAATATTAAAAAAACCAAGAAAAAAATTTATTATTTTTTTGCCATAGTTAGGTTGAAAATAATAAAATGGACACAATTTCACATCAAATTCATAAAATCTACGTTATTATCTAAATATTATATGGTTATCATAAAGTCTCTACCATGACGTTTTTGAGTGGATTTTTTAACGTACATTTGACCTCTTTTTAATAAACAAATACAATATCTCGTAAATTGATTAATATTTAATGATGAAATGTTTATGGTAACTTAAGGATAATAAGAGGCACATTTTTGTTATATTACAAATATGTACATCCTTTTTTTATCAAATGATAAATATTTTAAAATTTCGCGATTTTCGATTTTTGTTTATCATTATTTGTAAAATTTATTAACCGATTTTCATCAATGATGTCTCAAATTAATCGTCTTTGAAATACCTACAAATGGTATAATTTTCATATACTAAATCGCAAACGATTTTAACCTAAAAAAAACAGTGATTTTTACGAATTTTGCACCTTAAATTATTGTTTGCAAATTCCTGACGGCTCAAATTTTTAATGTCTCTCAAGAATTTCATTTCTAATCATCTAACAAAGCCATTTGTAGTGGTCTGCACCTGTTACTAATTACATTATATTTTCGATCTTTTTTGGCTAATTCTACTGGACTAATAGCTATTAAAGCTGTAAAAAGTTACAGAGTAGGTGAAATCACCGTAACTTTTACAAAGCAACAACTTTCTGAAAGTTTAATTTTGCATGTCAAGGTACGTAAGAATAAATTTATTATTAATATTTTTTTCATTGTTTATTTTATGTTAAAAATGAACTTCGAAACCTAATTTATTTAATTTTATATTTTTTAGAATAAAAAAGATTTGGTAGCTGAACAAGAACGTTCCGAAACGTGGGTAAAAAGTCCTGGACTTTATATCTACCCTTATCTAATATTTTGTGGCGAATTACAAAATTTAAATACTATATACTTACAAGGAGAGTGCATTTGGGTGTCGGATTTTCTCCTAACTTTGGGATATTTTTTCTTGCATAAAATCATTAAAAAAGCCGCGTCCATTTGGTCCAACGCTTGATTTTTTCCGAGTTATGAGCAGTTTTGTCTGTTTTGTGAAAAAATCGCATCTGCTTTATAGTCTTACAGTTTTTGATATACTTATTTTATAAGGTTTTTACTAATTGCATTTTAAAGTTGAAATTAAAACCTATCAATTACAAAAAAAAACGTGTCCAAAAATCTCAAGTTTTTCAAAAGTTATGAAGGGATGAAAATTAAAATGAAATTCCGACTAAAATACAGCATTAATTTTCTATGCATATTTTCAACTAAATATTTGCCCTATTTTCATTCCCTTACAACTTGTAAACAGTTTGAGATTTTTGGACATGTTTATTTTTATCGATAGGTTTTAATCTTAACTTTAATATACAATCAGTAAAAAACTTATGGAATAAGTAGTTCAGAAACTGTAAAACTATAAAGTAAATGCAAATTTTTTAACAAAACAGACAAAACTGCTCATAACTAGGAAAAATTCAAGCGTTGAACCGAATGAACGCGGCTTTTTTCATGATTTTATGTAAGAAAAAATATCCCAAAGTTAGAAGAAAATCCGAGACCCAATGCAATGCACTCTCCTTGTTAGTACTTAACAACAGTTGATGTATATTTGAAGATCCAGTTAAAGCAGTGGAAGCGTGTTACAAGTGTTTGTCATCCTTACTAGCCTATCCTACTACGTGCGATTTCGTTTGGCAATTCTTTCATAAAGCCGTTTATAATTTTAAGTTAAAAAAAAATTTTTTTTGTCAGCGAATTCATTCGAAAAATTAATTTATAAGTTACAAGAGAATTTAAAGGCTGAATATTTATTAAGATTTTCATACAAATTGTTATCATTTTAACTTACGAAAAGTTAAACAAAAGAATGTTATCTCATTGTTTAAGAGTCAGCTGTATACCGACACAGTTACCTGTTTTACCGAATCTATTTAAAATTTATTTTTTATAAAAAGTAATAGCTTCAGGCAAAAATAAAGAGATGGTTTCGATTCGTGTAATAGAAAGCAATATTTCCTCTGATAAGAATAATTTAATTCCATTGCTTTATTTTCAAGAAAAGTTGGAATAACTTGAAAATCCCATCATTTGACACTAATTTCTAATTTTTTAAGTTATTCCAACTTTTCTTAAAAACGAAGCAATAAAATTAATTCATACTAATCAAAGAAAATATTACATTTTATTAAACACATCGAAACCATGTCTTTATTTTTGCCTCTTGTTGCTAATTTTGGAAAAAAAGTCAATTTTTTAATTAGAAAAGGACAGAGATACATCGGACTCTTAATGAATATAATTGATTGCGTTGTATAATTTATTGCGTTTTTGTGTTATTAAAAATAAATAAAAGAGTGATGTAAATGTATCTAGATATTGTATTTAAATTATCGTTTTTTTTTTTATTTTTCTTGTCTACAAAGAGTTATTGATTTTGAAACTATTATCAAAAAATATAATACCATTTTCTAAATCATTTCAATCGTTAATTTATTCATATTTAGTTTATACATCTATTTGTACACAATTTAAAATAGAAAGTGAAAAATGGATTATACTTTTATACTTAATAATATCATAACGTTTATTTTGTCACTATACGGTGATGATATTCTCTACCAAGAAAAATTATTGATGATTTTGTACACTTTTTTGTTAATTTTTTACACAATATCTATATACCTCAACTAAAAGCTGATATTATTTCTATATTAAAGCTTCACAATATCGAGGGAGTTTGTTTAAAAATTATAGAGGAATGTTTTGACAAACGCAGTCAGATTTTTAAATACGTTGACAGTAAGCCTAAAGGAATTGCCATTTTAAGAAAAAAAGGTTTACTTGATTTTCAAGAGTTTCCTGTTGGCATCCGATTTACAGATAAAATTATTGATAATCAAGTTAAGCTAGTGCCAGAGTCTATGACGGGAGTATATGTACCACTATCAGAAAGTCTCAAAAACTTTTTAGAAATTCCTAGTTTTTTCGATAAAATTTTTCAATATATGCAAAGATTAATGAAAGAGTCACTCATAATTACCAAAATAATGCAAGGTGATTTATGGTTACATGAGTACATTAGTAAATTCAAAGGTAATATTGTATTTCCATTGTTTATATTTTATGACAACTTGGAAGTTGAGAATGGTCTTGGTAGCCACGCAGGGACCAACAAATTCGCTGCTGCTATGCAACTATTGCGTGCTTGCCTCAATTTATTGCTTCGCGATTACAAAGTATGCTCTTTTATTCTCTCCTGCGAACCGACGATAAAAAACAAAGTACAAACAAGAATGTCTTTGCTCGGTTAGTTCAAGAAATGAATTATTTGAGCACAGAAGGAATATTGATAACTGTGAATAATCTTATCAATAGAGTGAAATTCCAACTGGTTCTCAGTTTAGGCGATAACCTAGAATTGAATAGCATCTTAGGATTCACAGAATCATTTAATTGTAACTACTTCTGCCTTATTTGATCTCGTACTTTGAGTGAACGTCAAAAACTTACAAAAGAAGATAATAATAAATTAAGAACAAAATCCAAGTATAGTATTGACGTTAATGGAGCAGAGGCATCAAAAACTGGCGTGAAGGAGTAATGTGTCTTTCACGAAGTTACAGATTTTCATGTTACAGATAACGTCACCATAGACATGATGCATGATGTGTTAGAAGGTGTTTATTGTTGCACCATGAGTTCGTTATTACAAACATTTATTTTTACTTAAAAATTGTTTACTGTACAAACTCTGAACACACGAATCTTAAATTTTAATTATGGTCCAGAAAATTTTAATAAGCCACCTGAGATTTCACTTGGAAGACTATTAAAACATCAAGAAATTAAAATGTCGGCGGCGGAAATGTTGTGCTTCATGCGATATTTCGTCGTCTTGATAGGAGATTTAATGCACATTATAAATTGTACCTATATTTACGTCAAATTCTAGATATTTTAATGTCTCCAAGAATCGTTTGATCTGATGTGAAACGCTTAGAATTTTCAATAGAAAACTTAAACAAACTGTACATAAAATTTTATGGAAATCTCAAACATAAATTTCATTTATTAACACACTATCTACGGCTTTTATTAAAAAATGGTCCATTTATGAATTTTTGGAGTATGAGAGGTAAATCCAGGCATCGTCCTATCAAAGCTATCGCACAATCAAATTGCAAAAAAAATTTATTAAAAACCATCACTACTAAAGAGACTTTTAAAATGTGTGAAATATTCCATACTTTACAACATGAAGAAGAAATTAAACTTAATTTTAACATTGAAAAAAAATGAATTACTTTCAAAATAACGCAAAAGGTGAACAGTGCAAATATTATGCATCTGTGAATATACATGGAACAAAATATCAAATTGGAACTTTAGTAGCTTTGCATGAACAACAGTTAGAATTAGAATTTGGTGCGATCGTAGATATTGTATATTTCCAAAATCAAATTTATTTTTATCTTAAAGTTTATAGTGAAATCTATTTTGATGAACATTATCATGCCTACATCATTGAAGAAGAAGACCAAAATAAATTATTTAATTTTATGATTTACCTATCATTGCGCCAGTATCGTTTGTTCAAAAAGATAAAAAAAATTATATTGTATCTCGTTACGGACTGTAATATTATGTACTTTGAAATTATAATGATATTATAAATTACAAAAAATAATTATTGTATATAATTAAATAAAATTTTTTGTAAAAAATTAATTTTGTTATCTTTAAAAGAAAAAGTTTTCAATGAATTTTTATAGTAAATAAATAATTTAATCATAAATTCACACGCAATTACAAATGAAAAAGAGGTTTTAATTTTTTCTATTAATTTAAAATATATTTAAAACTATTCTCATTTGTATAAAAACAGAGAGTGATTCTTTTATTTAAAAAAAAGTACGAGATCGACCGAACTCCTAAATTAAGCACTTGCATTATACGCGTATTTACATGCAGATGTTGTTCGTTCATTTGAAACGTATGTTGCGCCAAAGTCAAAGCAATATCTGTACTAACATCTGAATGTAACTTTCCAACCTCGCGTGGAATTGAGCCGGGGTGTGGCACAGTCGGTAAGAGCATTGGATTTGTATTCTCGGGGGACCGTTGATCGAATCCCACTCGCGGCTGTTTTTCAAGCAAGCACCTCTGTTGCATGTGCTTTGTTCTTATGAACACACTTTCGAGCTCCATCGTTAAAGGACGAAAAGTAACTCGGTTGCTTAAGGCAGCTGGCTTGCATCCTAGTGGATCGGGGTTTGACTCCCTGGGAAAATTGCGAAAAACAATTTTCGTAGTTTTCCGTGGGGAAGAGGACCCGAAGAACGCAAAAAATACAAAATAGAGAGTTCCTCGGAACAACACAAAAACTAATAATAAAAAGTCCCCTCGGGGCAAAAAATAATTAATAAAATAAAAATTGATGGTGGTCTATGATGAAAAATCCAAAGGCCAATTAACCCTTCCAGTCATGCAATTCAATTCACTTTTTTCGTATACATTTGTTTATAATAATACTGCCGTCCAAAGTGTAAAAGTGGTTAACTACATTGGAATCCCATTGGAGTTAAGGTTTTCTTACTTTGGACGGCAGAATAATCAATAGTTATAAATTTACATGATAAGGCTATGTGTATCTGAAAATACAAAAAATCCAAGAATCAAGCATGATATTGCAAAAATATTAAGGTAAAAAAAAAGAAAATTAGGTAGTCGATATATCGGCTCCTGTGACTGTGAGGATTAAAGAAGAAGAACCTCGCGTGGCGCTACAGATACTCTAAATTGTTTTCAGTGTACCGTTACTAGAGTTACTTTTGCAAATTCAAGCCGAAAGCCTATAGTTTACGTAACTTGAGTACCAGTAGGCCGATTTAACCTGTGAACGTAAGTGAACATAACTTGGGAGTAAGAGAATGAAAAGTTTGCGTGCTCTAAACTTAGCTGCAAGAAATTCTTTATTAAGAAGAAAAATTATCGTTCGTCAAAACTGAATAATATGTTATAGATTATACATGGATCTTACTTCATAGACTATGACAGTAGAACTCTCGCTAAAACAGCTTTTTCCAAGATCAAAAAAAGAGAAAATCATGTCTATTAATTTAAATAATAACGAGCTTAATTTACCTCGCTCCTCACTTCGCTTGGTTAAATTTTTATATATTACTAGGGGACAAGCCCCTTGCGTGCAAGTGCGCTGACCCCCATTATACATGTAAAATTTTAAAATATATTAAATACTTTTCCAATTTGATCATTAAAAATTTAATTTTGTGAATTAGATAATTCAATTCAACAAAAATTTTTCTATTGTTTTGAATGACTTTCGTATTAATTCTTTTCTATTATTATAATTAATTTTAACATTATTATTTTCTATTTTTTCAAGAACGCATTCAAGCTCATTTTGAATTTCTTCTTTGTATACATTTTTAATGTTAGATTGTTAATAAGCAAACATTATGATTAAAAAAAGAATTCTTTTTATAAAACAAAAATATTTATTAACATATATATATTTCTTATAAAAGAAAAAATTTTAATCAAATGTTAATACTATACATTTTTTAATGTACCAAGCAAATGTCAAAATAGACGTAATCGTTTCTTTTGTTTTAAAAATATATATATATTCATAATCAATTTTAACATTTGCTTTAAATAATTTCAAAATTGAGTTTATCAAGAATTATAAAGAAGTTATAAAGAAGAAAAAGAAAATTTATATAAAAAAATGGTAGCTGGAGAAGATAATGATTCGGAAGTAAGTAAATATTATAATCTTTAAATTATAAAAAACAAAATTTTTTAAATATTAAAAATTTTTTTTCAAATATGTAATAAAAATAACAATGTTAATAAAACATGTAATCTATGCTTTAAAATTTTTAAACACAGAAAACATTTTTTAAGACACGTACGAGAACATAGTGATGAAATTAAATTTTCATGTAACATTTGTGAGAAAAATTTTAAAAGAATTTTTCATTTGAAAAGACATAAGCTTAAATGTAAATGTAATGAAAATAAAAATTGATTTATAATACTCAATTCAAGTATTTATTTTGATTGTAATCAAAATAATTGATTGTAATGAAATGTAATGAAAATAAAAATTGATTTATAATACTCAATTCAAGTATTTATTTTGATTTTCAGTATACTGTATTTAAATTTTATAATTTAATTATAAAATCAAATTCTTTTTAAATATTTCAAAGCAAATTATCAATAATTTCATCTAAATTTTAGCTGACTTCTAGTTGATTTTAGCTAAATTTTAGCTGAATTATATCTGAATTTTAGCTAAATCTCAGCTGAATGTAATGAAAATAAAAATTGATTTATAATACTCAATTCAAGTATTTATTTTGATTTTTAGTATACAGTATTTAAATTTTATAATTTAATTATAGAATCAAATTCTTTTTAAATATTTCAAAGCATATTATCAATAATTTCATCTAAATTTTAGCTGACTTTTAGTTGATTTTAGCTAAATTTTAGCTGAATTATATCTGAATTTTAGCTAAATCTTAGCTGAATTTTGGCTAAATGAAGGTTCGAAAATGAGAAGCCAAAAATAAGGAACATATTTTAGATGGCAACAGTGGCTACAGCGGCGATATATTTTTTCAGCAAACTTTTAGCTAACTTCTACATAACTTCTAGGTAACATTTTGCTGACTTTTAGCTTGCTTTCAGCTAAATTATAGCTAAATTTATCTTAATTTTAGCTAACTTTTAGCCGATTTTAGCTAAATTTTAGCTAACTTATAGCTAACTCCTAACCAACTTTTAACTAACTTTTAGGTTGTAAAATGGGTGTCCAAAAAACGGGGGCTTATTTCTGACGGCGACAATGTCGACAGCGGCGACAGCGGCGATATATTTTTAATAATATAGAGAGATATTATGTATAAATTAGCCAATTTTAAAGTAAATAAATAGCCTCAATTTATAAATTTTTATATTGCAGTTCTGTTTAAAATTTAGTTTTTATATATTTGAAAAAAAAATTGAATAAAGTAAATACATAAGTACAGCCATGAAATACTGTCTCCTTGAATCAGTACGCAGCCAACCTATCAGGAGAGATATGATCGCCCATTCCTACGCCTAATACATATGAGGATATCCGTGAAACTTTAAACGAATTTCTGAAAACAGTAAATTTAGGAGCACACCTCCCATTTTTTAGTATAATGTTCGTTATGAACCACAAAACAATAATCAAAGGTGTTGCAGCTCAAATCTAAGACGTTATCAAAGTTACAGGGACATTAGTGTCCAAATAAGGTCGAAAAAATTTTAAGCCAAATTAACGTAGCGAGCCGTCATTGATGTCAAAACGTTGGTCAAACCTTCAATTTTTTGATAAAAATATATTCATAAGCCAAAAATTGGATTTTCGTACAGCTACTGCACCAATTATGAAACGCGCTTTTAGCCACTTTTTGGAGTAACTTCAAACGACAAAACGCGTTCCATAATTGGTGCAGTAGCTGTACGAAAATCCAATTTTTGGCTCATGAATATATTTTTGTCAAAAAATTGAAAGTTTGACTAACGTATTGAGACCAATGACGGCTCACTACGTCAATTCGGCTTAGAGTTAGAATTAAAAAAAGAAAGGGCTAAAAATCGGCTCTTACGGTAGGTTTTAAGAGCCTAGCGTCGTCAAATGACTTCAAATGTAAAAAATAATAATTTTTTTGAAATCTGCACAAAATTTTACGTCGAAAAACATGTATTTGAAATTTTTTTTGGATTTTTTAAAGTTTAAAATTTTTTTGACCTTATTTGGACACTAATGTCCCTGTAACTTTGATAACGTCTTAGATTTGTGCTGCAACACCTTTGATTATTATTTTGTGATTCATAACGAACATTATACTAAAAAATGGGAGGTTTGCTCCTAAATTTACTGTTTTCCGAAATTTGTTAAAAGTTTCACGGATATTCTCATACCTCACATATGAATTTTGTAGTCTTTGTAATTGCCTTTTCAACCCCTGCGAACCATCAAGCAGAACTACTGAGCAGTAATCGAGGTGCGGAAACAGCAAGGCGGCTGTGAGTTTTTTACGTAGGGCCTCAGTGGTGTACCAACGAAAGAACCGTAAACTATATATTATCCTATTAAATTTTTTAATCACCATATTAATGTGCGGCTCCCATGACAACTTAGCGTCAAGCACAACACCAAGGCTCGTAACGCTATTAGAGAAAGATATGCCGACACCTCCCTCAAGCTCAGTCGTTCTTGGCTCACCAGCATAAAAGTCATTAATAAAACGACTACTACCAAAAACGATCGCCTTAGTTTTGCTTGCATTTAATGTGAGAGAGGCATCGACAGCCCATCCCGACACCACCCTCGCCGCCCTCTGCATAATACGAATACCTTTATTCAGATGTTCATGAGGGACCTGAGTATAGATTTAGAGGTCATCAGCATATAATATTAGCTCGACGAAACAGGGTTCGAGCGTGTCACGTATGTTATTAATGTAAAGTCAAAACAACAGAGGCCCCAGCACTGAACCCTGTGGAACTCCTAGATCGATTGTTAGCCAATCCGAATCCTCTTTTAAATGTGTAGAAACCATTTGTTTCTTACCTGATAAATAGGAGTCGATCCACTCGAGTACAGCCCTGGAAAACCCCATCGATCTAAGTCTCGCAAACAATTTGGAAGGGAAGATCGTGTCGAATGCCTTACTAAAGTCAAATAGAAGTAGTATCGTAGCAAGTTTCTGGTCAAGACCTAATATTATGTCGTCTGTAAGTTTAAGTATGGCAGTCTGCGTAGAATGATGCTTTCTAAAGCCAGTCTGCAAAGAGTCAAGTATTTTGTGTGTCATAATATTCTCCTGCAGTTGGTCATGGGCAATCTTTTCAAGAACCTTTGAAAGAAAACATAATATTGCTATGGGCCTAAAATCTTCAGGCATTTTAGGTGCAGGGCACTTCTTTGAAGACACAATGCATGCACGCTTCCAAAGGCAAGGGAAGACCCCTCTGTGCAAAAAAAGGAATTGAACGGAGTTACAAGATGCTCTCCAATAACCAGTAGTCCATAAAGTAATACACTCTGCGGGATGCGATCTTCGCCACAAGCCTGAGATGAAAAATGCGAAATCGCAAGGATTGCATCATTAATACTAATTGGCTTAAAGGCAAAACCACCTTTACTACACTCAGAAAAAATCCTTTTACGTTCCGCAGTATCATCGTGTGGCAAGACTGACACCCCTGCAAAATGTGCATTAAGCTCATCTGGAGTAAATCCATTCAAGTCCCCTTGAGATCCGGACAGAAGTCCCAGGTATTTTAACTCCTTTCAGACATTACCTTTAGCAAGAGCATCGAACAGTCTTTTATGATAATAATTTGTTTTAGCTTGTTCCGTCTGTTCGTCTATTGTTTTACGCAGTTGCAGAAATTCGGAGAGATATCGCTTTTCCTTCATCCGTTTGAATCTACGATACGTGGCATCTCTCTTGTACCGCATCTACGACAACTCTTTATCAATCCAAGAAAATTTATCTTCACTAATTTTGAGTGTTTTTAGTGACGCCAGATTTTGTATTGCTGCCGTTAGGTTGTCACAAACGCAGCCAAGTGCAGATTCTGAGTCAACTATACCAACTGTGAATGGCGTCCAATCACAGTTGGTCGAACTCTGTATCAATAAGTTTGGACAGATATCTTTATAATTACTATACTTAATTATTTTATTATCTGTCTTGATATGATGACAAGAAATACATACATCGATAAGTTGTGCTGACTGTGAAAATTCGCCGGTAAGTTGCGTGCGTCAAGTACTGTGTCATTATCGTCAACAAGAATTAGGTCAATCCACGTGTGAGACGTTAGGAGTGTGATGCGTGGTACCGTGCTGAACCAACTGTAACGAAAGCTCAGCTGACAATTTATTAATAAATTTGGCACCACTGCTCTCACGCTGGAGATCGGCATTCAGGTATCTCATTATAATTTTATGAAAGTATTCAGAGGCAAAAATTCTTCAGTTATGAAAAAAGAACGGTAGTTTTAAAAAAGGAAATTGCCGGAGGTCGATAAATGACAGAAACCAACACGGCTTTAGAGCTGCCCAATTGCACGAAACGAAAAATAAACTCAAGTACCTCCGGTTTACCTTCACTATGATAAGTTTAAGTATCCGAAGTAGCTAAAATAGTGCACTTTAAATTTTCTTTAATATATAAAGCAACTCCTCCACCACGCAAGTGCCTGTTTTGTCTGAATACTATATGCCCTTTGACCCGAATGACGTCATCCGAAACAGACAGACCGAGCTAAGTCTCAGCCACTCATATGTCGCAAGAAGGACCATTACTTAGAAACTCACGTACCTGCCCAATGTGAGCCCTTAACGAAGTCACATTCAGAGAGCAGTTCGCCCTTCCTCCCTGTACGACTCTCAGCGAAGGCCCGGCGCAGTCATTGGGGAGAGGCCTTACTCGAGTTTACTACATTATTTGTACTTAATAATTGATTCGTTGAGATATATTTTGTTGATGTTCAGAGGCTTCATTATTATCACATATATTATTATTGCACTTAATATTTGATGGAGTTTTAGAATTTACATTAATTACATCTACACCGTCTTCTTATTTTTTACTATCTGTCAATAAATTATCTAAGTCATTTTCATTAAAAACATCGTGAGCTCTCTCCCTCCTCACCAGAAATTTACCATGTCTGTGCAAAACAAATTTAAAGCCTTTTTACAGCTGCCTGCAATAAGGAAGAATCTAAGTCAGCTCGGACTACATCAGAATTATTTATCTCAAAATTATTACTATTATTATTATTATTCGGAGCAGCCTGCACAGCGCCACCTCCGAATCGTTTATCAGATAAAGGCATACTTATTCTACTACTTCCTTCATCCGCCGTGGTACCACTGTTGTTCGACAAAGTTTGCGATAATAAAGTAGTTTTTACTTTTCAAGACCGCTTCTGTGAGGTGTTGACAGATATCATTTTCGAGTCAGTTCTTAATGGTGTAGAGGCACTGATGGGCTGATTGGGAACAGCTTTGCGTGCGGCCTGTAAAACTCCATTAACGTTAATGCTTTCAACGGCAGACGACATTCAATTATTTTTTATTTTTTTCATGCACCTTTTACACTCGTATTTTGTGCCATTTTCTTGAGCGAGTCATGCATTTCGCATCAAAGCACTGCCGGCACGTTAAACATTAATGGAGCTTTGCCATGCCCCATTTATCATTAGTCGATAGCTTACAGATCGCAGAAATGTCCATAACTCCGACCTCTTGTATATACTACTTGAAGGGTGAGGAATATTCTTATTGATCAAGGAGTAGATTAAAAAATAAGCCACCAGGATCTCTGCCTGCAAATGAAAATTGCCTCCCAACTAACCTCGCAACTGAAATACTTCTAAACTCCAAAGTTTGGCGTCTTGATGTAAATTATAAGATAAAATGCAAGGACTGTTAATAAAACTACTGATAAATAGCTAAAACGGTGCCTTGTGCATTGAGAGTGCAAGAATCTGTAAAAAAACGCCCTAGGGCATGAAAATGCAGTACTAGAACAAAAATAACAAGAGTGGAAAATAAAAAGTGTTTAACTACTTATAGATGGAGGAAAAGTTCCAATATGCATGAAAATTGTTTTAATACAAATTATATGATTATGATAATTTAAAACTTTGTTATACTAAATTTCATTTAAATTATTAAAAAAAATATAATAAGAATTCATTCTTTTTAATCATGTGTTTCTGACAAAGGGATAGATATGAGAAGATAGAGACGTAGGAACGGAGACAGAGAGACAAAGACGGAGAGGCGGAGACAGAGAGACAGAGACGAAGAGACATAGTCATAGGGACAGAGATAGAGAGATAGAGAGATAGAAACGAAAAGACGGAGATAAGGACTTTGGAAGAGAAAGTCTCGAAATAAAGGAACGGAGACGCAGAGACAAGGACGAGGGAACAGAGACGGAAAAATAGAGTGACGGAGATACAAAGATGAATAGACGGAAATTGAGAGTCGAATGTTTTGTATGTGCGTATGTGAATGTGTGTATGTGTATGTGTGTATGTGTATGTGTATGCTTGTATGTGTATGTGTATATGTGTATGTGTATGTGCGTATGTGTGTATGTGCATGTGTGTATGTGTATGTGTGTATGTGAAAGTGTGTATGCGTATGTGTGCATGTGTATGTGTGTATGTGTATGTGTGTATGTGTTCATCTGTATGCGTATGTGTGTATTTGTATGTGTGTATTTGTATGTGTGTATGTGTGTATGCGTATGTGTGTATGTGTATGTGTGTATGTGTATGTGTGTATGTATACGTGTGTATGTGTATGTGTGTATGTATATGTGTGTATGTGTATGTGTGCATCAGTGTATGTGTATGTGTGCATGAGTGTATGTGTGTGTGTATGTGTATGTGTGCATCGGTGTATGTGCATGTGTGTATGTGTGTGTATGTGTGTATGTGTATGTGTATGTGTGCATGTGTGTATGTGTGTGTGTATGTGTATGTGTGTATGTGTATGTGTGTATGTGTGTATGTGTAAGTGTGTATGAGTATGTGTGTATGTGTATGTGTGTATGTGTATGTCTGTATTTGTATGTGTGTATGTGTATGTGTGTATGTTTATATGTGTATGTGTGTATGTGCATGTGTGTATGTGTATGTGCATGTGTGTATGTGTATGTGTGTATGGCTATGTGTGTATGTGTATGTGCGTATGTCTATGTATATGTGTGTATGTGTTTGTGCGTATGTGTATGTGTGTATGTGTATGTGTATGTGTGTATGTGTGTGTGTGTATATGTGTGTATGTGTTTGAGTGAATGTGTATGTGGGTATATGA